>PITA01000026.1:0-245848 GCA_004023965.1 Spilogale gracilis
CTTCCTTCCTTCTTCCCTCCCTCCCTTCTTTCCTTTCTCTTTCTCATACAGTGTTTTATTAGCTCCAGATATACAATATAGTGATTCAGCTGTTCTATACATTACCCTCCGCTCATCACAACAAGGACACTCCTTAATCCCCATCATCTAGTTAACTCATTCCCCCCAGCTGCCCTCCTCTCTGCTAACTATCAATTTGTTCTTTATAACTAAGAGCTGTTTCTTGATTTGTCTCTCTCTCTTTTTTTTTCCTTTGCTGGTTTGTTTTGTTTGTTAAATTCCACAAATGAGTGAAATCATATGGCGTTTGTCTTTCTCTGACTGACTTACTTCACTTAGCATAATACTCTCCTCTCTAGCTCCATCCATGTTACTGCAAATGTCAAGATTTCATTTCTTTTTATGGCTGAGTAATATTCAATTATACTTATAAATATAAATAAATATGTTTATGTATTATAATGTATTATAATTATGATTATAGTTTGTTATAATATAATAAGTATACATATAAAGATATATATCACATATTCTTTATCCATTCATTAATTGATGGGAATTTGGCTGCTTCTGTAATTTGGCTGTTGTAAATAATGCTGCTATAAACATAGAGGTGCTTCTGTCCCTTTTTTTTTTAAGATTTTTTTTTTTTTTTAATTTGGGGAGGGTGATTGAGAGAGAGAGAGGTAGATGGTGAGCATGAGCAGGACAGAGTGTCACAGTGAATAGCAGACTTCCCAACAAGCAGGGAGACCAATGTAGGACTCAGTCCCAGGACTCTGGGATCATGACCTGAGCCAAAGGCAGATGCTTAACTGACTGAGCCATCCAGGCACCTGAATGTGTCTCTTTGAATTAACATTTCTATATTCTTTGGGTAAATACCCAGTAGTGTGATTGCTGGATTTTAGGTAATTCTATTTTTAACTTTCTGAGGAACCTCATGCTGTTTCCATACCACTTTGCATTCTCATTAACAGTGCATGAGTATTCCTTTTTATCTATATCCTTGCCAACATCTGTTGTTTCTTATGTTGTTGATGTTAGCTGTTCTGACAGGTATGAGGTGATACCTCATTGTAGTTTTGACTGGTATTTCTCTAATGGCAAGTGATCTTTTCATGTGTCTCTTGTCCCTCTGTATGTCTTCTTTGGAGAAATGTCTGTTCAGGTCTTCCGTCGATTTTTAATTGGATTATTTGGGTTTTTGAGGGGTTATTGAGTTTTCTAGATTCTTTATATATTTTGGATAGCAACTCTTTTTTAAAAAAAATTATTTATTCATTTGAGAGCGAGGGAGCACAAGCAGCGGGAAAGGCAGAGAGAGAGGGAGAAGCAAACCCTCTCTCGCTGAGCTGGAAGCCTCAGGAGGCCCTCAATCCTAGGACCCTGGGATCATGACCTGAGCTGATGACAGACATTTAACCATCTGGGATATCCAGGCACCCTTGAAGCTCGCTCTTTCCTTCCTTCCTTCCTTCTTTCTTTCTTTCTTTCTTTCTTTCTTTCTTTCTTTCTTCCTTCCTTCCTTCCTTCCTTCCTTCCTTCCTTCCTTCCTTTCTTTCTTTCTTTCTTTCTTTTCTTTTTTTTTAAAGATTTTATTTATTTGGGCGCCTGGGTGGCTCAGTGGGTTAAAGTCATGATCTCAGAGTCCTGGGATCGAGGCCCACATTGGGCTCTCTGCTCAGCAGGGAGCCTGCTTCCTCCTCTCTCTCTGCCTGCCTCTCTGCCTACTTGTGATCTCTCTCTGTCAAATAAATAAATAAAATCTTTAAAAAAAATTATTTATTTATTTGACAGAGAGAAACACAGCGAGAAAGGGAACACAAGCAGGGTAAGTGAGTGAGGGAGAAGCAGGCTTCCGACTGAGCAGGGAGCCTGATGCAGGGCTGGATCCTGGAGATCCCGGATGGTTACCTGAGCCGAAGGCAGTTGCTCAACCAACTGAGCCATCCAGGCACCCTCTTTTTTTTTTTTAATTGACATATAAGGTATATATATTTTTAGGGGAATAGGTCTGTGATTCATCAGTCTTACACAATTCACATCACTCACCATAGCACATACCTCTCTAATGTCCACCAACTAGCCACCCCATCCTTCCCAACCCGCCTCCACTCCAGCAACCCTGTTTGTTTCCTGAGATTAAGAGTCTCTTACGGTTTGTCTCCCTTTCTGGTTTCATCTTGTTTCATTTTCCCCTCCCTTTCCCTATGAACCTTTGTCTTCTTTCCCAAATTCCTCATATCAGTGAGACCATATGATAACTGTCTTTCCCTGATTGACTTATTTCACTTAACGTAATACTATGTAGTTCCATCCATGTCATTGCAAATGGCAAGATTTCAGTTTTTTGATGGCTGCATTATATTCCATTACACACACACACACACACACACACACACACACACACACACACACACACCAGTCTTCTTTATCCATTCATCTGTTGATGGACATCTAGGCTTTTTTCATAGTTTGTTGGTGTTATAAACATTGGGGTACATGTGCCCTTTCAGGTTACTTCATTTGGGATATCAACTATTTATTAGATATGTCATTTGCAAATATCTTTTCCCATTCCATATATTGCCTTTTAGTTTTGTTGATTATTTAAGATTATAGAGTATTGTGTTTACATTTTTATTTGTTCCCATGTAACTTTTAATTTCTTTTTTTATTTCTTGGTTGATCTATTAATTGTTTAGTAGTATTTTATTTAATATCCATGTTATTTGTGGTATTTCTAGGTTTTTTTCTTGTGGTTGACTTCTAGTTTCATAGTATCATGATCAGAAAAAGTGTTATGGTATGACCTGGATATTTTTTTGTTTTTTTAGAGGTTTTTTTGTTGTTGTTGTTTTGTTTTTTTTTTTGTTTTTGTTTTTTTATATGAGAGGGAGGGAAAGAGAGAGAAAGAGAGAGAGAGAGCACATACATGAGCAGGGAGTGGAAGAAGCAGACTCTCCGCTGAGCAGGGAGCCTGTGAGGCTCCATCCCAGGATCCTGAGATCATGACCTGAGCTGAAGGCAGACACTTAACCTACTGAGCCACTCAGGTGCCCCTGACTTGGATCTTCTTGAATTTGTTGAGGCTTGTTTTGTGGTCTAATATGTGATATGTTCTGGAGAATGTTCTGTGTGCACTTGAAAAGAATGTGTATTCTGATGTTTTAGGCTGGAATGTTCTGAATGTATCTGTTAAATCCATCTGTTCCAGTGTGTCCTTCAAAGCCATTGTTTCTTTGTTGATTTGCTGTGTAGATGATCTGTCCACAGATGTAAGTGGGGTATTAAAGTCCCCAACTATTATTATATTATATAGAATAGTTTTTGTTTGTTATTGACCGTTTTATGTATTTAGGTGCTTCTAAGTTGGGTGCATTAATATTTATATCGTTAGATATTCTTGCTGGATTGTCCCCATTATTATAATATGGTGTATTTGTTTGTCTCTTGTTGTAGTCTTTGTTTGTAAAGTCTATTTTGTCCAATATGAGTATTGCTACTCTGGCTTTCTTTTGACTTCAATTTGCATGACAGATGTTTCTCCATCCTCTCACTTTCAATCTGCAGGTGTCTTAAGGTCTAAAATGAGTCTCTATAAGACAGCATCTATGTGGGTCTTATTTTTTATCCCTTCTGTCTTGCTCTGTTTTTTGATTGGAGTGTTTAGTCCATTTATATTCAAATACCATACTAGGTGTTTTAAACAAAACAAATTAATGAATACAAAATGGTTGAAGGATGAAAGAGTAAAAGGTTGTAAAGAGATTATGAATTGTTGGAAGCAGCTGCCACCCTTAGGACTGGTGGAGCAACTAAGAACAAGTGGTGTTAAGGACTATCCCTTGGGTTGAAGAGCCCTGTCGGTATCGCCCGTCCAGCTGTCAAAGTAGGGCTACTGCACAGAGGGCCTAAGGAAGCTCTAGTGTCTCTTATTGGAAGAACCTACAGGAGGCCAACTCTTGAGTGAGTCTGAGAAATGTTTGTTTATTAATAGATATGTATTTATTGTCATTTTATTGTTTGTCTTAGGATTCCTTCTGAAGATTTTCTCTGACTCTTTCTTGTCTTTCTCTCTTTCATGATTTGCTGATTTTCCTTAGTTATCACTAAGGAAATTTAAGGAATTTATATAAGGAAATATAAGGAAATAGTTATCACTATTTAAATTTCTTTCTCTTTTTTCTTTGCATATTTATTAGTAGTTTTTGATCTGTGGTGACCCATAGGTCTTTATCTAACTTCTTCTGTGTATAGCGGTCTGTATTAATTTGATGGTCATTTAAGTTTGGACCTGTTCTTTACTCCTTTCCTCCCAACAGTTTAAGTATATGTTGTCATATTTTACATCCTTGTATTTTTGAGTTCCTTGAATGATTTTTACAGAGATGCTAATTTTTATTGCATTTTTGTTTCCCACCATCATACTGTCACTTTTGGTCTCTCCTTTCTTCTCAGATTTCCCTTTATTATTTTTTGCAGGGTTGGTTTAGGGTCATTAACTCCTTCAGTTTTGTCTATCTGAGAAAGTCTTTTTCTGCCCTTCTATTCTGAATGTTAACCTTCTGGTTGGAATATTCTTAGCTACATATTTTTCCCATTTAGCATTTTGAATAGGTCAAACCGCTCTCTTGTGGCTTGGAAAATTTCTTTTTTTTCCTTATTTTTATTTTTATTTTATTTATTTTTTATTATGTTCAGTTAGTCAACATATAGTACATTAGTTTCTGATGTAGTGTTCAGTGATTCATTAGTTTTGTATAACACCCACAGCTCATCACAACACATGCCCTCCTTAATACACATCACCTGGCTTTCCCTCCCCCTACTCCCCCTTCCTTCTGTAACCCTCAGTTTGGTTCCCAGAGTCCAGAATCTCTCATAGTTTGTCTCCCTCTCTGATTTCTTCCCATTCAGTTTTCCCTCCCTTTCCCTGTGGTCCTCTATGCTATTCCTTAGGTTCCACATATGAGTGAAACCATATGATAATTGTCTTTCTCTGCTTGACTTAATTTCACTTAGCATAGTCTCCTCCAGGTCCATCCATGTCAGTGTAAATGGTAGGTATTCATCCTTTCTGATGGCTGAGTAATCTTTCATTGTATATATAAACCACATCTTTTTTTTTAAACATTTTTTTAAGATTTTTATTTATTTATCTGACAGAGAGATCACAAACAGGCACAGAGGCAGACAGAGAAAGAGGGGGAAGCAGGCTCTCCAGTTAGCAGAGAGCCTGATATGGGACTCGATCCCAGGACCCTGAGATCATGACCTGAGCCAAAGGCAGAGGCTCAACCCTCTGAGCCACTCAGGCACCCCTATAAACCACATCTTTATCCATCTGTTGGACGGCATCTTGGCTCCTTCAATGGTTTGGCTATGGTGGACATTGCTGCTATGAATGTTGAGGGGCTTGTGACCCTTCTTTTCACTACATCTGTATCTTTGGGGTAATTGCCCAGTAGTGCAATTTCTGGGTTGTAGGGTAGCTCTTTTTAACATCTTAAGGAACCTCCATACTGTTTCCCAGAGTAGCTGTACCAGCTTGCATTCCCACCAACTGTATAAAAGGATTCCCCTTTCTCCACATCCTTGCCAACATTTGTTGTTTCCTGTCTTGTTAATTTTTGACATTCTAATTCGTGTAAGGTGGTATCTCATTATGGTTTTGATTTGTATTTTCCTGATGACTAGTGATGTTGAACATTTTTTTCATGAGTATGACTTGGAAAGTTTCTCCTGAAAAAAGTCCTCGGCTAGTCTCATGGGCTTTCCCTTCTATATTACCATCTTCTTTTGCCTTGCTGCTTTTAAAGCTTTTTATTTATCACTATATTTTTCCAAGTTAATTACAAGTTGTCTTGGTATGGATCTTTTTTTGTTGATTTTGCTGGGGATTCTCTGTTCTTTCCAGCTCTGGATATCAGTTTCCTTTATCAAATTAGGAAAGTTTTCAGCTGCTATTTCTTCAAGTAAAATTTCTGTCCCCTTTTCCATCTCTTCTTCTTATGGAACTCTTCTAATATAAATATTATTGCATCTGATGGAGTCACTGAGTTCCCTAAGTCTGTGCTCATTTTGCATAGTTCTTTTTGTTTTCTTTTGTTCAGTTTGATTACTTTCCATTACTGTGTCTTATAAGTCATTAGTTTATTCCTCTGCTTTTTCTAGTCTTGTGTTCCATCAAATGTATTTCTCACTTTGTTTACTGAGCCCTTTATCTCTACTATGTTTTCCTTATCTCTGTTTTAAGGTTCTCATTGATGTCTTCCACTCTTTTCCCAAGTCCAGTGAGTATCCTTATGATCATTACTTTAAATTCTCCATCAGGTATGTTACTTAGACCTCTTTGACGTAGATCTAGATGAGGCTGTGGCCTTATATTCTTCTTTCCTTTGGGATACATTTCTCTGTTTTCTCATTCTATTTAAGTCTCTGCCTATTTCTCTGTGTGAGGAAAGTCAGCTGTGTCTCCTGTTCTCGAGGGTAATGGCCTTGTGAAGAAGAAAGTCTTGTAGTGCCCTGCTGGATGATATGCTCTATTCCGCAGGGCCTGATTCTTCTCGGAGTGTTACACCATGGGCTGCATGTGCTCTTTGCTTTTTCCTGGCTGTTGTATTCTTCAAGGCCTGTCATCTTCAGAGGCTCTCTTTCCCTGTTATGGGCAGTGTTTGTTTCTTGGCCTGAATGTGGTTCTTTTTAGCTGTATATGCCCTGGTCTGTTTGTGAAATGAGACCTGTAGCTACCCCTGCAGGAACTGAGGCTCCATAAAACTGCTGTGTTGGAAGTTGTCATGTTGGCAGGTGTTTGGGTTGGACTTCTGGGGTAGGGAGCCTGCTATGCTGGCACTGAAACAACTGTGAGTGGGAAGGGTGGGAAGGTTTCACCCAAGCATGGTGGATCAGGACTGAGTGTCAGCAAGTTAGGTAGTGAATGTCCCCACTCACAGGAGACCCTGTGTGTATGCTGAGGGGTGTGGGAGAGAAATGGCACCTGCCAGTTTCTTTGTTTCTGGAGGGGTCTCTTGGGAACACTGTCTCTCTGAGACAGGCTCTAAGATGAGTGAGTAACCTCCCCACCATGTGTCCTAGCACTCTTTAGATTGTTGTTTCCATTTTGTATGTCCAGAACTGTTTGCCTGCCTTCTCTCCAAGAGTAATGCAAGACGTCTGTGCTCTAACCCAGCCAAGCCAGCCGTCCTTTCAAACTCCAGACTTTAATCCTGCTGGTTGCCAGATGTCATGAAACTTGGTCCCTCTCACTCTCTAAGCCATTGCTGTGGGGATTCCCTTTCTTCCTGTGTTGCCCTGTGTATTAGTCCGTGTCTTGCTTTTCCCTGTGACCACGGCTCGACCCCCATGGCAGTGGCCACATCCATTTCTCTCCTAAATTGTCTCCACACTTCCCACCTTCTTCCCCGTGGTCACTGCTCTGCCTTTAATTGTGGAGGTTGTTCTACAAGACTTTAGGTCAATTTCTGTGGTATTTAGGATGATCTAATAGTTATCTAGTTGTAGTCATGGGACAAGGTGAGCCTAGGGCCCTCCTACTCTACCATCATTTCCAACCGCCAGTGTTAGATGTTTATTTTTTTTAAGTTTTTATTTAAATTCTCTTAGTTAACATACAGTGTAATATTAGTATCAGGTATACAACTTAGTGATTCAGTATTTCCAAATAGCAAGCAGTGCTCATCATAAGTGCCCTTCTTTACTCCGTATCCCCTATTTTACCCATCCCCCTGCCACCTGCCCTCTGTGTTCTCTATAGGTAGACCCTGTTTCTTGGCTTGTCTCTTTGTGATGTTTAATGATTAAATATAGGTTTCCTCTATAGCTGTGCATTCTTTTGCTAAAGAGATATGATCTTCTTGTTGTAGAATAAAAGATATTTAAAAAAGGGATCACAGGGGTTAAAAATTCAAGGGGAACTTAAAAATAAGGACAATCTTTGAACATTACAAATTCTGTAAAATTAATTGCACAAGGAATTAATGATTTCTCAGGTCTTTAAAATTCTCATCCCCTTTCTGATGTTTGCCATTTTTCCAGTGAGAAAACCGAGGCCCAGACATTTTACACTGTGTTAGTCACAGAGCTGAGATTAGAACACTCCACATCTTTGGACTCTTGGTTTAATACCTTGTCTCTAATGTCCCAAAGATGATATTCATACTTTAAAAACTTTCTGGCAGAGTGTGTCTCTTTATGTTACCATTTAATCCAGCACAGTGTCCTTTTCTGATTGCTATATTGTGGTCACAATTAACACGAAATATCAGAATTTCATTTCCACAAATAAAGATCCTTAATTATGAAAGAAAAATAATTTACATTGTTCCAGACATATTTTTAATAAAAACATTTATAGAAAATGGAGACTACCAATTTTTCAAAGAGAAATGCTATTAATTATCTTCTGCTCATACACTAACTAGGGCTTAACTTCCTTTAGGTTATTTTTCCTGCTTTCTACTTTACTTCATCCTGGGCTAGATCAGGTAGAAGTTAGTTTTTGGGTGTCTGTACATCTGGGAACCAACCACTGCCCTGGCAAATAAGGCCGAGGGCTACTCTCAGGTGTTAGAGATTAGAATATATATTCATCCTGTCTTGCAGGAATTTCTTACCATGATATCTTAAACTCAGTCAGAGTGAAGTATATCTATGAATATTTGTTTAGTTAACTACCTGTTCCCATTTTCTTAAAAAAAAAAAAGTCATAGCAGTCAAAATTGCATGCAAGCCCGCCACATTATTTATTTATGTTAAAAAAATTCATTCTTGTATTACTGATGAATGACTGTCAAAGTCAGGTATGCAAATGGAGATACGGAGGTTCCTGTGGCATAGTACACTGAGTGTCAGAAACATGTTTATTAATATTTATGTACATAATTAATGTCCTCTTGATTTTGCAGCCTATTTTCCTGTTCCTGTATGTGTACACCTTGTTTCTGTATCCAGAGGAACTGAATGGTATTTACTTGGAAATAAAGCAGCGCATTGATTTAGAGGATCTCTACTTTTTCTCCTCGGAAATATTAATATTCTATCAGTACACATTCTTTCTAGAGCAACTTGAAGGGTTTAGTAAACATAATTGAGCAGTCAATAGAAAAGTTAAAAAATGTCCATATCTTACTGTTTTACATCTCTTAATGAAATTTAAATGTTATTTTGTGCTGCATATTGAAATCCATTGGTGGGCGATACCATTTTTTAGGTTATATATAACTTTGGGAGCTTATTAAATAATAATTGGCCATATTAAATGCTGGTACTGGCTAAACCCATAATTCTGAAACCAGCTTGATTTTTTCCTTATTTCTTGAAACTGTGGTTATTACAGAACTGCAAACTTGAGAAATAAACATTATTATTTACTTTTTATGCACTACCTCTTTCTAAAAATTATCTGTAGCATCTTTACTGAGACAGAGGATAAAGTAAGGATACTGCAGTGGTTAAGGGAAAGGACCAATGGCACATTTGTGCCAAGAAGTTCAGGTTTATAGTTGATATGGTCTCAATTTCTTCTCAGTGTATGAGCTACTTTGGATTTAATACAAATGAAGCTCTGGATCCCTTTCTCATTTTGCTGCAATTATTGTAGTATTTCCTTAACAATAATGTTACACTTATGGGTTAATAAAACTAGGCCTTTAATCAGCATTTTAGGTCAGGGAAAGTAAACAATATCAATATATGATTTAAATATTTATTACATAAAAGAGACTTAAATTATTCTGGGGATCAGAAGGGGAACACTAAACATTTGTCCTCTGTCCCTCAAGATACAGAAAGTTGAATTTATCCAGCAAGCAATAGGGTCTTCTGCAGGAGAGGTAATTAACCAAGAAGAGGGATGAAAATGATAAAATGAGAAGATGAGATAGCAAATGTGTTCCCCAGTTAGTACAAAAAGGTATGGTTCTTTTAAAATTTTCATTTGAAGATTCAAAATGCTATTCAAATTCAGTGATTTAGAAGAGGCTCTGGGGTGGGGCCGGAGTGAGATATATAACGTTATATATATATACATGATATATATATATATATATATATATATACACATACATACACATAACGTTATGTATACATATATATACTATAACGTTGCATCTTTTAAAACTGTATCTGAAATAGTTGTCCCAACATCTATTACACTCTATGGGATACAGTCACAGTCTGCTAGACACTGGAAGAAGAAGATGAATTTGATCTGCCCTGAGCCGAAGAGCTTGCAACTTGCAAGGCAGCCAGCGGCTAGACAAGGGGTGATCGCAATCTGGCATGATCAGCTGGCAGCTTGAGTCCTGACTGGTCTGCTGAAATAGAGAAGACAACCTTTTTTCTTTTCTTTTAAGATAAGAAAAATGGGAATTGGAAATGTAATATTGTCTCAGGAACTGGTTAGAGGAAGCTAGAGTCAAAGAATTAGAGCCCAGAAAGAGAGATTTAATTTTTGCCTTTGACAGAGCTTTGTGTGCATGACAAGGAGATGTGCCATTCTAAAGGACTGAGGAATGCATCACGTGAAGACAGGTTTCTTTGTCAGGGGCTGTGACTTACTGTTTTCATAGCTGTTTTCCTTTCAAGAGTTTTGAGAATAATGAATCAAAGCTTGATTTTATTATCATTATACTTTAGGTATGAAATGTCAATGTAATTAGTATACATGGAGTAAAACTACTTTTTGGTTTATGGAATGAGACAGTTTGGTTTCAATATTGCTAATCAATATTGAACTAGCCAGACACCTTAGACATTAGTGTATTTATTTTATTTATACTTCTCCTGCTTTCTTAAACATTGTGTTTCATGTTATTTATGTTACTTTGAAAAAATAACATAAAGAGTTTATATATGTTATTTAGTTTTTCTCAGTTTTATTAAATTTATCTCAAAGGGAAAAGAAGAGGAAGTAAAATCATTAGAAGTCTGAGTTTTGGAATGATACCTAGATTTAAACTGCAGCTCCCTTAATTCCTAGCTTTGTGCTGAGAAAACTCACGTTTCTTATTTCAAGTTTTTTTTTTTAAACAAAGAATTTTAAAAGTCTATACCTCATGGGTTGTTAATGAAGAATGAAGGCCAAGTTTGCAGCTCTTCCCATCAAAAATAATCACATAGTAATTGCTAGTTTTTAATAAGAACACAGTAATGCCAGCATTGTTAGCTTGATAGAGGGGGAGAGAGAAAGAGGGAGCAAGAAGCCATAGTGTTTAAAGATCCAAAGATATAGAGGGTAGTTTTCCCTTGTGATAAAAAAAAAAAAATACACTCTTTATTCTGATTTTTCCCTTTATTCTGTTTTTTCCCTGTAGTAGTTAGTCATTGTAGCTAACAAGTGTCCTGGTGATTTTCCCTTGTGGACTTAGTCTGTGGAACAAGATTCTGGTTATTTCATTGTCTTCTGGGTCACTTCAGCTCTGGCTCTGCATTCTTGACCTGGGTCCTACACTCAGTGCTAAATCAGCCTTCCTCTTTTCCCTTGCTCTAGATTAGGCCACTGATAGGGACCATCACAGGGTGTGAAGGCCTCCAATCCCCAGGTAGCCTGAAACTCACAGTAACATTTCATTGAAAACAGTCTTTGTTCTTCTTTGAATGACAAGAAAAAGTTTTAGGAATCACTGTATAGTTGCATGTTTTTTTGCCAAAATTTCTGCATTATTTTTTCTAACTTCAACATACATGCAGAAGATTTTTTTCCCCTTTCTTTGGTCTTCTGTGAACTAATATTCAAATCACTGCTGCTGTCAGCTTGAAGAAATAGTGAGGACGGTGTGCAGTCACCTTTAGATTCTGGCTTCCTGGAGATGGTCAAGAATTTTGTGAGCAGATTGATCTCATTTGGTAGCTAGAATTTGGCTAGGAGTATTTACAGAGGACCAACAAATGCTATGATCAGCTCCTGCCCTCCCCACCTAGAACTGGTTAGTATAGGACCTATGATACTCTCACATTTCAGGCTGAGGTAGTAGTAATAGATGCATAAAATGCCTCTTCATCTTACTTCCCTCCCTTCCTCCCTTCCTCCCTTCCTTCCTTCCTTCCTTCCTTCCTTCCTTCCTTCCTTCCTTCCTTCCTTTTACTTTTAGAGAAAGAACTCATGTGCTGTGGAGGGGGGAAGCAGGGGAGGGGCAGAGGGAAGGGGTAGAGAGAATCATAAGCAGCCTCCACACCTAGGGCAAGCCCGATGTGGCGCTCGATCTCACAACCCAGAGCTCAGGACCTGAGCTGAAATCAAGAGTTGGATATTGAACGGACAAAGCCATCCAGGTGCCCCTCCTTCCTCACTTTAAAGAAGAAAAATTCTATAAAAATCCTAAATTTTCTTTCTGTTGATTCTCACCTTCAGGCTTACCAGCCACTCCCATGGCAAAGAGCCGCCATCTTATTTTATATCTCAAGGTGTAATAGACTGAGTGCATTTGACGTTTGTGAAATCCAGTACATTTACTTTACTAAAATCCAAAGCAGACCATGACTATTATAGTACCCACAAGATGTAAGGCACCAGGGGAGGAAGGTATTGGAATATTTAGATCACCTTTCTTAAGTAAAAGTAAACTTTGTGGCAAAGATTTGATTCAATTTATATGAAAATTTTTAAAGTTAATGAGTATAACCCCATTGTAGGCCATATGCTTATTCCTGTTAATTTATTATAACATAAGGTCTTATTTTGAGCATAATGTTAAACAAAACTTCTCTGGGGCCATGGAATGGACAGGACTCTCAGAAATTCCAGTTTAGTGGAGTCTCCTTATGATAGGTGCTATATCTTACTGCTGATGCTGAATTCCCCTAATTGTTTCCATTTAGGGAGCTATCTAGAACATTTATCTTCTCTTCTTCTATTTGTATTGGCTCCAGCTCTGGAGAATGCCCCTGGAAAAAGAGTGGTCTGACGGAGGTCGGCTTCACAATATCCTTGAGTCATGATGATTTGATTTGAGTTTAAATGTAAATGCAACACATTGTATTCTGAGTCTCATTTTGTGATATGGAAGTTTGCACAAAAATGATTTACAAATAGTGGTCTCTTGTTTTACTCTAAGACAGCTTGATGCTAACTGAATAGCGGCAGTCATTCACGTGATTCTAAAACCTTGAAATGACTTTTTAAAAATCACCTTGAATAAAGCAAAGAGCCCAGCATTTTTTCTTCCTTATGCAAAAATTCAGTGTCAACCTAGTGACTTTTTCTGATCTCCGGGGGTAGGGGGGGTGGGGGACTGGCTATTAGAAAACATCCTAGCTCTTTTCCTTTTAAAACTCACAAAGGCAAGGTACTTGTTAATACAAAATGTTGAAAGCCCTTACCCTAGGCTCCTTTAGGAACTCATCCTTCACTCTTGTGGAAAAAAACAGAGGGAGGTGTGTCATTTTTAGTCACAATTGCAAAATGTTAGAAGACAGATGTCTTTATATTCAGTCCTTATTCAAAGGATCGCTGTGTTTATGTACTTCTCTCTCTGTGTGTTTGTTATACAAAGGGAGCGGCTTGAATGGAAACTGCGAGGCATACTCCAAACAGGAGTGGGGCCATGTGATTTAACTTTAGAGGATAAATGCTTTGGATCAGACGTTTCCTTTTTATTCAGTTTCACTATACTTTGTCATTCAACTTGATGCTTCTTGTACTTTTAGATTGGGGATGATTGCTGAAACACTTTGTTTCACTCTTTCCATGAGTGTCTTAGAAAGACTTTTGCACTAAGACTAAATGTGTTACTTGCAGCAACAGGTTTTTGTCACCAAAACATTTTTGCGGGGATCCAGCTAATAATGGTGGTTTTCTAATCTATTCAAGCAGTTATTGAGCATCTAATGATTTGGCATGGGAATTAGACATGAAGATTGTAAGAAACTCAATTAACTTCTTACTGGAAAAAGTAAAGAGGGGCAGATGAAGGAAACTGACACTTAAGTGAAGAGTTTACTATGATTTGGATAAGAAAATCTTGCATATTTATTTTATACACACTATATTAAAGCTCTGCCTGAGAACAATTAAATTGCAAATGATTTTGAAAGACTAATAATTCAACATTTGTATAATCCAAATGGAGGCAGATGCTCCAAGTTCCACTGATCAAATGATTCTAAACGGATACAAGCCCCAAACAGACTTAAGGTCCAAACTAAGTGAACTATGTGGCTAATTGCAGCTTCCATCTAATTTATTCAAATACACATCTGGATTTTTTTGTCAGAAAAATTTCTAATGACCAGTAACTTTTGAAAGTTTTTATTTTCCATGGAACTTGGTGGTGTATTTATATATATATATTTATTGCCATTTGTTTTGAATGCCTTATGAGCCATGTTAGACTTTGGTGAAGTTAGAAGGTAAGAAAAAGAAATAATAAAATGGTACTTCTTGTTAAATGATGTATAATGTAATATTGGAAGGACAAAATGTAATAACTATGTGTGTGTATGTGTGTGTGTGTGTATGTGTGTGTGTGTATGTGTATAATTAAGAAATTCCTAATAGGGTAAGGATATTAAAGAATGTGGATAGTCAGAATAACTCATATATTCTGGAAGCCAAGAAATTTGGAGAATCCAGAGTTTGCTGGTTAGTCTAGATGGTAAGGATTTTGGACCTACAATTTGATGCTTGGCAGGTGAGAAGAGAACCATGTAGGGAGATTAAAAATCTGCAAGGAGAAGCTACACATGAATTGATTGCGGCCAGATGAGAGTAAGTGGTGATTTTTCCAAGACACTGCCTCCCACATCCTTCTTGTTCTTTTCCAATTTATTTCTGTTAATTTACAAAGAAGTGTTCTAAAAAAATGACCTTAGTTTCTGTCTGTGAGCTAAGATTCGGGGCTCCTCATGGAAACAAAACTGTCTCAGCCTTTGACCTTGTGGAGCAGACAGTTCTGGGGAAGACAGATACTGAATGGTTGTGAAGAATGTTCCAAAAGAGGGCTTGCAGAGGGAACACTATGAAAGGATAACTACTGTGGTCAGCAATGACCTCCCCAAGGAAGCAAAACTTAAATAGGTCTATGAATGCAATTGAGTAACCTCCATAAATCGTTTTCCAAGCACCTGCTCAGTACAGTAGATATGAACTTAGAGGTAATTAGAGACTTGAATCATGTATGTGATTCTGAAATCAAAGATTTAGAGCCTTCTAAAACTTATTCTTTTCAATTCTGAATCAGAGACTTGGCATCTAGAACAGTTCAGTTAATGAAAATGGGGTTGGGGGTGCATTTCAGATGAAATATTCTCTGTCCTTTATTATTTTTAATGAAATGAGAAGCAGCATTTCTTTTCATCTGCTCCCCTCTGAGAATTTGCACTGAAGCACAATAATACAATTATTTTTTTGTGAAAAAGAATAGTCTGCCCTGCTGTGAAGACATAGCAGCTCTTGTCCTGAAAGAACATTATAGATTATATATTGTTCACCTAACATTGGGTTACTTCATGATTATGTATTATTATTATTTTTTAAAGATTTTATTTATTTGACAGAGAGAAACACAGCCAGAGAGGGAACACAAGCAGAGGGGGTGAGATAGGGAGAAGCAGCTTCCTGCTGAGCAGGGAGCTAGATGTGGGTCTCGATCCCGGGTCTCCGGGATCATGACCTGAGCCGAAGGCAGTCGCTTAACCAACTGAGCCACCCAGGTGCCCCTATATATTATGATTTAAGTATAAATTAACTTTGGAAGAACAAGAAATAATTTTCTATTACTGAAGTTGAAAACCCATTAGTGGGCATGTTCCTTCTTTCTTATTTTCTCCATCCCTCATTATTCATGGAAAACTTCTGTGTATATACTTTCATTCATGCATATAATCACAATAAGCTTACAAGTTAATTGAACATTTATTTACTTTTTTAACATATTTTTATCTTTGTCCCTCATTGCCTAGGCAAATGTTGGCATGTTTAATTAATTTAGTTAATTAATTCCTCAGTTTTCACATCTGTAAAATGGGGATGGAATTATTTACTAACGTAAAGTACTTTGAGCAGTGCTGGCACACATTTAGAATTCAGCACATGTTGGCAGTCATAATGAGAGAGAGAAAGTTGATTTTATTGAAAATCAAATTTCCAAAATTGAGGACTCTCTGGAGTAAATCTCTATAGGGGAATAATGGGTTGTTAGAGAATTATTGAGGGGATTTGCAAATGATGTTAACTCATTGCAGATTATGATAACATTGGGAATCTGGAGGGTTGTGCCATCCTTAATTCTTCCAACTGCCATTGCTATCCCTATCTAATAAGTCACTGTATCCTGACTTTGTACTTCCTTAATTTCTTTGTAGTCCTTTATTTCTTCATGCCCTAGCCCCTGCCACCATCACTACTTGGGTTGGTCATTGCTATGGCCTCTAGCTTCTTAGAGCCACACCTTGCCCCATCATTCTTCACAGTGCAGCCAGGATGTTCTTGTAAAAATGCAGTTCCAAGTATGTTAAATCCCCTTTAAACCTACTTTGTTTATATGCATTCAGTGTCCTTCCATTACCTTTAAGAACAAATCCAAAACCTTTTAAATGGGCTGTAGAGATTTTCTGAGATCATGGAAGCCATTTCTTCTCAGATTTCATTTTTTTTACCTCTAAATTCTTCTGGCCATTCTCAGTATCTCAAGTTTTTCCTTTCTCATACTCCAGGAATATTGCATGTGCTTGTTACCTTCTGTCTGGAACTTTTTCTCATGCTCTTCCTGGCCTTGGTTACTTATGACTTAGGGCTTAGTATAAGCATCACTCTTTCCTGAGAGAGCCTGTTTCTGACATTATAGATGTGATTTGTTCATTCTGCATATTTTAGCCTAAACCTTAATTTTTATAAGCTATAATTGGATGCCCCAAGTAGTCTTAAGTTTGTTGTTAAGATTTAACTATAGCAGATCCTGCTATCTTGTATTATATTAGGAAGATTATAATGCAAATAATAATGTTCAGTTGCCTTTTCCTCTTATCTACCAGTAGAGCAGGTGAACATTTCATACAGTTCTGCTTAATTGTCAAACCACAAGAATAATGAGAATGTTATATGCCCACTAAATCATGAATTTGTTCATGTATTTTATATTGATATCTTAAAAGAATTAGTACATTCTTATTGAGTGCCCAGTCCCGTGTGACATAGTACTGGTCAAGATGGAGACATGGCCTCTCTCTTCAGGAAACTCATATTTTAATGGGAAGTCAGATGCTAAAACAAATAGTGGTAATAAATGGACATCCTGAAATATCAGGGAAGTGCCTGGGGGCTCTAGGATGTGAAGAGGTAGCAGGAAAATCCCACTGAGCTTAGTGAACCAGCTGTTAAGAGTGAGGTAGGTAGAGTAAGAATGTAGATACTTACTCTGATATTTGCTTCCTTTGTGAATATGGAAAACTGCTTAATCTCTTAGCTTCAGTATCCACATCTATAAAATGGAGAGCTTGGTACCTTCCTCAAGGCATTGTTGTGGAAATAAAATGAGGCAATTTATGTAAATCGTCCATCAAAGATGAAGCATGTAGAAACTTCAGTAAATGTTAGTTGCTGATATTATTTTCTTGAATCTTGAATTATGATTCAAATATCATGACTATTTCTATGATTAACTGCTTTTAAAACATTTTAATGGCTTCATAATGTCATTATATAAGTTGGCTACCATTTATTTTTAACATTTTTCTGTTTAAATATTTCCTTTTTTTTGTACTATTAAAAAATGCTGGGGCGCCTGGGTGGCTCAGTTGGTTAAGCGACTGCCTTTGACTCAGGTCATGATCTCGGAGACCCGGGATTGAGCCCCACATCGGGCTCCCTGCTCAGCAGGAAGCCTGCTTCTCCCTCTTTCACTCCCACCGCTTGTGTTCCCTCTCTGGCTGTGTTTCCCTCTGTCAAATAAATAAAATCTTTAAAAAAAAAAATGCTTTACTAAAATTTTTTTATGGGATGTCAGAAAAATATTGCAGGAAGGACATTGGAAAATTTACCTCTCCATAAAAGCAGGAAAATACCTCGCAAAAATTGTCAGAATCAAAATGTTCACTGTCCTGGATGTTAACCAAAGGTTTGCAGCAATCCAGGGAACATTTATTCAAGGAAAGTTACTTAATATTGATAAGAATAATGAGTTTGTGGCATTTTAGCTTTCCTTGGCCTCATCTCTTTCTCTCTAGCTCGCTGGTAGTCTTGACAAAAAACAGCCCACATTCCTGTTAATAAAAGTTTACACAACCAAACTAGAGCTCTTTCAAAGTCTCATTCCCAAAGAGCTGCCATCATTTGGCTTTTCGGTGGTTCCCTGTAAGACATCATTTGAAATGTATGTCTTTGACCTGAAATTTACTGTCAGTTATGGAGGCTGGAAGTCCAAAACCAAAGTTGGGTCCTTTCAAGGGCTGTGAAGGAAGGCTCTGTTCCATGCCTCTCTGCTTGGCTTGTATATGACTCTCTTCTCTCCTGGTTTCTTTGCATCATTTTTCCTTTATGTGCTTCTGTGTCCAAATTTTGCTGCTTATAAGTACACCAGTCAAAGAGGAAAAGGACCCACCCTGAAGACCTCATTTTAACTTGATTATCTAGCACAAGAAAGAAAGGACCTTATCTTTCCTACGTCTTGTGGCTCTGGGCTAGTTTTTCCTCTAAGCATCCACTGACAAGCCGGCCATCCTGGGGACATCTGTGAGGTCATCTGGCTTAAATATGCCAACGGAGAGATGGGAAGGGTTTTCCCATAGCTTGAATATAGAGCAGCAACACAGATGGAGAACAACAGCAATAACAACCAAAGACCTAAGAAATGAGGAGGTATATTCTGTAATAATAAAAGATGCAAACCATAAGGACTAGCTAGTCATACACAATGTGCCAAATGGCAGCAACCTGTAGCTAGTAATAAAGTAAGATTAAGACATAATAGAAATAAAGGTTAAAAATAAAGATAAAGAATGCCTGGGAGGCTCAGTCAGTTAAGCGTCACTTTCAGCTCAGGTCATGATCTCAGTGTCATGGGATCGAGTCCTTCATCAGGTTCCCTGCTCATCAGGGAATCTGCTTCTTCCTCTCCCTGCTGCTCTCCTTGCTTATGCATGTGCTCTCTCTCTGAAAAATAAATAAATAAGATCTTTTAAAAAAAATAGAGAATAGAAAACCAGTAAGGTATGGAGCCATTATGTAATTGCAAAGCATAATGGAATTACTGGAAGCATTTGCTTTAAACTCAGAAATGTGGCACTTCTGTCATGCATTACATGCTCCAAGTTAATGTTTACATGGAGATCCTAATTCATACCCCGAGACAATGAAAATTTAAACATGCATGATTTTTTTCTTTTTGCTAAAAAAAAAAAATGTTATATGAGCTGTATAACTGAAGCCAAGATAATTCTGTCCCTTGTTAACCAGTCTGGGTCTAAGCAAAAGTAACTTTGTTGCATGTTCAGGGATATCTGCTCCTGGAAGAAAGTCTGGAATAGCCCAAGGGTGTACTTATCAAAACTAAACCTACTCTGGAAGAGTCCCTTCAGAATTTTTTCCTGTTAGGTTCACCAGACTGTATAAACGCAGCTCACTCCCAGCTTTTATGACCTTAAAATCATCCAGTCCAGGGGCACCTGGGTGGCTCAGTTGGTTAAGCATCTGACTTCAGCTTAGGTCATGCTGTGGGGTGTGGAGCCCTGCTCAGAAGGGAGTCTACATCTCCCTGACCCTCTGCCCCTCCCCTCCACTCATGCACCCACTTTCTCTCTTT
Source organism: Spilogale gracilis (assembly GCA_004023965.1). Taxonomy (NCBI): domain Eukaryota; kingdom Metazoa; phylum Chordata; class Mammalia; order Carnivora; family Mephitidae; genus Spilogale; species Spilogale gracilis. Next base: position 19,761 of record PITA01000026.1, read on the forward strand.
CAAATAAATAATTCTAAGATCCTGTAAATATCTTTTCTTGAAAGGCCATACATTGTATGATCCCATTTATATGAATGTTAGAGAAGAGGTGAATTTATAGTGACAGAAAATATTTTAATCTTTGATTAGGCCTAGTAGGTTTTGGAGGGAAATGGGGAGAGATTGATAATGGATGCATGCCGAGGTTTTTTTTTAGGACAATGAAAATTTTCTCAAGTTGTTTGTACTGATGGTTATATAATTCTGTGAAGTTACTAAAAACCATTAAATTATAAATGGATAAATTGTATGACATGTCAATAAAGCTGTTGTTATACATTAAAAACATGTAAATAGATATATTTGGAAGGCTGAGTAAAAATATTATATATTTTGGAAATTAATTTTTATTATTCATTTTTTAACAACTATTTATGGTTTCCAGTTCATTCTGTGAACTATTCTAGATTCCATGGGTATAAGGATGACCAGGACAGCGAAATGCCCTGAGATTATGGGCCTACGTACAGCACAAAAACATACAATGTCTGATTGCTAGTAGGTTATGTGTACCTGGTATTTATCCTCCAGAGTCTATGTTAAGATGTCCAAAACATAACAAACAACCCCAACAAAACAATGGCCACAATATTATACATTATGGATTAAAAATCATAAGCTGATTGAATCAGAATTTATAACTGTATTTCTGGTCAGTGCATCTATTCATGGATAGATGGATAAAGATTCAAATTATTTTACACTTGGAAAGGGTGAATTTTATTACATGTGAAGTCTGTCTCAAGTTTAAAAATGTTTAAAAGTTATACACACACATATTCATATATACCTGCATAAATCTTGGCCCATATTTTCTCAAGGTTCAATTGGCATGAACTTTTTGAAGATTCTTCATATATAATGGGAAATTAATCTTTGTGAATGTTTATAATCAAATCAGTGTTTATTATTATCAAAGCACCTTGTTATTAAAGCTAATTCAAATGATGAAAATTTTATATACCTTTTACTGAAATTATGAGTTATCCATTAATAAATGTGAATATTTTAGTTTTTTTGCTATGTATTTTTATACTTAAGTTGTCTATTTATATAACTTACCCATTTTATTTCTAATATATGCAGTTTTCTTATTCTTGTATTGTTTAGATGATAAGAAAACTAAAACTAGGTTATTTTTTTGGGCTAATGGTTTCCCTTGGTTAGTTTCTCTCTGATATTAAATAATTTCTCTCTTATGCATGGACTTGCTATTCTTCATTTATTACAAACTTCACTCTTAGATGTACTAGCTTCCATGTCATAACAGTATATTACATTCCTAATCTGTGTATTATATAACTGATATACTGATTATATTCCTAATCAGCAGTATATTACATATCAATACCACATTGTTTTATATTATGCTTCAATATTGGTGGGAAAAATATTGTTACATTTCTTTCCCACATTTTTAAAGTGTGTTTTCACCTATTGATTCCTTAACATAAATGTTAGAATTGGATAATCAAGTTCCAAGGGAAAAACAAGAACAACCCTCATGGGTAGTTTGTTAAACTGATTTATTCCTAATAGAGGAATTGAATTTTGTAGAATTAATGCAATCCCACATTTAAATCAATGGCAAATAATTATAATTGTATATCATCTTTTCAAAATATTGAATTCTTATATTTTTTGTGTTAATATACTGAGTAAAACGTCTAAATTAGTAATAAAAAGTAATGGTGAGCTCCTGGATGGTTCAGTTGGTTAAGTGGCTGCCTTCCTGCAAGGGCCTCCTTGCCCAGCAGGGAATGTATTTCTCTCTCTCCCCTTCTGTCCTGCTTGTGCTCTCTCTCAAATAAATAAATAAAATCTTAGAAAAATGATAACAAACACCTTTCTTTTATTTTTGATTTTAACAAAGATTCCAGGGTTTAGTAATATTATCAGTTTGAAACAGATTTTTTTTATTCTACCTTACCTTAGTTTACTATGAGATTTTATCAGGAATAGGTACTGAATATTATGAAATATTATGATTTTTTTCTTTGACTTTAATAGGATGCATTAATACTATTAAATATCTTCACATTAATCCCATCCTAATTTTCTTGGGTTGAACTTTATTTCATCACGGTATACATTTTGTATTTTCCATCTATATTCTTGCATGAGAGTGGGTTTTATTCTCCTTTTTAATGCTATCTTTGTCCACTTTACATATCAGAGTTAAAACTACATTGGGCTCTAGTGACAATTTCCCTCACATTATTGAAATAAAATAATCCAGACCTCTGCTGGATCAGACAGAACAAAGAAAATGTGAAATCATAAGAAGAGGCGCTGTTTAAGGAAAATTAGCTGTCTTAGAATATTGAAAAAAATTAAATTTAAAAATAAGAGAAACTGTGAGGCAAATCTCTTGTCTTTTCAGGTCTGTTCCTCTACAATAGGTGTTTGTGGGATGATAATTAGCCATTGTGTCAGTATAATGTCAAAATCACATTGCTATATCTATATTCTCTAATATGTTACTGTTTTTGCACCACAGCTAGTGTGCATAGGACACCAACACAATCTGTGTGGCAGGTGTTGAAGAAACATGGGACTGAACTGTGTTCGTAGTCCCCACATCTGTCCTCATGGGGTCTGTCTCAGATGTACGGACTGCATAGTCATCCCTGATTTCTGTACACCTTTCCTTGGTTTCCATTCATTACCCAACCTTACATCAAGCTCCTTTCTCTCTGATACATTCATATATTAAATGAAGAAACATTTATTTCTTAAGAATGTAACATCACTTTAGCTATGTTTGTATTTTATACGGATTATGATTGTTTCTTTTTTCCCTCTTATTACCAGTTGCATATTTTTCTCACAATCTTTCTTAAACTCAGTACATGGTTTTGCAGAGAATAAGGTTTATTGTTACATTACAGTAGAAAAGCCTATGCTTTGGATACTCATATACAATATGATAAATCTCATTTGTGTGGTTTTTTTTTTAAGATTTTTTATTCATTTGACAGCGAGAAACACAGCCAGAGAGGGAACGCAAGCAGAGGGAGTGAGAAAGGGAGAAGCAGGCTTCCCACCGAGCAGGAAGCCCGATGTGGGGCTCGATCCCGGGTCTCCAGGATCATGACCTAAGCCGAAGGCAGTCGCTTAACCAACTGAGCCACCCAGGCGTCCCTCATTTGTGTTTTAACAAAGAAGTTGAATGTATAAGTTGATGAACTAACATGGACTTAGTTAATTATTCAGATTGAAGTGGTCTGAAAAAGTTTAAATTTAATCATGCTTTGTTCTCTTCTATAAGTGAAGATTATCTCCTTTGTTGCTGTTTAATTAATTGGAAAGAGGAAAAGATTCTTTTCAGATTATTTTACTACAGGGCCTGTACTTGCCTTCTTAAATGCAAACTTCTATGTTGCCATAGAGACGAAAGTTTTTGAATTGTGTTAGGTGATGGTGTTAAGTCATAAAACAGCTAACATGGAAGAAAGTGAGAGTCCCTCTTCATCACTGATAATGAACTTGTGTCTTTGTTCTCAAACATTACTAAAGCCTCAGTGTAATTCCTGGTATCTAAAACATCAGTCTGGGGGCACCTGGGTGGCTCAGTTGGTTAAGCATCTGCCTTTGGCTCTGGTCATGATCCCAGAATCCTGGGATCTAGCTCCACATCCTGCTCTCTGCTCAGTGGGGCATCTGCTTCTGCTTCTCCCTCTCCCTAAGCCTCCCCCTCTTGGCTGGTGCTCTCTCTCCTTCACTCTCTATCTCTCAAATACATATTTGTATTACATGCTCTTTATAGTGGTTAAAAAAAGTCTCTGGCAGAATGAAATAGGTCGGTATAATAGATAAAACAGGTTTACATGTTTTTTGCACATTTGAAAAATTTGTTCATAAAATCATTGTTTATTTGACTCAGGAATTATGTTAAGGTTGGTAATTTTATACTTTTAATGGTCTGGTCTGGTTTTAGTAGTCTTTGTTTTAGGTATTTGGATGCTTTCTTTTTCAGCAGCATGCTAGTAATCTACTATTAGATAATCTACTATTATACTGCAAAATATATTACCCCCAAACTTAGAAGAAAAAAAACAAAAATGTTTATCATCTCACATGATTTCTGAAAGTCAGGGATATGCGAGTGGCTTTTCAGGTTTTTGGGTCAGGGATTTCACGAAGTTGCAGTCAAGAAATGGGCCTGGGTTACCATCTTGGCTGTAGCTGGAGAGTCTGCTTCTAAAAAGGTTCACTTGTGGGGTTTTTGGCCCCAGGCCTCAGATTCTGGTTGGCTCAGCAGTCAAACAGGTGACCTGCATTCCTCCCCTGGGCCTCACAGTAGGCCTTATCACAACATGGTACTGACTTACCCTAGAGTGAGCTGGGAGGAAATATTAGTGTCTTTCATGACCTAGGCTCCAAAATTGTTGGACACCATCACTGTTCATTAGAAGTGAGTCTCTAAGTTCAGAACACATTCAAAAGAGAATTAATTAGGTTCTATTTTTTGAAAGGAGGGATATTTCAAAATTTATGAACATACTTTAAAACTGCCACAAGTACCTAAAGATTCATGTCTATACATCTTTTTATTGTAGATTTAACTTTTATCACTCTAAAATTTATGATCGCAAAATGAACCTCTAGATTCAATTTAATCCTTTTGGAGTTGGACTCTAAACCCTGCTAAACAGGGTTGTATTATTTCATATGATAGGTATATATTTACAAATCTCATTTTTTTGTATGTTAGTACATTGAAGTTTAGCATTAAAATTAATTTCAATTGGTGAATCTATGTCTAAATTTGAGTAGGAAAAATTTCATTTATTTGTATTTTCATAAATATTGTATTAATGTCTTTCATTTATCACTATTTTTTAAACTATTAATTTTTTTTTTTTACTTCCCTGTCCCTTCCCTGTGTTTCTGGATATAAAATATCACTTCTAGCCTTTTTTTATCCTTCTTCTAATTGAAAATATATAAGGTTATTCTTTTTTTATCAGTAATTACCTTAAGTTAAAGCAGTTTAAAATGAATTTTTTAATGAATTCCATAAATCCTATGGATATATGAATGCATAGAGTTGATTTATTGTTACATTTTTGTTTTAAAATAATATGACTCATATTCTTAGATATATTTATGTTATGTGTTCAATTATTTGTATAATATTTGGGGGTAGTACACTCAAAAGTTATTTTGTTTAGCTTACTTTGATATTAGCATGATTGCTAGTATTTGGATAATGTTACTCTGGATTATTATCTCTTGAAACTCTTTGACTTTACATACATCTCTACCATCTAGGAGGACATATTAAAATGGCCATGGCAATGAAACAATCAAATTTTCAATGAATAATGCAAACATTTTTCTTGAGATCGTTTAGGATAATGTCATGATCTCAGTAAATTGAAAACTAATATATCTATTATATCTTTCTAGCTACAAATCTATAGTAGAAGAAAATGGCTGTTCTGTATTTGCTTTTGAAAGCACTGTGCAAATAATGGCCCAACAGAAATGATATATCATATAAAGCAATATAGAAACTGAAATTTTGATGCTTTTAAGTGGCTCAAAGTCAAACTGAGTGTCAGAAACCAATATAATTGTACACTATTGAGTAAATAGGAAGTTAGATTAAACTTAACATTAGATATGATATTTGTAAAAAAGACTGGTATAAGTAATAAGGCAGGCCCTAACTCAGTTTCTATTATGAAACTTAATAATGGTATAATTAGCAATTTTGTTAGGACACAAAATTCCAAAAAATATATGCTGACTTTAGTCATGTGCTATTTAATTGCTTTTTTCTTTTTGTAAAAGTTTTCTTTTCAATGTCAGCCTACTTTTTAAAATAGTTGAGACATTTAAAGATCCTGTTCTGGGGCACCTGGGTGGCTCAGTTGGTTAAGCGACTGCCTTTGGCTCAGGTCATGATCCTGGAGACCTGGGATCGAGCCCCACATCGGGCTTCCTGCTCGGTGGGAAGCCTTCTTCTCCCTGTCTCAATCCCTCTGCTTGTGTTCCCTCTCTAGTTGTGTCAAAAAAAAAAAAAATCCTGTTCTTTGCTATGTATGCCAAGAAGTTTGTGTTTTAGAAATGTTTTTGCTTCCCTTCAGTTAAGCAAATAAAGTCAGGCAGTTTGTCTGAATCAGTTGAGAAAAATGTCCAGCAAAGAGACTGAAAGAGGGGATAAGTGCTAGGTCAAGAAGGATCTTGGAAGCCATATTAAGTATTTTTGACTACGACATAAAGATAGTTGAAAACTACTAAAAGATTTTATTTATTTTTTTTTAATTTTAAAGATTTTATTTATTTGACAGAGAGAAACACAGCCAGAGAGGGAACACAAGCAGGGGGAGTGAGAGAGGGAGAAGCAGGCTTCTCGCCGAGCAGGAAGCCCGATGTGGGACTCGATCCTGGGTCTCCAGGATCATGACCTGAGCCGAAGGCAGTCGCTTAACCAACTGAGCCACCCAGGCGTCCCTACTAAAAGATTTTAATTAAGTAATCCACTTTGCATTTAAAAAGATTACCCTGCTTGGAATCAAGAAAGGATTGGAGTGGGTAGAATGGATTCTGGTAGAGGGAATGTGTAGGCTATTTTAGCAGTCATGTCAGCCAAAGATCATGGCTTGGACTAGAGTGAGATGGTAGGAATGGAAAGGTGACAAATTCTGGTGGTAATAAGGAGGTAGATGGAAAAGTTTTAGATGTGTGGAAAGGAGGTGAAAGAATGAATCCCATGTTTCTACCTTGAGCAGCTGGATAGATTTTTTTCTTGTTTTCTTTTTAAAGAATTTATTTATTTATTTATTCATTCATTCATTCATTCATTCATTTATTTATTTATGAGAGACAGAAGGAGAGTGAGGGAGAGGCAGAGAGACCCATGTGGAACTCAATTCCAGCACTCTGGAATCGCGACCTGAGCTGAAGGGAGATGCTTAACCAACTGAGCCACCCAGACGCCCCCGGATAAATTTTTCTAAAAGAAAATCCTGGAGAAGTTTGGGAGAGGAGTAGAGATGATGTGTTCAAATTGGAAAAAATTAGATACATCATCCAGCATCCAATCAAAGGTATTTAGGAGTTGTTTATCTTGGTCTGAAATTCAGGATGGTATTCTGGAATGGAAATAGGAGAAAATATGTTAATGATTTAGAAGTAATAGAGGATTTTCATTATCCGCATTTAAAAAGTGTTCGTTTTTTTAATTCAGAAAGGAAGTGAAGAGGAGTAGAGGGAAAGAAAGGAAGACATAACCACCAAACTATTGAGAAAGGGTTTAGCATATATTAAGCAATTATTGCATTCATTGTTAGGGAATATGGCAAGAAGAATACATACTCTTGTGAATGGCACATCAGCATCCTCGTTGTAGTTCTGCCATTAGGGAGTAGGGTGACTTTGGACCAATTTCTTCAATTCTCTGAGGTCTAGCTTTCTTCCCTGTGAAATGTGGTTAATAATTACACCCTGGGTCATGTGAGAAATGAACAAAATACCTGAAGCTGTGCATTTCATAAAGTGCTTGGTGAATGCTAAATCACTGGGAAATGGTAAATCTCGATGACTGAGAATCATCTGTAGAATTAGTGGGCTGATATTTCAGTGCCTTTGGACTCTACAGTGCTGTGGTTCAGTGAAGAGAATAAAATATTTAGTGTACAAAATTAGTGTAAAATGGAAAAATTTTAAGAGTTGAAAAATTATGGTTGTTATATTTATTGTCTAATCCTCATTATATTTTTACAGGAATTTAAAAGAGAACAGAGAAGATACCATCCATTTCTATTAGTCAGAGTGGGGTAGATAAGACAAGGGAAAGTTTCACAGAGCATTCATAAGGTAGGATGATAAAAGTTAAATAGCATGTGTCACCAAAGAGACAATATATATGAAAATATTTGGGAGAGTTTAGTCTCATGCTATTTTAGGAATTGATGTGTTAAGTGAATCACAGGAATATTAATTTTGGTGGGGAGGTTAGGAAAAATGGATTGTAAAATGAAAATAGAAAAGTGTAGCCCTAAAAATTCTTTGTTTATGTTTGGTGGAGCAAGAGAGAAATTAATTTAGTTTTGCTCATTCTGCAAAGATATGAAAAAGTAAAAAAAAATTGAATTTGAATTAAATGATTTGGTGAAAATATATTTGGTTCTTTTTAATGGTATAGTAAGAAATGTCATTTATGAAGAAAAAAGTTCAAAGTATGTTTCTTTTAGGTGGTACATATATTTTGATATAAAAGCTTTTTACATTGAAACACATTTGTCCAACATAAAGGAGCTTATTTTTTTTTTAAAGCTTTTATTTATTTGACAGAGAGAAACACAGCCAGAGAGGGAACATAAGCAGGGGGAGTGAGAGAGGGAGAAGCAGGCTTCCCGCCGAGCAGGGAGCCTGATGTGGGGCTCGATCCCGGGTCTCCAGGATCATGACCTGAGCCGAAGGCAGTCGCTTAACCAACTGAGCCACCCAGGCGCCCAAGGAGCTTATTTTTAAACATAAAATAGTTTAAAATTGAGCACTCCTGAATAGATATCAGATATCTATTTACATGCTGATAAATGTTTTAGGCTAAGAAACTAAGCATAAAAAATCAAGACAAATATTAACAAGCAGTAATCCTGTGGAGTGAAGTGAATTTAAGAATCTAATTTTATTTTAGTACAAAAAGGGACTATTTATTATTATTCTGTTACAATCATTATGAATATGATTAATTCCAGTTTATTATCTTGCTATTACTTTTAACCATCAGTATTCCCATCTTAGAGATGAGAGGTGTTTCTAGGAAGGTTGTTTATTGCCTCAGTGAAACTTAGGTTAGGTTTTACCCATGTCCTTAATTCTGTATTTTTTCCTAAACTAAACAGTATTTTGAAAAGCTTAGTTTATGGCACATTGTGTGGGTGATGGATGCAGCGCTGTGGGTAAACAGCTCTTTACGGTTCTGGTTAACTTGTGAGGACTATTTCATCAATTCTAATACACACATTTTCTTTAAAATATTTTGCCTTGCAAATCAGAACACATTTTAAAATTGATGTGTTAGATGACATTAGATGGTACATCATAGTTTAATTGGAAGGATTTTCCCTTTCCAAATAGAAGACAAAATAATGATGAATACTGCAGTTCTTGATTTGATGAAGAATGGCATGTCATTTGCATATTGAAGAACAGGTCTGTTGATTTGGGTAATACATATAAACGGAACATGATAGTCTGGGTCAGTTTGGGGAAATGACTGATATAGATGACATTTTTTCCTTACATATTTCCTTTTACTCCTCAGGGATTATGATGCAAATGAAAGGTTTACTTCAATTCAGCCGCTGTTATCTATCTGCTTCATGTCTATACAGAATAGGAGGTGGGGGCACCTGGGTGGCTCAGTTGGTTAAGTGACTGCCTTCGGCTCAGGTCATGATTCCCAGCCATGATCCCCGAGTCCTGGGATTGAGCCCTGCATCGGGCTCCCTGCTCAGCAGGAAGCCTGTTTCTCCCTCTCTCACTCCCCCTGCTTTTGTTCCCTCTCTGGCTGTGTTTCTCTCTGTCAAATAAAAAAAAAAAAAAAAAAAAAAAGAATAAGAGGATAGGTGCACACTTGATTCCTTGAAAGACAGATATAGCATATGACCTAGTCAGTTTTACCAAACTGTTGCAGGAACAGTGCATAACATTTATTAAGCTATTCCCACCCATCTTTAAACATAGTGCTTAGTAAATGCATCTAGAACTAAACTTAATTCAGCATACATTTAGGGATAAAAATGAATCTTCAATCACCGAGTTCAAGCTGTGTGTGAGGTAATGGCTGTCAAAACCTTCAGCAAGTTTCCTGATAAGGTATTTGACTATGAACTGGATTGGTGAACATTTGCATTCTTTATTTCGTATGGAATTATTTTACATAAGACTTATATATCAGTTCAGAATATTCAAAGTGAAATAAATATTTTGACATTTTCTTCCATTAAGTGGAAGTTACGAATTTTGTAATGATGCAGTTTAGCAGTAATTACGTATTCTCATTAAGTTTATGCAAACTGCAAGAGGAATTAAAAAACTCTTAATAGCTGCAGCTGGGACCAGTTTGCTTTTTAAGAAGAACAAATTGAGGAATGTTTATTTAATATAGTCAAAGAAATTAGGATTGAATGAAATAATAAATTACAGTGAGGTTATCATTTATTATAATAAAGATTTTATTGTTTTGAAATCAGATTTAAGTGGGGTTTGGAACTTGGGATTTCTTAAATATCCATTAAGTTTTCCTCTGAATTCAAATTTAATACAACCCAATTCTTATTCCTATTTACCAGTCTCTTTACTACTACCTTTTTTGTAGTAAATAAATATTTAACTATAACACTGGACTTATTGTTTGCACCTGAAACCTAGCAAAGAATAAAAAAAGAGAAGAAGTTTAAATTTTTTTTTTCATTTAGTTTATTTACCTGCCAGGCAAGGAAACATGCACATGAACACACACCCACACCCACACCCAAACACTACACCCCTTTGGTGAAGAAATTCATTGAAAAGTTTGCTAAAGGGGCAAAATTAGGGGGTTTTATTTGGTAAAATATAGAATTTATGGTGGCTGTGTTCATTAAAAATTGAAAGTTTGTTCTCCAGATAGGAAAATGCATGCACAGGTCAGTAAAGAGTTGGTTAAAACAAATCCTGTTGTTCAAAACAAATCTGTGGCTATGAGCAAGTCTTAATTTAGTTCTAGTGAGTAGTTCTAGGTACATTTGGGTCACCCCAATTTCTGAGTCCTTTTACAGCTTCAGCTTTCTAGGACCCTCTATTTCACATCAGCTCTCCACGGTGCTGAATTTACAACAAACACATGCAAAAACAGCAAAGCTGCAGCCCACATAGGCTCCTTTAAATCTGAGGGAATGATGACCAAGGCCTGGGCTCTATCTTTCTTTCTTCTACTTCCCTATCTTTTATTATTTTTTTCTAGTCAAACTTCCTATTTTGAGACAATTGTAGATTGACAAACAGTTGTAAGAAATCATAAAGCCAGACCTTGGTTTTACCCGGTTTCTCCACAGTGGTGACAGTTTATAAACTCTACTATTAGCATTGCAAGCAAGATATTGACATTGACAAAGCTGGGATGCAGAATGGCTTATCATCCAAGGATTCCTCATATTGCTCTTTCATAACCAAATCCACCTCCCTTCCCCTGTCTTTGACCCTTGGCCACCACTGGTCTGTTCTCCATTTCTGTCATTTTGTCATTCCAGAATGCTGGTTAAATGGAATTCTACAGTATATGACCTTTAGGGATTGCTGTTTTTGACATGGCCCAGTTCGTTGGAGACCTGTCCAAGTTGTTGTATCAGTAGTTTATTTATCACTAGTGCTGAGTTGCATTCTGTGCTGTGGGTGTACCATAGTTTGTTTAGACTCTGAGTCACTGAAGAACATATTTTTTTTTTCTATTAGGAATAAAACTTCCATGAACTTTTGTATATAGATTTTTGGATAAACACAGTTATTACTCTGAGATAAATACTTAAGAGTGCAATTGCTGGATCTTATGTTTAGTTGTGTAAGAAACTACAACATTTTTTTCAGAGTGGCTGTTCCATTTTACATTCCCACTAGCCATGTATGAGTGATTCACTTTCTCTGTGTCCTTGCCAGCATTTTGTGTTATTACTACCTTTTACTTTAGCTATTCTGATAGGTGTGTACTGATAACTCATTGCAGTTTCAATTTGCATTTCCTTTATGGCTAATGATGTTAAACATCTTTTTCATGTGCTCATTTCTCTGCCTCTTTAATATACACTAATTTACCTTTTCTGCTTACTCTCTGTTTCATCTATTACCCTGATCAGCAAATTTATAAGTCAGCCTGCATTTATTTCATGTCTCCCTCTGCTTCCTGAGAAGCATAAATGGGCTCACTGTTGTCTCTGAAAATGATGAGTTCCCACCCTGAGAGGGCTGAGGTCTAGCCCAGACCTCTGTCTGCTGTGGATGGCTGGTTGTCGGAGCTGCATTTTCAACACAGAGCGTGCACCATTTTCCTGACTCCCAACTTCTGCTGAAGGCTGCATGTAGGTTTGTGAAAATCACAGTCTGTACCCAGGATTGCACAGAGTCTTCTCATTTAAACAGATTCTTCATTTGGTCTCCACAACTGCTGTAACAAGAGCATGGGAACAAGTGATCAGCTCAGGAGTAAGCAGGCTGCAAGAAACAGGTGTTCTTAGAAGGCAGGCAGGGTATTCAAGGAAGTGTTTTTGCCTTCAGCTGAACAGCCTTTTACATCAGCTCCAAGCAAATTCTCAACTCCCCTGATTAGATTATGATTCTTTTGTTGACACTCATCTCCCCAAAAGACAGCCAGAAAACCTAGGTTCGGAGCAAGCTAAGTTAATTAGGTTCACTGCAATAAGGGAAAACACTATTCTGATATCTCAGAAGGAGGCAGTTAGGGGAGCATGTTTTGAAGATTTTAGACCCTGAGCCAACTGGGCCTTAAGATGTGCCTTGCGGAGTAGGAAACTGGGTTGGAATTGGCAGAGTTTTAGCTTACCCATAACTTTTGGGTTGGTGAGTATGGAGAAATAAGGCTCTCGAAATACTTCTTAGTGAGCAAGCTGTTGCTCCTGGTAGCTCACATGTTTGGTTGCTCCCCTTTTGTCCCCAGGAGCAGGGAATTCCTGGAGCACACAACTGGGTGATCTTGCTTGGTCTCCATCTTGGTTAAGTTGGAGATAGGAAACTATATCTGGTCCCAGCACTGCCGTTCTATTGTAACGGAATTATATTCCTTCAGTTCCCGCTATAAATATTCATCATAAATAAATTGCACCTGTGCCAGTTACACGTTCTGGTTTTCTTGCCTCTCAGTTCCTATCATTGCCTGGCTTGTGGTAGTAACAAAGCTGGATCCTGTGAACATTTCTCTTTGGCCTGCTTGCATGATGTAAAGCATTGTTAGTAGAAAGTGCTGGAGGGACACTGAAGAAAGAAGGGATTTTCTGTTACTGATTCCAGTGGAATTCTCTGTGTTCGCTCCTGTGGCAGTTGGTCAGGAAGCAGGATGTCCAGTGACAAAAGCATTACCAGAAGCTTTCTGGGGAGTTTCTCCAGAGAACCCAGAGGCAGTTTCGCACTCACATCCAGTTCTGATGGCCCCTCAGAGCAGTTTTCTTCCCTCCAGCCCCAGCTGTTAGCACTTCAGCAGATTTTGTCATCATTCTAGAAGGCCATAGCTGTTTCCTCTCCAGTGATGTCTGGATCTCAGTCCTGGGAGAATGTGGCAGGCTCTTTCAAGATTTGTTCTTTTCTTGAGTGCTCTGCCTCAGCCCCAAGATCTCTGACCTTGAAAATTCTCTTTACTTCTTCCTAGTCAGTCTTTGTTCATACTTTATACTGAGCTCGTTCTGGTGAAGTTGCACATGGTTTTTGCTTTCTTCCCAGACCCCGACTGACTGAGAATTGCCACCATACTGGTCTCAAAAGATATACCCACAACAATCAGATCTTGGGATTGTTTTGGTCCTGTCCTAGGATTTGAACATAGTGTCAAGCCCTTTGCTAATGGAAAATGGGATGCTAGACTCTTGCATGCAGTGGAATCATATTAACGATATTATCATCTGTGGTTGATTGTGATGAAGAGTCAATTGAAGCAGGTGCCTTGCAGGCCTACCCAGCTGCCACATTTAAACCCTATGGTAGTAATGATGGCTACAAGGATAGGGGTGTGGAAGAAATACTGCTGAGCTCACTAGAGTGCTTACAGAAAGGAAATGATGAGTTCAGGGCCTTGAATTCCCAGCTAAAGTCATGGCCTAAGAACCGGGGAACTTCCATGACAGCCTTAATAATCTCTTGTTTATTATAGTAACAGGGCTGATATTGCTAAAATTAAATATAAAATTGTTTTATATGGGTTGTTGACTTTTAATACCGATTAATTTGCAGTTTTCTGAATATGCTTCTCATTTCAAAATGAAGGCATTAATTGGGAAAGAATAGAGTTCTGTGCTTGGAATGGGGACATTGAGCCCCCAAGTCACTGTGGGCCTCCCTTACCACTGAAGTAGCTTATCTTCTGTGTCTGAGGAGACTATTTTATTTTTGCTTGGAAATTTTGTGGTAATGTAATCTGGGGAAGATGCTTTAAAAGTGGATAGATGGGGGCGCCTGGGTGGCTCAGTTGGTTAAGCGACTGCCTTCGGCTCAGGTCATGATCCCGGAGACCTGGGATCAAGCCCCACATCGGGCTCCCTTCTCCCTCTCTCACTCCTCCTGCTTGTGTTCCCTCTCTTGCTGTGTTTCTCTCTGTCAAATAAATAAAATATTAAAAAAAATAAAAAATTAAAAAATAAAAATAAAAGTGGATGGATGCTCTTTTTCTTTAGGACTCACTGTCATTGATCCTGATTCTAGAGTCATCACACGGGGGAAATCTCAGCATGCTCCAGGGGGATGGATACACACTATGACCCAAGGGTAAATCGTTTACAGACAAGAAAATCTGTGCAAGATTTTGTTATTACATATCTTCAGAATTCTGGGGAGAACATGCATAAGAATGGATCTGGAAGGTGTTAGGCCAAAGAGGGCAGAATATAATGGTAAATAAGTCCGAGTTCTTTGATATGAACATTCTAATGAGCTGTAATGTGTTAGCTTGTAAAACCACCAGTGACACATATCACTTTAATGCTTAACGGGATCTACCTTGTACCCATTACAGATCCTTCAAAATAATCTTGCACATAGTAATTTAGTAAGTATTTACTGAATGGACCAGAATCTCAGTGTCTGACCCCTAGAACTAAATATGTTATCAAAAGAGAAAAGGAATAATAGTCAATAAATAATAGAGAATTTACACAGCAAGTAAGGTTAAAAGAGATCAAAGCCAGCCCAAAATATGTGCTAATGATATAAAGAAGAGTAAGTGTACCTTAAAAGCCAAACAATAATATATACAAATCACCTTCATGGTTACATAGGGAAAATCTTTACCAAACATTTAGAAAAAAAAATCATAAGCAAAAATGGATTGTATAATTCACATACATCCTATGCTTGTATTGCTTCTTGCATTTCTTACTGGTTCCTAAGTGAATAAGATGACTGGAAAAATAAGCAGTTATGCTCCTGGAAATAACCCAGAAACTTAAAAAGCTCCTGTGGATAAGATTATATGTATAAGATCTCTGTTCCGAGACTTAAACTTGTCTCTCAAACATCTTAATTTTAAAGTGAAGGAAACATACTAGAAACATTTTCTAGGAAACGTGTAATATTATTCATCCAAGAGGAAAAGATGAATCTCCTTTTGAAGTAATACTCCATATTACCCTTTTATCTTAAAATATTATTTACTATAATGAGTTATGCTTAGGTTTAATGTTTATTGCCACAAAACAGTAATAGCTAACAATAATTCAGGTGTTAAGTTTTATCAAATTCTTGCTTCTAATTTCACTCTGTGCTAAAAATTACAGCTGACTATTTTGAATAACTTGGAACTGGCAGGTTTATATAATCTCTATAGTTAAGAAACTAGATCAACCTGTTAGTCACCGATTGCACAGACTAACATACACAAACATGCACACGCACATAGATTACCTGTTAACTAGTGTCTAAACAAGGAAAAATGATGTCATGAGTTATAGTTTGTTCTCTGAAATAGCATGTTAAGAAAGAAATACTCATGCATATCAGAAAATGAAAATTATTTTAGATTTCCTTAAGTTTTTGATGCTGGCATGGATTTCATATCTCAAAGATCTTTCAGTTGTGGTATTTATAATCAAGATTGCATATTTAATTTAATGAAACTTAACACCTTCATAGAATTTAGGAGTACTCTAACGTACAAATGGAACAACTTAATGCCCATACATTTCTACAGTTGTGACACATAAATGCGTATGTGAAATTGACATTATAAGGAGTATTTGTATAGACACACACCCTTTCTGACACATACATCATCAGAGAGGATCAAACTGTAATCCTTATTTTTGAGGGCAATTTCAGCAAAGATCTTTGCCTTCCTTCCCTCAGCAGGCTGTCCCCTTCTCTCTTGCCAATTCCCTCCACTGCATTGGCACTTGCCTCCTCTGGAGCTCACTAGAGTTTCAGCTGGATTTTCTCATCATGACTAATACTTTATGCCTCTGTAACTAGAGTTGGAAGTGAGTATTTTGCCTTGGGTTCTCCACACCCTCCCAACTTGCAGTCCCACCCAACTCCTCTCGGGCTCTCACAAAATTACCTTATTATTGGCATCACCCCATGAGAACAGCTGGAAAAAGGATATAAATGACCATATCCAACGCCTTATTCAAACTTATTCCTTGCCAAAAATAAGATTGTGTAGTAAATCAAGGGGCTTGCTGTGTGGTGCTTTCTACGTTTGAGTGAATTCTCTGCTCCCCTCCCTCCACCTCCCATTCCTGCTTACCATCATCTTAGCGGTGACTTAACTCTTAGGAGAAGGTTCCATCTTTAAGCCACAGTGTATTGTATTAATTAAATGTTAAGTATGACCTATCCTGGAACTCCTTAACTGGTGGATCTTGAACCACTGGTATGTTATGCACAGGTAACGGGTATGTTAACGTGCTGATCAGTTCAGCCCTTGGGATACCACTGGTAGGATGATTACATCTGGGCACAGACAACCCAATCACTTTAAATCTGTCTAAAAGGCTAGTACTATATTCTTTAGGAGGCTTATACTTTCTGCAATTTCAAGTAGCATCACCAGGATATAGACAGATATGAATAATGTAGATAGAGATGTAGTGGTCTAAGAAAATAATTGGAAGACCTGAATGAGTTTTAACATATTTCCTGAGCAATCTCATGAGCTTGTAACTCAGAATAGCATGGGGAAGAATAAATCATCTGCTGACTCTTTCTTAATTTCTACCATCTTAATGGAATAGCAAGTTTGCTTATAAGTATCCCTGAGATATGGGTGTAAATGGAGATTAATTATATATTTAAATTTCTTTCCAGGTACCAGATATAGGCTTTTGCATTCTAAAATTATCAAGCATAGTATTGATGTTTGTTTAGTCTTTAAGCAATTTATTGGTCTTCCCGATATGTTGACTTCAAATCACACTATAATGTAAATAAATTAAAATACTCACTTTTTTAAATTAAAGAAATAATTAAAGGGAGAAACTAAATGCTGATTTTTCTTCTGGGTCAGGCTTTTGATTTTTAAATACTTATAATTTAATGAAAAATTAGAGTTTATTCTTCTTAAATAATGTACAGTTGTTAGAGAAAGTTTGAACTGTTGCTTTTTTATGAAATATCTCTTTATTCCTTTTGTTATTATTTCTTTCTTCTTAGAAGAGATGAATTATCACATGGTTTCACTTATTTGTGGAACATAAGGAATTGCATGGAGGACATTAGGAGAAGGAAGGGAAAAGTGAAGGGGAGGAAACATAACAATTAAAAAATAAAATATTAAAAATGATAAACATAGCATTTTATTTTTCATGCTGATAAAACTCTTTTTTTAAAAAAAAAAAATTAGGGCGCCTGGGTGGCTCAGTTGGTGAGGCGACTGCCTTCAGCTCAGGTCATGATCCCGGAGACCCGGGATTGAGTCCCACATTGGGCTCCCTGCTCAGCGGGAAGCCTGCTTCTACCTCTCTCAATCCCCCTGCTTGTGTTCCCTCTCTGGCTGTGTTTTTCTCTGTCAAATAAATAAAATCTTTAAAAAAAAATTATGTTCAGGGGCGCCTGGGTGGCTTAGTCATTAAGTGTCTGCCTTCAGCTCCAGCTCAGGTCATGATCCTGGAGTTCCGGGATCGAGCTCCGTATTGGGCTCCCTGCTTGGGGGGAAACCTGCTTCTCCTTCTCTCTCACTCCCCCTGCTTATGTTCCCACTCTAGCCGTGTTTCTCTCTGTCAAATAAATAAAATCTTAAAAAAATAAATAAAAATTATGTTTAGTTAGCCACCATATAGTACATCATTAGTTTTTGATGTAGTGTTCAGTGATTCATTAGTTGTGTGTAACACCCAGTGCTCATCACAACACATGCCCTCTTTCATACCCATCACCTGACTACCTCATAGCCCTACCCACCTCCCTTCTGTAACCCTTGGTTTGGTCCTGGAGTCCAGAATCTTTCATGGTTTGTCTCCCTCTCTGATTTCTTCCCATTCAGTTTTCCCTCCCTGTTCTTCTGGTCTTCTGTGCTATTCCTTATGTTCCACATATGAGTGAAACCACATGACAGTTGTTTTTCTCTGCTTGACTTATTTCACTTAGCATATCCCCTTCAGTTCCATCCATGTTGATGCAAATCGTGGGTATTCATCTTTTATGATGACTGAGTAATATTCCATTGTATATGTGGACCATATCTTCTTTATCCATTCGTCTGTTGAAGGGCATCTTGGTTCCTTCTACAGCTTGGATATTATGGACATTGCTGCTATGAATACTGGGGTGCATGTGCCCTTTTTTTTGAACTGTTGCTTTTATCATTTAGGGTGTTTGGGGAAAGTTCAAATGGTAACAGAGTTGTTAACCAGCTAACTGTTGGTGACATAAACAATAGAGACACCCTATTCCATTTTTGCTAGAATACAGTTAAGTGGTGCTAGAGTCACAGAGAAGTCCCTGACTTCTACCTTTCTCCCTGGATTCCCGAGCATGTGGGCTTTCTGCCTTTGCTGGTTCCCACATGGTCACAATAGAGCTGCTGCAGCAAGTGCTGTTTTATTCTCTTACACTCACGTGAAAGGCAAGACAAATGGCTTCTTCTGGAGGACATCTTTTATCCTGGGAAGGGACATCTTTCCAAGAAATCCCTCTAGCAGGCTTCTCATTACATTTCACAATGTTAATTTTCCAAAAACTGATAGTATCTACCATTTATGTTTTGAAATCATTAGATAAAATAATATTAAACTTGCTCTTGGAACCCTTTTCTAGAGTGTGAACAACTAATTTGGTTGATATATCAGAGATAGATTTTTATAAATATAAGCCATAATTAACCACCTAACTTTAATGTAGTGACAGTAAAGAAAGGAAGCAGAGTGCCATGTTTAAGACTGGAAGCTTTGAATTCAGATCCACTTGAGTTTCAATTTTGTAATTACTACTAATTAGCTGTGTGTCCTTGGGATATTTACTTAGCCTTTCTGATTCTTGGTTTTCTCAACTGTAAAAATGGGAATTATATAAAATATCACTCATAGAAATGATATGAAGATTAATTTAATTAATTGAATTAGCATAAGGTTTAAAATAATAATTAATGGCGACTCTTCCTATACTTCTATTAATAAATAAGGGAAATTGAAGAAAATGCCAATGTTCTTATGCATAGAAAGTGATAAATGTGAATTCAGTCTCCAGTCATTCTAAATTCAGAGTCCATGTCCTCTGGTTTATACTGTCTTATTTCTCATAGTAATTTCACTAATATTTTGTAGACACAGACATTGAATAATTATTATAGTTTTATTAATTGACTGGTTATTTAAAGAGAAATAGAAAAACATCCTATATATAACAAGAATAAAGTTCTTAGATTTTGTATATATTTTACTTTACTATTTAGAAATTGTGATATTAATCGGACTTCAACTTTGTACTTAAAGCCTCTGTGGATCACTGAAGTTTTTGAAAGGCATATTTTGAGGTTATAATAAAATTTCCTTTTCTCAAACTATAATTGAAAGTTCCAGGAATATGTACTTTGGGAATCAAAAAACATGATTCTATATGCTATTTAAGAGACTTCTTATAACAGTGCTTTGTGTTTCTGAGAATAGAATAGAACTTTGTAAAAAACTTCTAAACTCTATACATGGGTGCCTGGGTGGCTCAGTGGGTTAAGCCTCTGCCTTTGGCTCAGGTCATGATCTCAGGGTCCTGGGATCAAGGCCCACATAGGGCTCTCTGCTCGGCAGGGACCCTGCTTCTTCCTCTTTCTCTGCCTGCCTCTTTGCCTACTTGTGCTCTCTCTCTCTCTGTCAAATAAATAAATAAAATCTTAAAAAAAATCAGTAGGGGCACCTGGGTGCCTCAGAGGTTAAGCCTCTGCCTTCAGCTCAGGTCATGATCCCGGAGTCCCGGGATCTAGCCCCACATCTGGCTCTCTGCTCTGCAGGAAGCCTGCTTCTCCCTTTCTCACTCCCCCTGCTTGTGTTCCCTCTCTGGCTATGTTTCTCTTTGTCAAATAAATAAAATCTTTTAAAAAAATCAATAATGAACTCTACACATGTGTCTGATAGTTGGCTGGCTCAATTCTACTTTAGATACTTGGTCTGGGCACATAAAGTGCTTAAGGAGACATCAGATAACATTTGTTTAACTTACTATCCTAGAGAAAGAGGCACTGAATAAGTAGGGAAGTGGTTAAGGGTGCCCTTGGTTATTGGTAAGAATCCTTTGCAACATCCAGGATGTATTAAGGTGGAAGAGATGGTTAGTGTTAAGATTAATCTAGTATCTCCTTACAGATTTTATTATTTGTCCTAGGCATCAGAGCTGGCATACAGAAAACCAAATATTACCTATGATTCCTTACATCATTAATGGCAGAGAGCTATGTATTTTGAAAGACTCGATTTGTTTCCTAGAATTTCTGTAACACATCACCACACGTTGAGTAATTTGAAATAATACCAACTTCTTTTCTCATAGCTCTGGAAACCAGAAGTCTACATCAAGGTGTGAGGAGGGTTGGTTTTTTCTGGAAGCTCAGAGGATGAACCTCTTCCATGCTTCTCTACTGGCTATTGGCCACTGTTGGCATTTCTTAGTGTGCATTGGCTTGTAGATCCATCACTCCTTTCTCTGCTTTCTTCTCCATATTTATCGACTTCTCCTTTGTGTTTGTCTTCTTTTCCTATTATAAGGATATTTGTTACTGAACATAAGGTCCACCTAATAATCCAACATGACCTCATATCAAGATCTTTATAATTTTTTTTAAAGATTTTATTTATTTATTTATTTATTTATTTATTTGAGAGAGAGATCACAAGTAGGCAGAGGGGCAGGCAGAGAAAGAGGAGGAAGCAGACTCCCTGGTGAGCAGAGAGCCTGACGCAGGCCTCGATCCTAGGACCGTGAGATCATGACCTGAGCTGAAGGCAGAGGCTTTAACCCACTGAGCCACCCAGATGCCCTCATATCAAGATCTTTAATGTGATTACATCTACAAAGACTTTTTTCCCCAAATGGAGTCTCATTCACAGGTCCTGGGTAGCCATATCTCTTGGAAGGTAACTTTAACCTATTAGAGACTTAAAAAATGTGTTCATGTCAGTTTTGAATTTCTTAGCAAAAGAGACCTAAACTTCATGTGGCTAAGAATGATTTGGATCACTTACTGAAGATGCAAATTTCTGAGCCATTTCCCAAAGGTATGCTTGAGGAACTGTAGGGTTATCTCTGCTTCTGTTCAGGAAGCACTGAGGATGTGTCTGATGTGAGTGAGCTTTAGATACATTCTGAGAAACATAGTTAATAGAGGACTAATCCTAGGGGAGGCAAAATAAAATAGTCACCTAAAACTTTGCCTTGGTGAAAGGGAAAAACACATCACAAATCCATATGACATCATTATATTTTAATACAAATTTGTTAGGGATTTAAAAGGTTTTTAATTTTGAAAACGAATTAGTCAACCAAAACCTTAAGTGAGTATTCAATCAAGATAAACAGTCTGGGGAGATGACATTACAAAATCAATTGAAATATTTTTCTTCCACTTCTTCGCTAGCAGAATAAATCTTGAAAGCATGTAGCTGTAATTGGGAAGTGAGTGGCAAATGCATCAGAGCACAGATTTGAGACTGTGTCCACTTTAACTGTTCCAACTGACTCCCTTCTTCACTGTTCTGTTTCAGATGCTGTGTTCGATCTTTCTCAGGGCTGGCCATGTACCTCAGGCACACTGTGGCACCTTTACACACTTAAAGTTCAAATGATTATAATTAAAGTCATTCAAAGTAACCTTGGAAATTTCTTTATTTGGTCAGAATAGTTCAGGCTTGTGTGTGTGTGTGTGTGTGTGTGTGTGTGTGTGTGTGTGTGTGTGTTTGTGTGTATGTGTGTGTGTGTGTTTGTGTGTGTGTGTGTGAGGCAGGCTGTAGAGAGAGAGAGAAAGGGAGAGAGAGAAAAAGAGAGATATGTATGGTCATGCGTTTTAAAAGTATTTTTATTTTTTCTTCAGATGTTTTTACCCTTGGTGTTTTTCTGGGTCTCCCATGTTGCAAATTGAAAATGGGACGATAGTTGCCAATAACTCCTCGCTTCTCAGTGTGTGCTCTGTGACCAGCAGCACTGCCCTGATCTGGAAGCTTATCACAAATGCAGAATCTCAGGTCTCATCCAGAAATGCTGAATCAATTTTAAATAAATTCTTAAAAATTTATTGAGGATTTAAATTGACATACGGTTTTATATTAGTTTCAGGTGTATAGCATAGGGATTTGGCATTTGTAGACATTGTGAATTGGTCACCAAAATAAGTCTATTTACCATCTGTCACCTTACAAAGACAATATGATGTCATTGATGATATGCCCTGTGCTGTGTACTATATCTACATGACTGACTTATTTTATAACTCGAAGTTTGTACATCTTTTTTTACTTTTGATAAATAAAATGTGCTATTTTTGTTTTTTAATTTAAATTCAATTAATTAACATATATTATAGTATTAATTTCAAAGGTAGAGGTGAGTGATTCACCAATCTTATGTAATACCTAGTGCTCATTATTATCACGTGCCCTTTTTTTTTGGTAAAGATTTTATTTATTTATTTGACAGAGAGAAAACAGCTAGAGAGGGAACACAAACAGGGGGAGTGAGATAGGGAGAAGGAGGATTCCCATGGAGCAGGGAGCCCGATGCGGGTCTCGATCCCGGGTCTCAATCCCGGATCTCTGGGATCATGACCTGAGCCGAAGGCAGTCACTTAACCAACTGAGCCACCCAGGCGCCCCTGTCACGTGCCCTTCTTAATGTCCGTCACCTAGTCTGAAGTTTGTACATCTTAGTTCCCTTTACACATTTTGCATTTCCCCAAACCTTTTCTCCTCTGGCAACTACCAGACTGTTCTCTTTATGAGTCTGAGTTTGGTTTTATGTTATTTGTTTTTTGATTTCATACGTGAGTGAAATCATGGGGTATTTCTCTTTCTCTGATATATTTCACTTAACATGATATCCTTTAAGTCCATCCATGTTGTTGAAAGTGGCAGGATCTTACTCTTTTATAGCTGAGTAGTATTTTGTTGTAGATATCTATATATATTATGACTATCATGTACCTAGAGAGAGATATATAGACACACACACACACACACACACACACACACACACACACACACACCCTACATCTTTATCCATTCATGTATGGGAGGACACTTAGGTTATTTCTATATCTGGGCTGTTAGAAATAATGCTGCAGTGAACAGAGGGATGCATATATCTCTTTGAACTAATGTTTTTCTTTTCTTCAGATAGATAACAGGAAGTGGAATTGTTGGATCAAATGGTAGCTCTATTTTTAATTTTTGGGGGGAACCCCATACTACTTTCCATGGTGGCTACTCCAGTTTGCATTCCCACCAACAGTGCACAAGGGCTCCTTTTCCCCACATCTTTGCCAACGCTTGTTATTTCTTGTCATCTTTTGATGATAGCCATTCTAATAGGTGTAAGGTGATATCCCATTGTGGTTTTGATTTTTATTTCCCTGATGATTAGTGATGCTGCACATTTTCTCATGTGCCTATTGGCCGTCTATATGTTTCTTTTGGCAAAATGTCTGTCTTTGTCCTTTATCCATCTTTTAATCAGTTTGTTTGTTTTTTGTTACTGAGTTGTATAATTTCTTTATGTATTTTGTATATTGACCTCTTCTTGGGTATATTACTTGCAAATATCTTCTCCCATTTAGTAGGTTGGCTTTTTGTTGTTGATGATGGTTTGCATCGATGTGCAGAAGCTTTTCAGTTTGATGTACTCCCATTTGTTTATTTTTGCTTTTATTTCCCTTGCCTTTGGGGTTGGATCTAAAAACAAAAACAACAAAACTAATAAGACCAGTGTCAAAGAGCTTACAGCGTGTTTTCTTCTAGAGTTTTCTGGTTTCAGATCTAACATTCATGTCTTTAATTTTGAATTGATTTTTATGTATAGTGTAAGATAGTGGTCCAGTTTCATTCTTTTGCAAGTAAAGTTTTCCCAACAGCATTTATTGAGATTGTCCTTTCCCCTTTGTATATTCTTGCCTCCTTTGTTATAAAGTAATTGAATTTACATAACATGGCTTTAATTTTGGGGTCTTTATTCTATTCCATTGGTCTTTGCATTTTCTTTATGCCAATACCATACTGTTTAGTATAGTTTGAAATCAGGGAGCAAGATTCCTTTAGCTTTGTTTTTCTTCCTCAAGATTGTTTTGGCCATTTAGGGTCTTAAGTGGTTTCTTACATTTTTTAGAATTATTTGTTCTACTCCTATGAAAAATGTCATTGGAATTTTGATATGGATTGCATTGAATCTGTAGACTGCTTTGGGTAGTATGGAACTTTGAACAATATTAATTCTTCTAGTCCATGAACATGGAATATTTTTCCATTTACTTTTGTCATCTCCAATCCCTTTCTCAATGTCTTATGATTTTTAGTGGACAGGTCTTTCACCTCCTTGGTTAAATTTATTCTTAGGCATTTCATTCTTTTTGATGTGATTGTAAGTGGGATTGTTTTTTTGATTTCTCTGTCTGATAGTTTGTTATTCATTTATAGAAATAACACATTTTTGGTGGTGCCTGGGTGGCTCAGTTGGTTAAGCGACTGCCTTCGGCTCAGGTAATGATCCCGGAGATCTGGGATCAAGCCCCACATCGGGCTCCTTGCTCAGTGGGAAGCCTGGTTCTCCCTCTCTCACTTCCCCTGCTTGTGTTCCCTCTCTGGCTGTGTTTCTCTCTGTCAAATAAATATTAAAAAAAAAGAAATAACACATTTTTGTATAATAATTTTATATAATAATTTTGTATCTTGCAACTTCACTAAATTCATTTATTATTCTTTTCTGGTGAAGTCTTTAGTGCTTTCTATATATAATATCATTTCATGTACAAATAATGACAGTGCTACTTTTTCCTTTCCAATTTGGATGCTTCTTATTTATTTTTCTTTCCTAATTGCCAAAGCTGCCAGTAGATTTTGAATAAACATGGGGATTATGGGCATCATTGCCTTGTTCCTGATCTTAGGGGAAAAGCTGAAAGTATCTGTATGTCTTATGTTTTGTAAGTACGATATTAGCTGTAAGTTTGTCATCGACAGCCTTAATATATTGAGGTACATTCCCTCTACCCACTTTGTTGATCATTTTATCATAAGTGGGTGTGGAATTTTGTGAAGTGCTTTTCTTGCATTTTTTTGATGTGGCTTTTATCTTTTATTTTGTTATTGTGGTGTATAAAAATGATTGATTTATGGATGTTGCATCATCTTTGCATCCCTGGAATAAATCCCACTTGATTGGTCATGCTGTATGATCCTTAATCTGTCATTGAATTCATTTTGCTGACATTTTTTTGAGCAGTTTTGCATATGTATTCACCAGGGATTTAGGCCTGTAATTATATTTTTTTGCAATGCCTTTGTCTGGTTTTGGTATCAGACTAATGCTAGCCTTGCCTCATAAAATGTGTTTGGAAGCTTTTCTCCCTCTTCATTTTTTTGGGAACAATTTGAGAAGGGTAAGTATTAATTCTTCTCTGAGTGTTTGGTAGAATTTACCAGTAAAACAATTTGTTCCTCGACCAAGGTTTTCAGTTTTACTGATTCAGTCTCCTTTCTGGTAATTGGGTCTGTTCAGATTCTCTATTTCTTCATGCTTAAGTCTTAGAAGATTGTAAATTTCTAGGAATTTATCCCTTTCTTCTAGGTTGTCTCATTTGTTGGTGTATAATTGTTCATAGTAGTTTTTTAATGATCCTTTGTATTTCTGTGATATCAATTGTAGGTTCTCTTTAATTTCTGTTTTTATTTATTTGAAACTTCTCTTTGTTGTCTTGGTGAATCTAGCTAAAAATTTGTCAATTTTATTTATCTTTTCAAAGAGTCCTCTCTCAGTTTCATTGATCTTTTCTGTTGTCTTTTTAGTCTCTATTTCATTTATTTCCACTTGATCTTTATTTCCTTCATTCTCTGTCTTTGGGCTTTGTATGTTCTTCTTTTCCTACTTAAATTGTTTATTTGAGATTTCACTTGTTTCTTGAGGTTGGCCTGTATTGCTTTGAACTTTTCTCTTAAAATAATTTTTCCTGAATCCCATAGATTTTTATATGTTATTTGTAGGTATTTTTTGGTTTCTCCTTTGATTTCTTTCGTGACCTAATAGTAGTTCAGTCAGTGACATATTGTCTAATGTCCATGTATTTGTAAGTTTTCCAGTTTTCTTCTTGTATTTGATTTCTAGTTTCATGCTATAGTATTTGGAAAAAATGTCGATATGATTTTGATCTTGTGTTCATTGAGACTTGTTTCATGGTATAAAATGTGACCTCTCCTGGAATGTTCCATAGCACTTTTGAGAAGATTGTGTATTCTGATGCTTTTGGGTGGAATGTTCTACATATAGAAAAATCTGGAATGTTCCATATATTTAATTTAATTTAATTTAATTTAATTTAAGGCCAGTGCTTCCATATTGATTTTCTTCCTGGATGATAGATCCATTCCATTAAGTGGGGTGTTAAAATTCCCTACTACATTATATTGCTGTCAGTTTCTCTTTTACATATATCAATACTTACGTTATATATTTTGGTGATTTTATGTTGAGTTCATACATTTTTTTAAATATTTTATTTATTTGACAGAGAGAAACACAGCCAGAGAGGGAACATGAGACAGGGAGAACCAGGCTTCCCGCCGAGCGGGGGGCCCAATGTGGGACTCGATCCTGGGTCTCCAGGATCATGACCTGAGCCGAAGGCAGTCGCTTAACCAACTGAGCCACCCAGATGCCCCGAGTCCATACATTTTTATAAATGTTGTATCTTTTCAGATTGACTCTTCTATTATTATGTAGTATTTCTTTGTCTTTTATTACAGTCTTTGTCTTAAAGTTAATTTTGTATGGTATAAATTTAGCCAAACCAGATTTCTTTTTGTGTCCATCTGTATGGAATATCTTTTTCCATCTCTTTACTTTCAGTCTCTATGTGTCCTTATACCTGAAGCAAGTCTCTTGTAGAAAGTATATAGATTTATCTCATTTTTAATTTTTATTTATATATTTATTAAAGATTTTATTTATTCATTTTTTTTGTTGTTTATTTTAGGGACAGAGAGAGAGCTTGCACACACAGTCACCTGAGGGTGGAGGACAGAGAGAAGGAAGGGGAGAGACTCTCAATCAGACTATGTCAGTGTGGAGCCAGATGTAGGGCTTGATCTCAGGACTCTGAAATCATGACTTGAGCTGAAATCAGGAGTCAGATGGTCAACTGGCTGAGCCATCCAGGCGTCCCAATTTATCTTGTTTTTTAATTTATTTAGCCATTTTATGTTTTTTGACTGGAGAATTTAGCCCATTTACATTTAAAGTCATTATTGATAGGTATGTACTTATACCAGTTTTAAAAATTATTTTATGGCTGTTTGTGTAATTCCTCTTAATTTTTTCTCTTTTTCTCTTGTGGTTTAATGATTTTCTTTAGTGTTATGTTTAGATTCCTTTCTTATTTTCTTTTGTTTATTTACAGTAAGTTTTTGCTTTGTGGTTACCATGAGGTTCACACCTGTCATCTATGTATATAATAGTCTGTTTTAAGTTTCTGGGACTCAGATGTGAACACACAGAGTCTGTATTTTAACAGATTTTTCCAAGGGATTCATATGCTCATTAAAGCTTGATAAGCTGGATGAACTTATGCTTCAAACCCATCTGCAGTTGCTTTGAGTATAGGAGACAATCCTTGTAACGGTCTTAAGGTAACCTTTCCCATGAGATTTCCAGAATTCAAACTATTAAACTAATGTTGAGTTATTCAAGGCTTCTATACTAATCTTGTCTTAAGAAATCTATAAAAACAGAGATAAAATTATATTTTATGGAGAATAAACACATACATTACAGTTTTGGAAGTACTTAAATATCAAGATATGATCCCCCGTGGTACAGCTGGTCACCTCGCAAGATTTATATGTATATGAAGTCCTGAGTCATATGTCACATTGCTAGGAATAAATTGGAGCTATCATTGAATGATGGAATGCAGCTGTAGTGTTTTACTACAGTATAAAAATAGATTCTTTTTCAGAATTTTCCAAAATTTTTTGTCTTTAATATTGTATATATTTGTTAAAGATTAGTATAAGCCAGAACGGTAACCAGTGCTTCTCTTAAAGCCAGTTTTACATGCAAGTTACATATGCAATATTTTATTTCTTCTTTAATGTAAGGTATATCCATGAAATTTTATAACATGTAAAATACACACTGTAAATTCTGTTAAAAATTAATGTAAGCGAAAACTGAAGCAGAATACAAAGACAGTTGAGCAACTGACCAAAAAATAGTTAAGCTTTAGGACATAAAAGTGTCATTTTCAATTTGGGGGGAAAGATATTTTCTTCAGTAATGATAGTAGGCCAGTAGGCTAAACATTTATTAAAAAAACCTTAGATTTTCTACACCTCATATTATACCCTAAAATAATTGGCCAATCAGTGTTTCTAAACATTGCTTTTATTATCACTTGTAAAGAGATTTTCAGATAAATATATATTTTAATTCACCCCTCCACCCTGAAATTTTGATAACACAGACACAATCTATATATCTTCTGATGAGAATGCACGTCCAAGAATATAGAAAGAGGAAAGTTTTAAACGTAACAAAATAATGAAAGAATGAAGTACAAACTTAAGTGAATATAAATAGGGTGATTAATTCCCGATCAAAGGAAAATAATAAAATAAAATGCATAAAACATATATTGACATATCAAAATATATATTTAATAAATCTTTGGAAGTATAAAAGTAATGAAGAAGAACTTAAAATTATGTTCATCTTGACAAATAGAAAGTTAACAGTGTTTACTTACTGAGTTTATTTGTGCATTTAAAAATTTTCATCCACACATTTTGTATAGTGAATAATATTGTCATAATCAGAAAACATTTAAAATTTATAGCTTTTTATGGAATACTCATGACCATGATATTTAATCCCCTCACCTATCTCACAAGGATATCACTATAATTTAAGCTGATATTTGAGAATATATGGTTTGAAGCAGTTACCCAAGCTCCAACATTTACAGTTAGTAAACGTTAGAGCTTGAATTTGAGTCCAGTAATCTCTAACTATGAAGTGTTTGAAATTCCTATAATGGATGAGTTTTCTCTAAGTTCCTTTTAAGAGCTTAGAGCCATCATCTGGGATTTCCAGATGCATCAATCATAGTTTTGAAATTGTTTCACTTCCATTGTGGATGTGGTCTGATCGACCATTAGGAGGAATGCATGCACTGACGAGGCTGGCATTCAGAATTCTGAGTCCCGCTGGAATTGACATTTAGAAAGTGTTAAGTTTCTTAGCCTCATAAAGTGTTAATTAGAAAAGTGTATTACTCTTTAATTAGTTTCTATTATATAAAGTCAATAATCTACTTTTAAAAAAACACAATAGTTGCCTCAGTGGTTACTTATATTTTTCTGATTCTTCTCTGTCTTATCTCCCTTGTCTGTCCAATACTTAAGTGTGTATAAAACTTCACAAATTCTCTTTGTACCTAGCTTTATTTTTAGTGCTTCTGGTCTTTGCACTTCTCACAACAACTATTTCATAAAATAATGGTGGTTATTCTTCGATAGTAAGCCAGAGTTTATTTCATACAGTTAATGTCAACTTTTAATTAATGATTAATATACAAACATAACTAATGCCATTTTTCTATATTTGGATAGAAACATTTTGATTTTAACTCTCTGTAAATTTCTTGAATTGTCTCAAAGAGAGAAAAAAAATATTTAGAGCCTTTTCTGTTTTGTCCACTTGCAGTAAAATGGGAAGAAGAATGGGATCTCACCACTAATACAGAATGTCTGGCATTCTTTTTGTTTTTATTTTTTTAATTGTCACTTTTTTATCTTGCCAACAGACAAAACAGTTATAAAAATTTTATGTGTAAAAATATATGTTTTACATCATAAAGTAGAATGAAATAATCTTGGATTAAAGGACAGTTCTTTCAAGAAATTTTCTGAGATATTCTTCATAACCTCATAAAGTAGAGTAAAATAATCTTGGATTAAAGGACAGTTCTTTCAAGAAATTTTCTATGAGATATTCTTCATAACCTTACATCAGCTGAAATTTTTCTTCTCCATATTGCACAACACCAAGTTTAAATATTCAACTTATTTCAATTCTTACAGTGTGCTTAGTTTTTTTGATCCATTTATCAATCTGGGGACCTACATTCACTCCCAAACCTTTGTTTTATTATAGTTATTATGAAAAATCCAGAGTCACAAAAGTGTGTTGGTGTAAATTGAAGCAATAGTCAGTACAACTTCAGTTAATTGAGACATTCTGGCAGTAGTGAGAGAAATTGTACAAGAATGGCCTCCACCACTTCTTTAATTTTCCTATAAATTCCCTGATCCTTTGGGAAGAAAGTGGGTGCTAACAAACCAGGTTAACTATAAAGAGGTAGATGAACTGTATTTAATTTAGGTCCAGGGGTTACACTACTTAGTTCCTGGTGTGCAAGGTAGAACTGTCAAGCATTCCTCTAAGAGTGGTGAGGTAGACTCATAGACTGGCTCCTATTTGTTGGCTCACTTGGAAAACAGTGGTGCAAGCACATTTGCCTGGGTGATGTTGAATCTATTTAAGGTAGCTACTCTTAAAGTGCTTCGTTGTTGCACATTGTATACATGCAACTCGCAAGTATAGATCATTTCTTGTCTCATTATTAGAACAACTCAGGGAAGTTGGCTACCATCTTGGCAATTTTTTTAAGTCATTTCCTGGAATCATGCATGATAAAAAATAACAAAGTGAGTCTCTTTAAAGCTGTTGACTATTTTTATTCAAAAACATTATTTAATGGGTACCTGGGTGGCTGAGTCGGTTAAGCATCTGCTGTTGGCTCAGGTCATGATCCCAGGGTCCTGGGATGGAGTCTCCCATCAGGCTCCTCCCTCTCCCTCTACCTGCTGCTCTATCTAATTATGTTTTCTCCCTTTCCCTGTCAAGTAAATAAATAAAATCTTAAAAAAAAAATTTAATGACTCATCACAATATGAAATGGCACTGAAAAAATAAAATAAATTTAAAGTAAAAAAAAAAAGAAATGCAACTAAAAAAAAAAAGAACTTGAAAGTTAGACGTATATTCAATAAAGACATGATATTCTTTCTTCTCTGGTATTTGAACATGTAAAAGTGTATATTGATAATGTTTTCTAGTAACAATATCAGAATAATTTCCTAATTATATATTAGGAAAACACATTAAAATCAGCTTATATTTTTGAACATGAGTTAAGGTGGAAGTTAAGACTTGGTAACAGATAACCTCCTACATAGATAAATGTGTCAAGGTTAAGTAAAAATGGACTCTCAAATGAGAAAGTAAGTATTACAATAGAAATGAATGTTGATCTTCCCTCAGAAATTTGTTGTGTGCCTTTGTGGGCATGCATGCATGTATATATGTGCCTGTACTTATAGCTTTTTTCACTTTTTCACCACATCCTGCCACTTGTTTGTCATCTTTGTAAAATGAATAAAGTTGACAATACTCATGAAAGTTGTCTCAAAATTGCAAAAAAAAAAAAAAAGAGAGAGACACTTTCTTCTTGGCTAGTTATTACCTTATTCTTTTTTAAATTTAGACTTTTAAAAATTGTTAAACATAATGTAAAAAAACATTCAAAAGTATGTATGCATTTTGAGTACAGGCACAACTAAATTCTAATTTGTGATTTTGTTTTCTGGGACTCATTTGAAGCTAAGTAGCTCAAGAATGCAAATTGGAAATATGGAGATTTGGCTTCTAGTCTCTCATGAGCTAGGTGACATCATGAGTGGCTTAAAGTGTCTGGGCTTTAGCTTCTGAAGTATAAAATAAGATTATTATTAAGCTCTAACATGCTTGGTAATTCTGACAGTCTACTAGGTAGGAGTAAACCAGAGCCAGATGACTCAGGCATTGACAAGTGTCAGAATCAGGTGACACATTAGTGGAAATACAGGATGGTTTTGTGGAGTTTGAGTCTACAGGGCCAACAGTAGGGACAGCAAGGAACCAATTATTCAAGCCTGAACATTAAAAGTCTCTTTCAGCAAGAAGTAAGAATGGATATGCAATCAGAAAACAGTTTGTCAGAAATCAGAGCAAAAATGTTAAAAAGCTGCAGAAATACCATATTGAGAGGAAGAATGTCATATGTTCATGTCTACTATGCAGTGAGCATTAATACTTTTGCCTCTCATTTGCCAAGACCATAAAAGAATCCCCCCCCCCATACATGACTAAATTATCTGAATTGTGAAGGTTAAGTAATTTGCCCACTATCACATTAAGTTATAACTTGGACCCTGGCCGCATTCTCATATTACTACTGACTACTTATAACCATTACCCAGGCATTGTTGGACCCTGGAGTTCCCTCAGTACAGTTTAAAAATACAGGATTGTGGGGCACCTGGTTGGCTTATTCGTAAAGCGTCTGCCTTCGGCTCGTGTTGTAATCCCGGAAACCCAGGATCAAGCCCGCCATCGGGCTCCCTGCTCAATGGGAAGCCTCCTTCTCCCTCTCTCACTTCCCCTGCTTGTGTGCCCTCTCTCCCTGTGTTTTTCTTTGTCAAATAAATAAATAAAATCTTAAAAGAAAAAATACAGGGTTGTTAGGCATCATCTTGGACAACTGGCATGCAACTGTGGAATTTGTTTTGCTGGAGAATTCTCCAAAAAACTTTGCTGCCAGTCTTGTTTGAGAAAGATGGTGGTTCAAAGTCCATGCCAGAACGAGGAACAGTAGCTGGATATACCGAAGCCTGAAATATGTGATTACTCAGGCAATTTGTGACCACAATTTCTGAACTCTTACTTTCTATAAATATTCTATCTCAAACCCTATAGCTCTTCATCCTCCAACAATTTTACTACATTGAATCTGTTGGTGAGTATTCAAATCCAAAAAGAAAAAAAAATCCCGTTACATTTTCTTTCTTTTTTTTTTTAGAAGAAACCCTCCTAAATCATAATATAAAATAGTTAAGTTTCTAACTGTAATCACATTTATTAAAATAAATGGAATATAAACCCTATATGAGTCAGTTTCTTGTTTGTTCATGGATTTGAAGCTTCTGCTAATTGACAGTTTCAAACATCTTAGTACCACCCATTTAAAGATAGAGCACATTGAAAATGCATTTTTAAAAGAGCTATTTGCAAGTGGAAAATAAGGATGTTGAGAATAAGAGATCTATCCAAGAAAATACACTTGAAGTAGCTGAGAATTTTTTTTTCTTTGGAGAGCACATTTTATATGCGTGTTAAACCTATACTCTGGCGGAAATGTTCTATTGACTAGCTGTAGGATGCTTAAGGAGATAGCCTGCAGCTTTTTTGTTCCTCTCTATATGTTAATTGGTCATTCCTTAAAAAGTTTTTTTTTAGTTTTGATGAGGTAGAATATGTATGATGCCAATTTGGTGGCTACAAAATGAGAAAGCAGTGGCTTTTTCCATTACTAATATTTTAAATAATGGGGCTATTTTCTTTAAGGGTATGCTTATAAGTGGCTACACATTTGAAAAACTATTTTTATACCATATCCATTATGGTTTTCATGCTTTCTCATTGCCACATTACTTTCAGTGCTCAAAGCGGTTCTAACAGAATAGAGGGAATAACAACTGAAACTATTAAATAAGATTACTTAAATGTCACTAATTCAATAATTGAGGCCACATTTATTCAGTATAAAAGCTGACAATGTAAAAAAAATCAATAAAGAAGTAAGTAGATATGTCCTGAATTTTGTCATTCAGTAATAATGTAGGCAAAGTCAGAGGTTAAAACTAGGTAGGGAAAAGTATAAGAAACAGAAAGAGCTAAAACTATTTAAAATAAGCAAAATTGGGGAAAAGTGCTTATTGTATGAGTCAGGTTCCCAGCAGTTAACAGCATGGACTATGGAGGTTTTTGACAAAACTTTTCTATTTACAAAGGTATGTGACAAAGTCAAAGGCACCCGAGGGGTTGGTAAGACACTCAGGGATTAGCAGCAGAAGGAAGAAAGTACACCCCTGAGCTCCTGGTAAAGAAGAAACTGGAGGCTGCTGAGAGCTGGGGTGGTGGAAGAGAGCCCGTTCTGTGGGAAACCACTGCCATCATGATACACAGGCCAGGCCAGAGTGTCCCAGAAGCAAAGAGCAAGCAGAATCCCGTGATTGCCTACCATAGGCAAACTCAGCTGCAGGCCACCAACTCAAGTTCTAAATGGCTTGAATTTACATATAACTTTCAATGTCACACTTTGCAGATTCACAGCTGATTGTTTATAGTTTTCAGACTCTGTTCCATTAGCGTTTTTTTTCCTCCTCTGCATGTGAAAAAACCTACTTTGTTTCCCTCCTTTACTTGGGTCAGAATCTTTGCTTAGATTCAGTATTCCACAGCCTCCCTTGCCCCGCTCCTGCGGGGGGGTGGGGGGGGGGCGCTACTGCTGAGGCTTCAGTTTCCCAGAAAATGTGATCCTTGATTCTTATCTCTCTTGGCACTATCTGGATTCTATGGCTTGTTATAAGTTGACTGAAGGGCTGGTTGATGTGATCTTCCTTTTAGCCACTTAGCTGTCAGAGGAGGGTTGTGGAAGTAGTTGGATCCTTGGACAATTAAACTTAGGAAAAGAACTATTTGAATTAGAAATTGTTCTTCTACTCTTCCTTCAGTGCCACAGGCTTTGCCATGCCTTGGTCACTTTGGAAAGGAGTCTCCATGGAGAAAAGCCCCAGGGCTTATGGACTTTGTCTTCTGTGAGCTGCTAATACATTTTTCTGCTTTCCCTGGCTGCTGTTGATGCCTCCCTGTGCAGCTGACTCCTCTAATTGATTGCTCTCTGTTTCTCTTCCTGTCATCTTCCATGTGCTATGCTGGAAATGTTCAGATGGTTTGTCCTCTTAAACTCTTTCCTGTGACAATCTTCTCTTAGTATTATGAAACTGTCCAAGAGAAAATGCCCTGAGTAGGGCTATGAACTTCCTCTTCCAAACGCTTGTTACCATGGGCTCCTCAAAAATCTGTTTGTTTAATAGTAGCTCTAAAATGGGCAGTAGGAAGTGAACTCACGAACTTCTGACACCTTGAACCCTTATATCAACATCTTGGAGGCTACAGGTGATGGTTTAAAATATGCCCACAAATTCTTTGACACTTCTTCAAAAGCTGAAACCTAGTCCTCTTCTCCTTGAGTTTGAGTTGGATGTAGTGACTTGCTTCTAATAGAATGAGGCAGAAATGATAGTGTGTGACTTCTGTGTTTACGTCACTAAAGACCAATAGTGTGGCTTCTGCCTTTCTTTCTCTCATCTTGGATCATTTACTGTGGGATAAGCCAGCTACCTTGTTATGAAGATGTTTAAGCAGGTCTATGGAGTGTTATGCCCAGATTTCGAGATCCCCAAAGTCACGGTTGTGTCTCCCTCCGAGGACTGAATGTCAACCTGTAACTTGTGGAGGTTGCCAACCTCTTGCCATCAGGTTATACGGGGCATTAAGAAGGGCCAGGAATCGATGTTTAATGATTCCTGAGGCCAAATTCAAAGTCCTCTCTGTTGTCCATTTATGTCTTTCTGTGCCATTTGGCCCTTGTACACAAGTTTCCTCTCCAGATACTTTTCCCATAGGCCTTAGCAACAATGAAAAAGTCAATCGATTTCCTCTCTACCTTAACTCTAACCCGAGGTTCAAGGAAAGGTTCCGAACCATGGCCCTTTCAGTCTTTGGTGGTCAGTATTGCTGTTTTCTTCTTAGGGCATTCCCTGTCCCAGAGTCCTTTTTTCTTGCAGAAAGCACACTGATCTGACTCTAAGTCTCTCCATTTGCTATTTCTGCGTTTCTTCCATTGACCATCTTTTATCTGCCTCTTCCCTTTTGTTGAACACCTTTTCTGCTATGCTCACTAATTCAGCTGAGTTTTTCTTGTCTGAGACTGACTGGCTAGTAAAGGCTAGGTTAATTGTCCTCTGGTTTTTGGGTGCCTCAGGGTCGATTGGGCTATACATTTTATAGGCTCCAATAAGCCTTTCCAGAAAAGCCCCTGGGCACTCATTTTTACTTTGAGTCACTGCACTAATCTTGGATAAATTTATGGGCCTCCTTGGAGCCACTCAGAGTCCCCCCAACAGAGCCTGGCGGTAGAAATGGAGACTCTCCCTACCTTTACATGAATCTACTTGCCCATGAAACTCTTTTGCAAGATAATCACAATTGTTACGACAAAAACTCAGAAACAGACACTACTAGTAATCCAATTTGAAAGTTTACCAGGACACGATTGATAAGGAACTTTAATTATTCTGTGACACACAGCATTTTAATAGTCAGAACATTGAGTGATGATCTTGTACTGGTACATTAAAACTTTAGGACGGGCACATTACCTCCAGAATAGTGTTAGCACCTAGCCAGATATAACCCAAGGCTTCTCATTTGTCTCACAGTACTTTCCAAGTGACTTAGCAAACTAAATAAAAGGCCTAATAAATTAAGAAGGCTTCATTTATGATTTAAATCTTGGGAAGTATGGTAAAACCTTAGAGTTTTAAAGCACAAGCCTAAACAGGATTAGGGATTTCAAAGAGGTGATAAATGCAAATTATAGAAACTGGTTTCTCCCAGCAAGCAAAAGGAGCAACTATTTACATTTTCTTATCAAGAGCAGACCAACAATGGGAGAAAACCTTGCCTTTTGAACAAAGAGAAAGCAGAGTTTCAGTCTTATACTTAAAACCCATTCATTTCAGTCTTGGTCCATGCCAACCACATTTAAAATTCCGTTCCAAAGTTTTCCCTCCACAAACCTTTTTACAACTTTCCTTTGCATTTGGATTTTATCCCATGCCATTTTTTTTTTTTTTAAACAACCATCTCATTTAAGGACAAAATTGCCTTTTTTACCTTCAACAAAAATGCATTCCTGTTCTTTACCTTTCCTACTAATTGGAGTACAAATCAATTTTAAGAGGTGGAATGGAGAGACTAATATCTTCCCGAGAAGATGTAACATCTGTAATATCTTTCTCAGGAGGTGCAATAGTTTTAACATCCTTCTTAGGAGGTACGGTAATCTCAACATCCTTTTCAGGAGGCACAGTAAGTTTAAGAGTCTTGGCTAATTTATTTCTAGAAACAGTCTACATTCCTTTTATTTCAGGTGGCCCATTATATCTTCTTTTTTATATTTTAAACCACATTTTAAGCTACAGCTTCCCACCATTTTCCACCCTGTCCACCTCTACAGGGGGGATTACCTTCAGGTCCCTGTTCGGGCGCCACTTGCCAGAGGCAGCTTCAGCTGAGCCAGGGGTCCCTGAAGGAAATATGGTGTCAGCAAATGAGAGCGCCCTGAAGATTTTTTTTTTTTTTTTCCGATCATCTGCCAGACATCTCTGCCTTGCCGGCTTTCGGTGTTTTTATTTATAGGCAACAAGTTACAAATCATCATAAAGGGAAGAATCTTTTACAGGGAATGGTTTTTGCTTATACAGCATTTTGCGTAATGAAACATAGTGTTTTGGTTAGTAAAACATATTGTTTGCAGATGTCCATGTCTATAAGTTACGTTAACTCCCTTAACCAGGACATGGTTATTCATGATTCTTTACATTTGGTGCCTAGATGATAAAGGGTAGACTAATTATATGGTATCTTTTATTTATTTATTTATTTATTTATTTATTTATTTATTTATTTATTTTTATTTTTATATATTTTTTAAAGACTTTATTTATTTGACAGAGAGAAACACAGCCAGAGAGGGAACACAAGCAGGGGGAGTGAGAGAGGGAGAAGCAGGCTTCCTGCCGAGCAGGGAGCCTGATGTGGGACTCAATCCCGGGTCTCCAGGATCATGACCTGAGCTGAAGGCAATCGCTTAACCAACTGAGCCACCCAGGCACCCCTGTGGTATCTTTTAAACAGGCCTTACAGATAAGCAATCAATTAAAAGCTCAGATGAGTTATATACAAAGTTTAAGTTACAGCATAAATATGATGACTGGAAGTTAGTCTGTTTGGTGTCAAAGAGAAAGAGAACTTATTTTGCAAAGATAATGGCATTTGTTTAAGCTTCTTTCTCTGGGTGCAGAACTCTTTATTTATGGATCCTTTGTGTGCGTGGCAATGTTTTTGTTGGTACAGTTTTATTACCTTAAGCCCATTATTTAACTATTCAAGAGCCTGGACAGTCTCCTCCACACACAGAGCTGCAGGAAGCGTAAAGGGAAAGTGAAAAAGTAAGTAAGGCGAGCAAATTGCGATGGTTAACATAACCTTGAAGTCTTATTAAAAAGGAAGTTGCTCCTGTGAGGGAGAGGCCAGAGCAGAGGAATTGTTAAAGTCCTGAATCTGTTGATGAAGTGACTGCAAATCCAGGCTTAGGCTACTATGAGTGTATATACCTAATAAATGTTTGTGAACATTTTGCCATGCAACAGATGATTGGTTGTGTTTAAGGGGAATCACACATATCCAATTATATTTTTTTGTGACACGGGAGAGTAAGTCGCATCTTTAAAGAAGTTAATTTATTTTCAATATATAAAATAGCCTCTTCAAGCGCATCTACCTTTGCTCCTAATTTTTTATATATAGAGTTGCTTCCCTTATTTCCATCAGTCTTAGTTATAGTCAGCAGGATTTTGCACTCTTTAGAAACCTTAATTTCCACTGAATACTAAAGAGTAACTGATTGTAAACTGTTATACCAGAAGTCAGTTTTGAAACACAAGTTTCTAAAATAAGCAGTTTCAGCAATCCTCCAAGTTACCAGGTCCCAGCACAGCTGTGGATACCTCCTGTACCCCTGCACGCACTTTCCAAGTCAAGCCACCCTCCCGAGCCTCCTGCCCTGGCCGGGCCGAGCCGCTGGGGCCTGGGGAGCTTCCTCGGCCACCGGCGGCACTTTCGGTGTCGTGGGCCCAGCGCCCTGAGAGCCTTGGCCCAGGCTCGACACTCATGCACAGCCCACCTCGCCTCAGTCGCAGCCATTTCGCTCCTGCAGGCCTACGACCCGGGCGCAGCTTCCTGCCATAGCCACAGCGGTGATCCAAATACACACGCTCACACACTCAGGCACTCGTCACATTCAAACAGGATGGACACCACCACCACCACCCCCAGGTGCCCCTGACTAATGGGAGGTGATCAGGCTCCCCTTCCGTCAAATAGGACAGGTCTTCAAACATGATTGCCTAGGCTAGGGGACTCAAAGCCCTGGCGACCGCCCAGCCCAGGGGACCCAGAACCCCCTGGCAACCACAGATGGGGATTTTCTCGGTCCCCTGAGAACAGTCTTCCAACTCCGTGGAAGCCAAACTGAAAGTAGACGACAGCCTCACCCTGATCGGTGGGAGTGACCAGCCTCGTCTCAGATTCTTGAGGGGATTCCACATCTCTCCAGAGAGGATCGGAACGTCTTTTGAACCCTCCAGCCCTTGGTCCACTAGTGCATCTACCTAGACCACATCAGGCACTACAGAACACCATTAATGAGCTCACACAAGAGAGACAGAGAACACACAGACAGACACCGACCGTGGCCAGTCAGGTTCTTCAGGTCGGGGTCCCTTGGGGCCTTGGGGATTCCGGATGAGCCCCCAAATGTTATACCCAGATTTCGAGATCCCCAAAGACCACCAAGGAGTTGCTGATTCCGATGCAAGAACAAAGAGCCTTTACTCAAGCTAGCTCGAGTTCAATCTCACACACACACACCGACGCAGCGGTGTGATGCAGAGAAAGAGACCAATTTTTCAATGTACTATAGTTTTATAGGGGGAGTGTGGCAATAGGCAGGGAGATGTCAGTGGCTTACACTGATTTGGCCAGCGTCAGTTTTGTAAGGCAGGCTAGGTCAGGGTTGGACAGTATTTACATGCAGTTGTTCTGGGGAGGGGTCAAGCTACGGGTCTACACAAGATAGGGCTCACAACATATAAGGTGGAGTCAGTCTTTATTCTGCCCTTTTAGACAAGCCTTTTGTCACAGCAACAAGGAACTGAGGCTGTCTTCCCGTGGCCATGTGAGCAAGCCTTCTTGGAAGCAGATCTTCCAGCCCAGTCCAGACTTCAAATGACAGTGTCCCTGGCTAATATCTTAACTGCATTCTCATGACAGACCATGAAAGAACCGCTTAGCTAAACTACTCCCAAATTCTTGACAACCGAAGTTGTGAGATAATAAATGTCCATGGTTTCAAACTAAGAAAACTGGGATAATTAGTAATACACTGCATATGATTTTCTTTGTTTGTTTGTTTATTCTGTTTTCCCAGAATTTACTACTCTCATTGTCATTTCATTACTTTTTCTCAGCATAGAGTTGTTGTTCATTTCCCAGGATCTTGGAAAAGAAGTTTGGTTCAAATTTCACCATATTCCTCAAAGTTTTTAGTGTGGACTTAACAGTTCCTATATTTTAGGATGATGAAATTTCTAATTCCCTTTCTTTTTATCATTTGTTTCTAAAAATGTATAGTTTGTGGTTTTGAGCCGAATATTTCTTTATGTCCTTTGCTAATATCCAACTTTTAAAATGTTTGATATCCAACTTTTAAAATGTTTCTTAAATTAAGTAATTAATAAATTTGTACTTTAAAGTCTTAATCCTATAAATAAATAAAATAAAAAGTTCTTGTCTGGGGCACCTGGGTGGCTCAGCTGGTTAAACCACTACCTTTGGCTCAGGCGATGATCCTGGAGTCCCAGGATCGAATCCCACATCGGGCTCCCAGCTCTGTGGGGAATTTGCTTCTCCCTCTGACCTTCTCTTCTCTCATGCTCTCTCTCACTCACCCTCTCTCTCTCAAATAAATAAATAAAAAATCTTAAAAAAAAAATGGGTGCCTGGGTGGCTCAGTGGGTTAAAGCATCTGCCTTTGGCTCAGGTCATGATCTCAGGGTCCTGGGATCAAGGCCCATGTTGGGCTCTCTGCTCAGCAGGGAGCCTGCCTCCTCTCTCTTTCTGCCAGCCACTCTGCCTACTTGTGATCTCTCTCTCTTTGTCAAATAGATAAATATATAAGTAAATCTTAAAAAAAAAATCTTAAAAAAAAAAGTTCCTGTCTTTTTAGGTCTTTTGAGATCTTGAGAAAGTCTATGAGCTTGGCTATTCACTCTCATACCTATGATTGAACCACAGACACGCACATGTTT
Organism: Spilogale gracilis; assembly: GCA_004023965.1. NCBI lineage: Eukaryota > Metazoa > Chordata > Mammalia > Carnivora > Mephitidae > Spilogale > Spilogale gracilis. Next base: position 61,289 of record PITA01000026.1, read on the forward strand.
CCCTCAGAGGTCATGGCATTATACACCTGCTCCAGATACCTCTTTGGCTCAGAATGTCTTCTCAGCTCTTTTAAGACATAGCTCATGTGTCATCTTTACTGGCTCATCTTGTCATTTCCCATCTCCTTATTCTTCTAGACCTCAACTTTATCCATGCATGCTTCATGAGAGTGCCTATAACATTTTATTATGCTTATTTGCCTATGTGTCTGTCCCCTCTTATCAGGGCATCAGGGAAAGGGATCAGATTTGATCCATAGTTTGGCCTCAACTCTGTTGTGTATCACATGACCCATGGTAAATACTTCCTGGTTCTTTACTATTTTAATTGTGCTCTTCCTTCTGAGGCTTTCACAGAATTTGCATCACAATATTGTTCTGTATTTTCATTTGCTCATCTGTAAGAGCCTCAAAATTATAGCCTTATAATACTTTCAAGGTACATCGTGGGTGGTAAGTTTCTATCATACAAGAGACATAATATTTCAATTAATGCATTTTCCCATAATTAATCTCAATGCTTAAGGTTCACACTTTAATCTATTTGGTTATATACATTTTGCACTGAAAAGTTTTAAAGACTGTTTCCCTCCATGAAATATTATATATGAGTAAAAATACTTGCTTTTTCTTAAAGGAAGCTTTTGCAGACTTCCCTAGCCTTTGGGAGCTTTTCTTAAGTTTTTCTACATGGAGGTCTAGCCACAGGTATTCTTCCTTTTCTCTTACCTCACGCTTCCCCCCTTACACTCTATGCACCCACCCTCCCCTATTCCTACTCTCTGCCAAGCAAGCAGTCATTCTTGTTCTTATAGTCAGAAGTTTGTGAAGTCCTTTATTACTCTTCCTCTGTCATTGATTTATTATATGTGTGAGATGTGTGTGTTCAGGTTTTGCAATGTAGTATATGCAATGATCTATGTGCTCTAAAAAAAGAGCTTTTTAGAGAAGATAGGATATAGATATATAACTAGAGTGAAACATATCACACCATCTTGGCCCTCTCAGTGTTGGCTCTGGGAACTTGGATTGTTACTGTGGATTCCGCATTTTGGTTTTTACTCTGACTCTGATTTTCTGCCAGGACTGACTCATCTCCCTTCCATCTTAGACCTTGATTCATCTCAGATCTTACTGTAGTCTCCCTGACTTTACTTAATAATGGTTGGACTGGTGTGCTGGTCTCTCTTCCAGCTTTGGCTATTACTTGTGTCATAACTAATTTTTGAGGAGGATATATAGTCACATATTGTATAAATGCATATTTATTTGCAGCCTTAATCCACTTCTATTTAAAATGTTTATTATTTCAGTTCTGCACAGCTTGTGAATCTATTATGCTCTAAAAAGGATTAAATTATCAGTTGAATATTGATTTAAATGTAACAACCTCTCAAAAACTAGTTTAATATGAAGAAAAATTTAAAATTTCACATGCAGTGTGCATGCACACACTTCCCAACCAACATACATGAGGGACTGGATAAATTAGATTAATCTTTACTGAGAAGAATTAGTAAATCTCAAAAACCAACCAAACATTTGTTTGAAGGCATCAGAGAACTAGCATGTAAATAACTATAGGGCCAAAGTCCAAGAGAAAAATGAAACCCATAATGATAAGGTTGGCTTAGAGTGGCTTTTCCCCTGTGTGTCTACATTCTGGAAGAGACAATTGAGAGGTGGAGATTTTGACAGATTCACAGTGCTAGGAGAAAAAAAGTTAGAAGTTAGGCCTTGCCAAGTCAGGCATTTGGACTCCAACTACTCAAGAATAAGCTTATAGTAGAAAACAAAACAAAACAAAACTGTCTCTCATACGGTGGTAAACCAAGCATTGGATAATCTTAATTTCTGGTTATATCAAGATGATATGTGCTTCGTAATATTCCTAACAAACTCCAAAAACCAAAAGAAAATATTCTTGATGAAAAGATAATGTTATCTGAGGCTGCAAATTATGTCTTTAATTTTCCATATGAAATATCTGGCACTCAAACAAACAAAAACAGATATATGAGAAGACAGGAAAATAGGATAGAATACCGAAGAAATAGACTCCACAGAAGTTTCAGATAATGAAAATATCAAACATAAACATGAAAAAATGATGTGTTGTAATTTTCAGGGAAAGGAAAGGCAAGATTCAGATTCTAGGCAGAGGCATGTGAAATGTAAAAAAGAAACAAATGAGAGATATTTCATCTTTGAATGAATGAATGAATGAATGAATGAATGAAAGAAATTACAAATAGGAAATTTTAGAATGAAAAATAAAATAACCAAATGAGGACTATCATGGATGAGTTTCACAACAGATTTAATAATGAAGCTGTAGGGGTTAGAAAATTGTAATACCTATCAAAATGAAATATTCAGAGAGATAAAGGATGGGAACTATATGAGTGTGGTGAGAAAAATCAGCATGCCTAGTAGGAATCTTGGAGAGAGCAGAGAGAAGGGGCAGAAACAATACATGAAAGGATAAGAATGGAGAAATTTTTAAAAAAGATTTTATTTATTTATTTGACAGAGAGAAACACAGCCAGAAAGGGAACACAAGCAGGGGGAGTGAGAGAGGGAGAAGCAGACTTCCTACTGAGCAGGGAGCCAGATGCAGGGTTCCATTCCAGGTCTCCAGGATCATGACCTGAGCCGAAAGCAGTTGCTTAACCAACTGAGCCACCCAGGCGCCCCAAGAGTGAAGAAATTTTGACAAAGGGTGAGGGACATCAGATTACAAACGAACCCCAAGTAGGATAAATAAAAATAAAATCATATCTAGCCTATCACAGAGAAAATGGTGAAAACCAACGACAAAAAAATTCTAAAAGCAGTCAAGGGAAAAACCATTTAGAACATTTTAGGGGCTGTGATAAGATCAGCAATTAACCAGCTGTCAACAGAAAAAAGTAGAAAGCAGTAGACAAGGAAATGTTAATGAAATAAGTGAAAATAACTATAAACCTAGAATTCTATACACATCAAAAATATCCTTCAAGATGAAACGTAGCCATAATTTTTAGACAGAATAAACAGTGATTGCCTATAAGAACTAAGAAATGTAGGAAGGACTGAGTAGCCATAAAAAGCCCTAAATATATGGATAAATTTTAAGTAATGACTTTGCAGAAAAATGTTATTATAGAAGGCCTGATATTACAATCCTTAGAGACTTCTGCTTCCAAGACTGGCCTCTGGAAACAGTTTCCTACACTGATATAAAACTTTCTGAAATTATAACAGTTCACTATTTCTAGGATGTTTATACAAATCACAAGTTTATGCTGAATATCTCATTTCCCTATGGGAGATTGGAATTTTGGCACAAGTCCAGCAGAGAATGCCTATGTTGCATTGTGTGCCTATGATAAACCTATCAAATGCCCAGACAATGGGCACATGTGGATGCCTTTTTATTGTTGAGGGGAAAGTACACTCTATGCAACCTCTTAGGAGAGGGAGAAGCCTCTAAGGAAACCTGCCCATGAGTCCCTTCAGAGTCTGCCTGCTTCTTTTTCATTATAATCCAGTTATACATATAGTTAGTTCACAGACTTCATAAATTTTTGCTGTGAGTACAACTATATGCTGAGTCCCATGAGTGCTTTTAATGAATCTCCACATGGAAGTGTTATCCTAGGGACTCCTGACACAAATATCCATTACAATAATAGTGAAAATGCCCTGTGGGGTTTAAAATATATAGAATATTAAAATATACAATAGAGTATCTAAGAAATGAGTCAAATAACATATAAGCATTCTGAGGTCCTTTTACTTTTTAGAAAAAGGTAAGGTTATAATTCAGATTAGACTTTTCCAGGTCAAGAATGACTATTTGAAGCTCTAGGAAATCCACTAAAAGGATAATAAAAACATGAATAGCTACCAAGAAAGTATACTGCAAATGGCATGGTAAAAAATTAGTCAATCAAGAAAAATGTCAAGTATGCAAGGAAAGAGCACATAAGAAAGGCAGAGGTGGGTAGCAAATAATAAGTTGATTAAATTCACATATCTCATAAGTGATTTAACATTAAGTATGTTAAATACTCAAAACAGAAGTCAAGAGTGGGAGACTGGGAAGAACAAACCTTAATTATATACTGCTTATAAAAGACAACCTAAAATGAAAAGAATTTAGAAAAATTGACAAGTAAAAAGGATAGAAAAATGCATAATAAAACTAATGAAAATATAAAGCACACCAACCCATCACAGTTGCAACATTAATATTTTAAAAGTCTTTAAGGCATAATGCATTACTAAATCCAAAAATGAGCATCTTTTTAAAATTTTATTAACATATAATGTATATTTGTGCCATATCTTCTTATCCATTCATCTGTTGAAGGGCACCTTGGCTATTTCCATAGTTTGGCGATTGTGGCCATTGCTATAATGAACATAGGGGTACATATGGCCCTTCTTTTCACTACATGTGTATCTTTGGGGTATATCCAGTAGTGCAATTGCAGGGTCATAGGGCACATATATACAATGGAATATTATGCCTCCATCAGAAAGGATGAATACCCAAGTTTTGTAGCAATATGGATGGGACTGGAGGAGATTATGCTGAGTGAAATAAGCCAAGCACAAAGTCAAGAATCATACCGTTTCACTTACTTGTGGAGCATAAGGAGTAACATGGAGGACAGTAGGAGAAGGAAATGAAATGTAAATTGGGGTAAATCAGGGAGGGAGATGAAGCATGAGAAACTTTGGACTCTGAGAAACAAACTGAGAGTTTTGGAAGGGAGGGGGTGGGGGGATGGGTGAGCCTGGTGGTGGGTGTTGAGGGCACGTATTACATGGAACACTGGGTGTCAGATGTAAACAATGAATCTTGGAACATTGAAAAAATAAAATAATGCAATAAAAAAACATATAATGTATTATTTCCTTCAGGGATACAGGTCTGTGAATCATCAGTCTTACACAATTCACAGAGCTCACCTTAGCACATACCCTCTCAATGTTCATAACCCAGCCACCCCATGCCTTCCACTCCTCTCCCCTCCACCAACCCTCAGTTTGTTTCCTGAGATTAAGAGTCTCTTAAAGAGCATTTTATAGTGATTAAATTTAAATTTACTACAAAGAAGTTACAGTGTTGGATTTGTAGACACTCATTGGTATAGTTTTTAAAAATAGAAAACTGAAATAACCTATTGAAGAGGAAGGTAAAAGTAAATTAGTAAGAATACAGTAAACTTAAATGGTTGATGAACAATTTGGAAGGACATACATAAGCCAGTGCTCACACTTTATAATATGGCAGTCACTTAACATGCACATAGGCATTTATAAAACGTGACCATATTCTGGCTCTAATATGAGTTTGAACAAAAAAAGATTATTTTCTGTTAATAAAGAATTAAATTAGAATAAATAATACCATGATAATATAAAATTCCCTTATGTTTGGAAATTAAAACATAATTTTAGGTAAAGGAAATCCTAGTAAGCATTAGAATATGTTTTGAATGGAATAATGAAGACAAAGAGGAAATATCAAATATTTGGGATGCAGAGGGAAATTTAGAGTGATAAATGAATTTTTTATAAGTAAAGAAAAATGGAAAATCAATGATCTTGGTGTCCATCTCAAATAAAGTAGAAGAAAGGAAATAACAGTAACCACAGGAAAAATAAAAAGCAAAATAGAAGGTACCAAAGTGAAGAGCTAGTTATTTGAGAAGTCTGATAAAATAGCACCTTCCCTTCCCTAATTAGACTGAGCAGAGAGACAAGAAATTAAACAATTTATTTAGGAGAGAAATAGGGAATATATCCACATATGGTCAAAATACACAAAACCTAGGTAGTGTTTTTCAGGAATATGTTTACTTTACTGCCAGAAAATCATGTAATACAGTTTCTCACTTTAGGAGACTGAAGAAGGAAAAAAAAAATCACAGGATCATCTCTAAATGTGCAGAAGTGCATTTGATAATCGTTGACATCTGTGTATGGCAAAAATAGTATCTAAAAATAGAAATGAATTTGATAAAGGTAGCTAGAGAAAACCTTGTGGCTAACATCATACTTAGTAATAAAATAATAATGTTTTCCTTACATTGGAAAGGCTACAGTGATGTCTACAACCATCACTTCTTTTCAGATGTTACTGGATAGATTAGTATAATAGGGCAAACAAAAGTAGAAAACTATATAATTGGAAAGGAAAAAAACAAAACTGTTACTTTTCAATGATATTTTTTAAATTCCATAATAATTTACATACTTGGACAATTAGTAAGTGAATTTCACCAAAGCTGGCAGCATAAAGTCAATATTAAAACCTCACTTCAATATATGAAAAATAAAGTTTACTACCAATATGAGCTCAAATTGAAATATACCACCAATAAAATGAAATTCCAAAAAGAGATGCTATTCATAATAGCACCAACAATATCAAATATCTAAGATGGATAAAACTGCTGTAACAGGATAGTGAACTATTACAGAGGGAAAAAAAAAGACATTTATAAACTCAAAAGCAATCCTAATCAAAATTTTGTCAGGTTCTTTTTTTTTTTTTGATAGAAATGGAAATGCTGATCCCAAAAGTAATACATAAATTAAAAGGGACAAGAATAGGAAAGACAGCTGAGATCCTTTTGAAGAACTTGGGAGGACTTACACTTTCTAATATCAAGACTTTTTATAAAGGTACGGTCCATAATATAGAGTGCTATTTGGTGTCCAATGGGATGGACAACAATGCAGAAACATATCCATAAACACAAAAACTTAAAGATTTTTTTTGCCTTAGTAAAAGTTGCTGATTCAGTTTGACAATCCAGAGGGGAAAATGAAACTTGGCACTATACCATCCACATGAAAAAAAAAATCAATTTTATATAAAATATTGGTTTAAATGTAAAAGGTAAAATATCTATGAATATTTTCATAACTTTGGATTAAGCAAGACAGAAGCCATTAACCATACAAGAGAAGACTAAAAATTTGGACTACATTAAAACTAAGAACTCTGTTAGTAAAGATTTCAATACAGAATGAGAGCGAAGTCACAGATGGAAGTCTGTTTGTAACAATATGTTAAAAAAAGGACAAAAAAAAATAGGATGCCTGCGTGGCTCAGTGGGTTAAGCCTCTGCCTTCTCCTCAGGCCCTGGGATTGAGGCCCACATCAGGCTCTCTGGTCAGCAGGGAGCCTGCTTCCTCCTCTCTCTCTCTCTGCCTGCCCTCTGCCTACTTATGATCTCTCTCTGTCAAATAAATAAATAAAATATTTTTTTAAAAAAAGGGGGCAAAAAAAAAAAAGACAAGAAACTTGAGCAGGCAGTCTACAAAGATGAAGATCCAATAAACCTATACAAGTTGTTCACCTTCAAAAGACTTACAATAATAAATAAATAAAATAAATAAATAAATAAGATGGTGAATTCTCATATTCTACTGGTGGGAATGTTAATTAGCACAGTCATTTTGGAAATAAGTTTATTAGTACTGAACATATGGGTACTCTAACCCTATAATTCTGCCTCTGAGTACATATCCAACAAAAATGCATATACAGAAAAACCAAGAGTGATGTGAATGAATGTTTATAACATCTTTGTGGTAGTCAGAAAGTAGAGACAGTTAGATTTCCATCAGTACTAAATGAATGATACACTGTAATCTACGTGAAATATGTGTAGCAATGAATATGAATGAATGCAATTACCCTTGAAAACATGAATGAACCTTACAATTTTCATATTGAGTGGAAGGAATTTAGGACTATGGTATGCTTCTATCAATATGAAGTTAAAATATGCAGTAGTATCAATGTATGGCATTTGAGTCAATAATAGTTATGTTTGGAGCAGAAAGAGGAGTTGTAATAAGAAGGACCACAAATAAACCTTCTGGAATGTGGTAACACTCTTTGCGTGAATGCTTATATGAGCTGTACACTATTTGTGTACGTGTTACATATATATTTCTTTTGAGAGAGACAGAGGGAGAGATCATGGGAGCTTGATGATGTGGGTCTCAGTTCTACAGCCCTGAGATCACAACTTGAGCTGAAACCAAGAGTTGGATGCTTAACTTACTGAGCCACCAGGTGCCCTTGTGTGTGTTTTATTTTTAAAAGTTAAGGAGATCACATACAGAATTCAGAGTTGAGCTCTGTTGATTTGTATCTATATTTTAAGGTTACTTTTTCTTTAAGGTCATTTTTTTTCTTTTTCTTTCTTTTAAAGATTACTTTGTCATATTAATATGTTAAGACATGAAAACCTGAAGTAAATTTTGAAAAAAAGAAGCTATATTCTTCTTAAAAAAAATCTTATCCAAGATTGTCTGCTTCTATTTCCTTCAAGCTTAAATTAATTGGTGACTCTGTTTTAAATGTGATGGACAGATTGTTTCCTGACTTACAATAGAGCCCAATTTTATCAGTTTTTTTAAAATAACATGATTTTTGGTTAGTACGGTGTTTTAAAGATTTTTTTGTTTTTAGAGACAGAGCATGCGAGCAGGGTATGGGGCAGAGAGAGAGAGAGAGAGAGAGAGAGAGAATCTCACTCAAGTAGACTCCACACTGAGCATGGGAGCCTGATGATGAGGGGTTTGATCTCAGGACCCTGAAATCATGACCTGAGCTGAAATCAAGAATCACACATTATTAACTGACTGAGCCACCCAGGCACCCTTAGTTTGATGTTTTTAAATGGTAATATTTGGTAGATATATAACCTTACAAATAAAAATGGAAATGAATTTAAGGAAATTGGCTAGGTATATTAGATGTGTAAGAAGAAACTTTGGTAGCAAGAAAACTCAAAATTAGTGACTGTAATAGTGACATACTGAAATCAGAGACGTCCCAGAAATTTCTAATATGTTTCAGTAGATTTTGCACAAGAAATTTGATTTTCCAAGCTGCTGCAATAATGTATACCTACTGGTAACTCATTGTTTTTACTAAACAACTCACTTCAATTTTTTGTCTTCCTTGGTATTTTTAGGTTGATCTCTTGATGAGTTCATAACTAAAAAGGTTGGCAATTAATATTTTAGGCCACTAACAATGTTATTTGAAAGTGAAATGAGTTATTTACAGATAGACCTAGCTTTAGGGTCATTTAATACCAAAGCATAAATATACAGCTAAACTGAGAATCATTTTTAAATGTCTTCTTGTAAACAATAGAGTTTCTTAGCATCTACTTAAAATGTCTAATTGTGCATTTTTTCAAGTGCATATTTGTGCATAAAATAATGGTAAAATCAAACAGTAATAGTAAAGCACATTTGTATTGATCTCATTGTATAAAATACCTTTTTAGGGGCATCTGGATGGCTCAGTTGGTTAAACATCCCACTCTTGATTTCTGCCCAGGTCATGTTCTCAAGGTCCCGAGATCGAGCCCCACATCAGATTCCATACTTAGCTTCTCTCTCTCTAAAACAAAACAAAACAAAACAAAACACCCTCATCTTCTTATTTAAGAAAATAAGCAACTCGTTGGAGTAGTTTGGTTGAGGAACTGTCCTTTTCATTCAACTCAGTCTTCCTTCCCAACTTCCTTCCTTCCTTCCTTCCTTCCTTCCTTCCTTCCTTCCTTCCTTCCTTCCTTCCTTCCTTCCGTCTGACATTTAGGCAGTCATTGGTAGAAATTTTTCATGTGACTTCTTCCTTATCTTTTATGAAACACTTTACAGACTCTTGTAGTGCTCATTGATATTTCTTGCTATAATCCTGATATCACTTACTTTTTTGAAATGTCATCATTTTGTTATTTGCTTTTTTTAATGAAGGCTCTTTTCCTAATGAGATTATATATTTCTGAAAGCAGGGACTGCTTTTTCTTGTTTTCTCACGTATCAAGGGACACAGAATGTACTCAAGACTTCATCAAATAGAGTTGTATGGTTAAAGATTGAAGCTTAAGTAAGTTAAGTTCAGTCCTTTGGGGAGATTATTGTTCACACAATTCCTCCTGCATTGTGTATTATCCTTGCCATATTGCTATTAAAGTAATGAGATTTCTGGTTCAGTACTCATAATGTGGAACCTCACAATGGGAAGTCATAAAAAACAGCTTCAAATCAGTTTCAGTAGTGGTTGCATATTCAAACCAACGCAGATCAACTCTGTTACCTTTTGGAGTGTATTTGCAAGACTAAGCCACTGGTGGATATGAACAGTACTGGGGTAAACCTCCCTTTTCTGAGAGATGGAGAAACATCATCTTATCCAGCAGTGCCTTGCATTTCCAGAGTGGTTTATGCTAACCATGCAACAAAAGTCCATACAGCCATGGTAGATATTCTTAAGGTTCAAATTTGCACGTGATCTTTAGGATTAAGTTCCCCACCTTTGGTGCATGTCTGTGTGGCTACATGTAGGGATACAGGACTGTTCTGAAGGGCAAGCTAGTTAAGAACAAGTGTCTGGAGTCACGCTGCTCAACATTGACTATGTGGCCTTGAGAAAGTTTCTTAACTTCTCTGAACCTCATTTCCCACCTGTAAGTGGAAAAGATTAATGGTGGTGCCTCTTATAGTGGGATAGTTGGGATAAACTGAGGAGAAGCCTTAACAAGCAATTCCCTTAACAAACCTTAAACAATTCCCTTCTTCCTTTCTCCCTGCACAGGTAGAAATGTACTCCCACACCTAGCAGAAAAAAAAAATAGGTGAGAACACTTTATTTTTATTTATTTTTTAAAGATTTTACTTATTTGAGAGAGAGAGGGAGGGAGGGAGAGAACAAGCAGGGTGGAAGGGCAGAGGGGGAGGGAGAAGCAGACTCTTCAGGACTCAAGACCCAGGGATCATGACCCAAGGTGAAGGCTGACACTTAACGGGCAAAGCCCCCCCAGGCATCCAGGTGAAAACACTTTAACTTTTAAGATTCTCCCTTGGACCACCTGGGTGGCTCAGTTGGTTAAGACTCTTAATTTCAGGTCAGGTCATGATCTTGGGGTCCTGTGATTGAGTTCCGTTTTGGGCTCCAGGCTCAGCAGGGAGTCTGCTTGGGTTTCTCTCTCCTCTCCCTTTGTCCCTCCCCACTGCATGCCCTCTCTCTCCCCAAAATAAATAAAGAAATATTTTTTAAAAATTCTGCCTCAAAAATTTAAATGTATGATGTGAATCTTCACCCATTCTTTCTGTCTGCCTTTCATCTCCAAACAAGAGGATGTCTCTTCCTTCACAAGTCAAGCACTAGCCCTCTACTCATGATCTCTTCTCTCTTTGTGTCATCACCTCCTTGTATCCTCCATCCCTTGCTCTGCTGTATTTTCAATTTCTCTCCTTCCAGTTTGTCTTCTTTTCAACCTACAAAATATGCTTGAGGTTGTATTGATCACTGACAGCCATTTGAACTGCTGTTTCATTGTTCCTTCCCCTTTCCACCAAACTTAAGAGTAATTTTACAATCTGTATGAGTTTTATCAACTTTTCCATTAGTTAGTATATTAATATTAATAACCCAAACTTACAAAGGGGATGAGCAGACATTTTTCTCATTATCTCTTCAGCTCACTGGATCTGCCTTTGCTCTCTTTACTGAATTGGCCCCATCAGAGATCACTGGTGACCATTGGGGGATCCTACTTTCCAACTGGCTGACTTCTGTGCAGTATTTGATCCTTGACCATCTCTCCCCACCGTTGACAGTCTCAGTGGCTTCTTTTTCAATTGTAGTTTTTATGACAGCACTTTTCTCATCCTCCTACCTTTTCAAAAGTTATTTGACTCATTTCTCATCTTTGTGTTACATATTTTCAGGGTTTCATCTTTACCTTTCCTTTTTCTTTGTCTTTATATTCTCTCTTTCCCTTTCTCTCAATAATGCCATTTAATTATAATGTTTTACCACTTACCAGTGTTCCAGTGGCTTTATGGTGTATATTTCTAGATCAGATCATCTATTTGCAACTTCAAACACAACATGAAAGCAGGCCACTGGATGTCCCGTACGTATCTCAGAGTGAGCATCCCCAAGATGGCAGATCTGTCTCTTTCCTTCCATTCTACTGCTCTAGAACAGGACTTCATCCCTGCTCATTTGGACCATTGCAATCAACTCTAAATAATCTCACTACTTCACATAGTGAGAAAGGCTAGGAAGGAGAGGACTTTAAATGCATAACTGATAATTTCTTCACAATTTCTCCACTACGCAGAAAGTTACTGATTAGTACAAATTGTCAAGGGGACCAGAGAAGAATTTTTACTCCCTCTGTTAGAGTCAGCCTCATTATCTTGGATTTATTCCAGTTTGTAAGCTGCTTTACATAGATTCAGGCATATAGAAGCCTTGTGGCTAGGAATGTTATATTAGATACCTTATGTAATTTGGATGTGTAAGCTAGTATTTCATGATTAGATTTCAAGATGTGAAGATCCAAATTATTTCTTCAATGAATATTAGAAATATTTTTATATTTTTCCTGCTAAATTTATGAAAATTTATAAGCATCCTCTGTGAAGAGATTATATTAAATATTCTTCAGTCCTTTAGTGTGTTACCTTGGGGTCTAATAATTTAATTTATAATACAAGTAATATTGAAAATTTCAAAAACCTCATTTTAAAAGTATTATATAATATGCTCTTGAATTAATGTAACTTATATATATCTTACTAATTTCAGTATTTTCTTTAATAAACATATATATTTGACTCTTAAGATCTCAAACTACCACTTATTTATGTGATTCATGGATGTACTTAGAAGAGGAGAAGAAAAATCACTGATTAGAAATTTGAATTATAAAATTATCTTGATACCAAATAATTATCAAATATCAAATAATAGTTCCAAGATATTAGAGACTATTTCACTTATCTTTTTTTCCTATTATAAGTGATTTCTAGAAATGTTGGAACTGTTCCTATGTTAGTCCATTTGGCTACAGTAAGAAAATGTCATAGACTGGGAAGCTTACAAACAATGGAACTTATTTTTCACTGTTCTTGAGGCCGGCAAATCCAAGATCAAGACATTGGTGGACTATGTGTCTTGTGTGGTGGGACTGCTTTCTGATCCTAGATGGGGCCTTATGTTCTCACAGGATGGAAGTAGCTAGAGATTTCTCTGGAGCCTGTTCTATAAGGGCCCCAATCTTATTCATGGCTCCCAAAGGCTCTGCCTCCAAATATCATTACATTGGGGATTAGGTTTCAACATATGAATTTTAGGGGAACCCAAACTTTCAGACCATAGTCATTTTTCTTAATAACATTTGATTTTTCTACTTGTTTATTAACAATTTATAAATCTAACTTGAAAAATGAATATATAGGCACACCTAGGTGACTTCGTCAGTTAAGAGTCTGCCTTCAGCTCAGGTTGCAATCCTGGGGTCCTGGATTGAGCCGCCATGTGGAGCTCCCTGCTCAGTGGGGAGCCTACTTCTCCCTCTCCTTCTGCTGCTCCCTCTGCTAATGCTCTCTCTCATTCTCTCTTTCAAATAAATAAAATCTTAAAAAAAAGACAAATGAACATATACAGTATTTTTTTCTGTATTTTATCTTAAGGAAATGAATGTTCATGGTGGTTTAGTTATTTTTGTTCCTATGTCACAGTAATGACAACGTCACATGATTATTTGGGTTCCATTCACCTACCATTTCTAAGAAAAAGAGTTTATTGTACTGAATTATCCTGTCCTCTCTATAGTATAAATTCAGTAGCAGTCCTCTCTAGTAAATTAATTGCAAAAAATACTGTTTTATCAAGAACCATGAAATTTTAGAACAAAAATGTTGTCTGTCAGCATTTCTGTGTTATTTGTAACAAGACATACATTTATTTATAAAGTCATTATGTTAAGAATGTAAACATTATTATAATGAATGCGGTAATTTATCCTTTATTTCATAAATATTTCCAAGTCCTATTTTAAAGGAATTTGAATATATATATGTATATGGAACAATATGATTTGTACTCAAACTTCCATTTTTATCTACAAAATGATGTAATTTGATTACATTGGAAACAAAAAACTCTAAATATTTATGCATTTTGTCCCATGCTAGTAATGAAATCTTCAGAACAATAAAATAAAAGTACAGTTCTACAGTTTTTCTTTCTTTTGACATGTGATAGCTTAAAAAGCTGTTACATAAAATGTTACTATTTCCTTTTAAGAACATGTGGGTTCTTTTTAACTGATACCTTGAGGTGTCAGTATTTTGCAGCATAAAAGTTTATCATTCAATGGGAAACAAAGTTCAACCTCACAGTGGCCTGCCTTCTGCCATTTTCTCCCTTTGAGTTGTGGTTTTTAATATATCATCCTTTGTTTGCCTGTTTTTGGACTCTGAACTGAAAATATATTGAATTCCTATCTATGCTTTTTAAGGTTCTTAAATTCTGGACTTGAGTATGTATAATATAGTTGGTAGGACAAGTTAATTCTAATGTTTATTTAGGGAGTCAAGAGCCAATATAATTGAGAACTGACAGCACCTGACCTCAAGACTTACTATAAAACTGTAGTGACCAACACAAGATGGTACTGATGAGTGAATAGAGAGGTAGATCAACGGCACAAAATAAAGAGTCCTGAAAGAAATTCACAAAGGTAGAGTCAAGTGACCTTTGACAAAGGGGTAAAGACAGTCAATGGGACAAAAATAGTCTTTTCAACAAATTGTACTGGAATAACTGGACATCGGGATGCAGAAAAGTGAATCTTGACCTAGACATTGCACCCTTTACAAATGTTAATTCAAAATGGATCTTAGACCTAAGTGGAAAATACAAAACTAAACTCCTAGAAAAGGAGAAAAGGAGAAATAGGAGAAAAGCTACATGATCTTAGACATAGTGATGACTTATTAGATGCAACATCAAAGGCGATGTCTATGAAGAAAATAATTGATAAGCTAGACATCATTAATATTAAAAATTTCTGCCCTGAAGACAATGTCAAGAGAATGAGAAAACAAGCCACAAACTGGGAGAAATATTTGCATAGACACACCTGATAAAGGATGGTTACCCAAAATATATAAGGAACTCCTAAAACTCAACAATGAGAAAAAAAAAATTATTAAAAAATGGACCCATGACCTGAACAGACACCTCACCAAAGAAGGTATACAGATGGCAAGTAAGTATTTGAAAAGATTTCCCACATCATATGTCATTAGAGAAATGCAAATTTAAAAAATAAGATAACACTATGCATTTTTTAGAATAATCAAAATCTGGACTACTGACATCACCAAATGCTTATGAGGATGTGGGACAATGGGAGCTCTCATGCATTGCCAGTGGGGATGCACAAAGCTACAACTAGTTTGGAAGCTGTGGTTTTATATAAAACTAAATATGCTCTTGTAATATGATTTAGCAGTCATGCTCCTTGATATTTTCCTAAAGGAGTTGAAAAAACTTATGTTCACACAAAACCTGCACACAGATATTTATGGCAGTTTAATTTTAATTGCCAAAACTTGGAAGCAACCAATATGTCCTTTCATAGGCAAGTAGATAAATAAACTGGGGTGCATTCAGACAGCAGAATATTATTCAGTGCTAAAAATAAATGGGTGATCAACCCATGACAAAATGTGGAGAAATCTTAAATGCATGCTATTAAGTGAAAGAAGCCAAACGGAAAAGGCTATGTACTTTATAATTCCAGTTATAGGATATTATAGAAAAGGCACAACCATGGAGATTGTATAAAGGTTACTGGTTACAAGGATGAGGGCAGGAGAGAGACGAATAGATGGAGTGGAGAGAACTTTTAGGGCAGTGAAAATACTCTGTATGACACTGTAATGATGGATACAGACCAATATATGTTATGACCAAGTGTGTAGAGTGTATAATAACAAGGGTATACCCTAAGATGGATTATAGACTTTGGATGATTATGATGGGTCAATGTAGTTCTTTTTTAATAATGTCCCATCTGGTGAGGACATTGGTAACAGGGGAGCTATGCATGTGGGAGGGGCAGTGGGTCAATGGGAAATCTCTGTACCTTCCTTTCCTTTTTGCTGTGAACCTAAGACTGCACTAAAAAAAAGTCTTTGAAAAACAGTTGGGATAGAAAGAGACAAGATTCTGGCAATAACTGAATACATTTTAAAGGATAATTTGGATTCTGAACACATACACATAAAATAAACCCCTACTGCTTTTCCCAAGAATTTTATTTTATATGTTCCTTAATTTTCTTCTCTCTGAAATTTTCACTTCATTCCCTTTCTTTTTTAAAGTTTTTTTCCTGGTAAAGTAGTTTATTTATTTTTTTATTATGTTCAATTAGCCACCATATAGTATGCAACTAATGAATCATTGAACCCTGCAACTTCATTCCCTTTCTATTCATTATTTCTTTTGTTTCTGCTTCCAACTTCTTGTATTAATCACTGATAGCAATTTAATTGTTTTATAAACTATTTAAATTGTTAAATTAATTTTTATGATTAAATCTCCCTGAAAGTGAGTTTCATAACTTCCTTGTAGTTTTAAGCATGAACTCTGGAGTCAGAATGCTTGGGATCAAATCCTACCTAGTTACATGACTTGTATAATTTACCAAACCTCCCTCTGTGCCTTCCTTTCTCACCTAGAGGGATATGATGAGCATTACATTGTAAATATTGTCAAGGTTCTAAGATCAGGTACTTGCTGGCTGCCTTCTTCTCCATCTCTTCTAAGTTGAAGGGATGTTTCTTCTCTGGGATTAACTCTTCAAACTGAATTTGGATTCTCAGTGCCCCTCACCTTATCAGGGACCTTCTTGGCTTCATGAAATGAGTACATCTTCAAATTCCTGAACTAGACTGGACACTGTGGTCCAATGATATGGAATATTTGTAGTATGACATCGTTAGGTCTTTATAAATGATTGGTCTTGTGTAGACCTGTTTTCCCAACACCTTGTGATCCTAGCCTTATTTGACTTATTGTTCAAATGTGTTCTGACTCTCATATACCTTTAACCTTCTCCGCTGTTGCATCCTAAGTATGCATATACATTTCCATCATAGCCTTGACCTTCCTGACCTACAAGTGTTGCTTTATGGTCTAGCCCTCCGCAGAAATGAGTGTTCTTTGAGAGAGGTAATATGTTCTTCTAGCCAATGATCCCAAGAGAATGATTGGCCCAATTTATTTTGTTTTGTTCTGTTTTGTTTTAGTCAGTGGATAAGTGAGTGTTTGAATTTGATAAGCACCTTATTTCTAGTTTACTATCACATGAATCCATTTCAATAAAATAATATGTGACCTTTTAAAAAAGCAGAGATTCTCTTTCCAGTCATGATTAAACCAAGAAATGTGTTCTCACCAAGAATTAAAAAAAAATCAAAGACGGTTGTTTGACAGGCCGAATAATAAGAATAACAGCTTTATTTTTGAACAAATTGTTATTTAGGAGAGTTTTATGTTCCATTAGTGATACAACTATCCTGTGTTTTTAAATGACCAACAATTCACCTTATCCTGTGCTATTTTCCTTCTAAGAAGTGATTTTCTCTTAAAGTCAATGAAGATTATAGTTTTTAGCCAGATGCAAAAGATTAAAGAAAAAACATGTCATATTATTATAGAAAAAAAGTTTTTAAGGGCTATGATTAATTTCTGTGACTCAGTATCTAGATATGTCAATAGTTTGTTTGCTAAAGATGTCCTCAAAAGCTTTCAGTAGTTGAGTGTATGCATTTTTGAGATATTGATCATATGGTTTAGAGATTTCTATGTAAGGAATTTATTGTTCCATTGATCTTGTCTATTTCTGTTTGTGTTTGATTGAAAACAGAACTGACTGAATTGCCAATATAAGGAGAAACATACTTAGGTAATATGTCTCTCCTTGAGCTTTGCTGATTTGGACTTTAAGCATTTATCTGTCATTGGATTGATAGGCCTGTCAAGTCCATTCAGTAATTCAGCTGTAGAAGGTCTTATATTTTAGGTTGTCTATATAGTCCAGATACTCCAAACCTACACAGGATCTCTTTTTCTTTTTCTTACTTCCTAAGTGGACTCTTTATTCATTATACTTAGCCTTTTATTTTTTTAATTAAAAGATAGCCTTTAAATTTTTAAATATGAAACTTAGATGTCTTAAATACCTACTTAATGCCACTCTAGCTGCCTCATCACAAATTTTTAATGTCTAGTATTATTTTGATTTTTGTTCAGCTTGAAGTGTTTTCTAATTTTTATTATGATTTACTGTTTAACTTCTGAATGATTCAGAAATAGGGTTTTAAATTTCAAGTATGTGAAGTTTTCCCTCTTCCTTTCCAAAGTAGTCTCCTGTTTTTATCCTTATTTTCTTCTGTACAATACATAATTTTATCCTGTACCCTCTGGGCTTCCCTTAAGCGTACACATTTGTTGGAGTTTGCTTTCTGTGTCAAAAAAGAAAAAATAATCCATTGACCCCACATTACCCTTTGTAAACTCATTTGTTAGCTTCCCTTTACAGCAACAATTTTTGAAGGCGCCCTTAGAGTTGGTGTTTCCAGGGCCACTTTCCTTTTTCCTAACCCATTTTAGCCACCCTGCTATTGTTACCATCCTTCTGCAGTTGCTTTAGTGACCTTTGTGTTACCAAATCCATCAGTGATGTTTTAGCCTGATTTTTTTGTCCATTGACTCTGTCAATTAGTGATAGCAGGGTATTGAAATCTCTGACCTCACTGGTAGATTTTTCTTCTCTTTGAAGTTCTTTTTTTTTTTTTTTTTTTGCTTCAGTGTTTTCAATTCTGTTACTATGTGTATACACATTAGTGTTATTGTATCCTCTTGATTAATTGTGATCTTCTCTACTTGATACTATTTTTTGTTCTGAAATCTACACTTTGTCTGATATTCATATACGCATTCTAGTTTTCTTTTAGTATTAGTGTGATGTATTTTTTTCCATGCTCATGCCTTTAACCTATTGGTTGTATTTGTATTTAAAGTCTGTTTCTTGTTGGCAGTATATAATTGGGTCTTGATGTTTTATCTAATTTGATAATCTCTGCCTTTAAATTCATATGCTTAGATCATTTACATTTTATGTGATTAAACATGTGCTTTGGTTTAAAAACTATTATTAGTTTTAATGTCTTTCCTGTTAATTGTATTATGTTTTTCTGTTCTGCCCTGGTATCAGATTATTGAGTTTCCTGATTATGGGTTATATGTTCCTGCTTTTCTAATGACTGGTAATATTTGATTGGATATCAGACATTGTGAAATTAACTTCCTTGGGTGCTAAATGTTTTTATATTCCTGTAAATATTAAGGTTTGTTCTAGGATAAAGTTAAGTTGAGCTTTCTGAATTTTCCTTTTCAGATTTATTGATGGAATAAGAGTGATGTTTAGTCTAGGGTTAATTAATCTCTATCATGAGGCAAGACCCTTCTGTGTACTGTAAAAACACCCCATGAATTATGAGGCTTCCCAGTGTTGCTGGGAAGGACAGACACCATTTCATGTGTGAATATTGTGTATTCCCCCTGTTCTTTGGGTGATTCTTCCCCTGGCTTTTGTTGATAACCTTATATACATGGATCAATATTCTGATAATACTCCAGGGAGAACTTCTATGGATCTCTGGAGTTTTCAATGTGTCTCTCTCCTTTTTGTTACTTTCTCATGCAAATTCTAGGTGCTTTTATTTCTCCAGACCCTCAGTAGTGTCTCCTTAATTTAACAAATCTTTCTGGCTATACATGTGATCCTCTTCCCAACATCAGGCCTGGAAAATCTCAATGCAGTAAACTGGGGCAATTGCAGGACTTTTCTCCAGTACACATCCACCCTCAGATTTCAAAGACCACTGTGCTTCATTGCCTGACATCCAACATCTTGAAAATCATTGGCTCACATATTTTCTCAATTTTTTTTTATTGTTGTTTTGTTCTGCTAAGATGGCAATTCCGGTTCCCGTTACTCAATCATGGCCAGAATCAAAACTCAAAATCTTTTTTTTAGTTTTCTTCAGTATGACTGCTTTCTCAAAATAGATTCTCTTATTTGTTGCATAGATTGCCTTTCCGAAATTGAGCTTACTCCTATTTTGCATATCTTGTTTTGAACTCATCATCTGAAGGAGATATTCCCTTATATACCCTTGCAGTAAGCTCATTTTGAGCCTGCATTGCTTGGTTCACAACTCAGTTTGTATTGGTACTTTTACTCATGAGGCTTGCCCCATGAGACACCACTCAAACTCCCAAAAAATATAAGCCTATTTCAAGTCAGACTTGCTAAGGTTGTAACTAAATCCTGGTCACATTGACCAGTTTATTTATGTTAGATGGGTAAGTGGTGAGCTCCGTTTCTGTCCTCATTTACTCTTCCCACCCTGAGGTTCAAAATAAGATGTATTTCTAATGTCCTTACCTTTGATGCCCACAGTCCTGTCTTCTCTTCGAGCTACCGATTTTAGTTCCTCTCTAATCTTCCTAGTTCTCTATTAATTTTGACTTTATGGAGATTTTTTTTTTTGGATCTTTCAAACGTGAAATGTTTTCTATTCAGTTTGTATTCTTAGAGCAAAAGGGAGGGAGTTCCATTTATGTCCAATCTACTATTTAATCCAGAATGAAAAAAAAATTTTGAAGAGTTGGCAGAAAGTGGAGACCACAGAGGAGGTAACACAGTGATTTGAAGAATCTCTCATTCTGTATTATTTGAAACTCTCATCAGTTCACATTTATTTAATTTTTCAAATATATATATGTATATATTTATTTGTATTTTTATTTATCTAGGCAAAGATTCTGCTTTGAGATTTTAGAAAATCCCAATGCTAATACACGGGGAGTAGTAAATCTTTAGCTGTAGCTATTACAGTTCCAGTGTTTTTTTAAATTAAAAACTAGCTTGCAAAGTATTTGGTAATAGTGCACTTTTTAATGTTGTTGGACAAGAGATGTATCATCTAGTAAAACTGAAAAAGCCTTTAAGTAATATAGATATTTATAAATACATTGCAGGTAGAACTATTTCACTAATGGAATATAGGAAATGAGTATCTGATTAGAATATGTGAAAATAAAGAAAAAAAAAAACTCTGGTTGTAGCCAACCTATGTCTGACTTTGTTTTTAAAACATGCTTTTTTTGCCAATCAGACTGGTACTAAGAATGCCCAAACCTTGTAACCTTTGGTCCATTTCTACTTTGATGTGTATTGTAGTATGCTGTCTTAAAGAAAGGCAATACTTTCCTATTAAAGATATTTTCCTGAATGTAATGTACTAGTTGAAAATTACAGTAATTAAAAAAATATTTCCTAATTGTTAAGAGTCATTCTAAATACCATGTTTTACCCATTTAAAAAATGACTAATAATGAAAAACTTTCCTATGGAATATTGTTACATATATATAATTTTCCTTGCAGGGATATTAGTCAGAATTCCAACTTTTTTCTCATTCTGCTAAATATCAGTCTTTCTCTCATCTTGTTGTAAAAAGATTTTATGGATTTATATGAGAGAAAGCTTGAGATAGAGAGCACATGCCATTGAGGGCAGGGAGGGGGTAGGCAGACACTCCTCAGAGCATGGAGCCCCGTGCAGGGCTTGATCTCATGACCCTGAGATCATGACTTGAACAGAAATTAAGAGTTGAATGCTTAACTGACTGAGTAACCCAGGCACCCCTACCATTAACTACGTTATTTAGTTACTAAAAATATGCCTGCTCTTAATGTTTGCATATTCAATACACTCAAATTCCTACCTTTATAAATTTTCTGTACATTTCCATCTTATCATAAACCAAACTTGATAGTTGATTAGCATAATTATTATCTTTGGGCATTTGGACACAGGGTAGCCTTAAATCATCATTAAAAATACCTATTGAAATAATTGATTCATATAAGAGTCTAGCTCTTCACAGAAGTTATTAGACAAAAATAATGTGCATATTGAAATCCCAGTATTATAAGGAAAAACAAATAACTAAAAATATTAAATTAAGTCATTATAGGAATCATTCACTTTTATAAAGTAATGAAATTCATTTATATAAGGTACAAATGAAAATTCATCTCATTAATTCACAATTTTATTGTATTCAATTTTGGGGTGGAATGTGGAAGAATGGTAATTATGTGTTCATTTATGAAAACACTTTAAAACTAGATGAGACATATTTAAATATATTGAGGCTTGTAAAATGGTGATGTGGTTTGTTAAAACTAAAAGTGTATTGGGGTGCCTGGGAATGCTCGGTCATTAAGTGTCTGCCTTCGGCTCAGGTTATGATCCTGAAGTTTTGGGATTGAGCCCTGCATCGAGCCCCACATTGGGCTCCCTCCCTTGCAGGAAGCCTGCTTCTCCTTCTCTCACTCCCCCTGCTTGTGTTCCATCTCTCACTGTGTTTCTCTCTGTCAAATAAATAAAATCTTAAAAAAAACCCCCAAAAAACTAAAAAGGTATTGAGATTCACCTAATTAGTGGAAATGTTCCAAAAATCTACATAGAAATATGCATAGTGAAATACAAGGACTTTTTTTAAACATTGCCTTCTTTAATTAAGTATAGCTGATTGACCTAGCCAAAATATAGGGAATTATTTCACAATCATGTATGTTGGATTATTGCCAACAATTTCTATAGCTAATATATTAGAATAATGAATATAATGCAACAGATTAAGACTTAATTTAAATTTGGTGTCCATTATCTATTTCAATATTACAGCATTGACTTAATCTCTAACTTAAGTCTCATCATAAGAGGGTGTATATGCTTTTGGCAGGCCCTATAATTAAATTTAGTCAGCTCATTGGTAAATATACTCAAAACATAAAAGAAGAAAGTCCACTTATCTGTCATCATCTATAGTAATTAAGATATTCATGTATTAATATATGTTGAATTAAGCTATGTCTAGATGTTTCAGATATCTTGTTAGGTCCTGCAGAAATAACAAACAGAAATGAACATGACCAAGAAGACTGTTCTTAATGGGATTTCATTCTAAGCACATCAACATTTATCAAAATTCTCTGAACCAAAAATGAGTATCCAGTAGGTAGTTTGAGTTATTATTTTAAAACAACCAATCAACAATTATAGAATTTTTTGCCTACCTCTGCTTGATGTTATAAGGTATCAAAAATATATGACTCTTTGATGCACTGATGCACTGATTGTCTGAAGAAATATTACCTAATGACATACTTGCCTAATCCTATACCTATGTTTTTCTTGCTAACTATAGAAGGGGATGTTTAAAATACCTTTTATCAGTAAACATGAAGTTGTGGATGTCAGAATAGATAAAGGTGGAAACTAAAGGTCATCAATGAGTTAGAGTGAATGGGAAATAAATCAAATCTCAACCAACCCTTTTTCATTGTTCAGACAACAACTTTATGTTAGTAGGTAAGAAGGAGAAACTGTGTAATTTTGGCTCTTGGCCTTTATCTTTTTCTTCAGGGTTTATCTGTGGGAGGATGAAGTACATGCATTCATAATATTTGTGGGTTGGGGAAACTTTGGGAAATACTTGTGTGTCCAACACTGGTCTAGGCTATGAAAGCACCTGACCCAGACCCATTGGAGTCTATTTGCAAGAGAGCGGTGTATTTGGCTAATTTATTACCAGAATTGTTTCATATTAAATAAATTATTATCTGTACCAAAATCAAATGTTGCAATCTTCATAGTGATTTAACTTGCATTTATCCATCTTTGTGAGATAATAAACAATTAACTGATGATCAGTATGCAGGATATAATTTGTGATAATGGATCTAATAATGGAATTTAATTAACTTCGAATAAATATTTTAGCGAGGATTCATTTCCAACCCAGATATTTACTTATAATATAATAGTTTCTCTATTTCTTCATTACCCACTGCACCAGAAATCATGCAGAAGTTCATATCTGTTTTAAAATGCCATGATCTAAAAAGTCATAGCTTTTTAGTGTTTATAGCACTGATATCATAATTAGTAAGCAGATCACAAAAAGACTGACAATCTGGTATGATTGATTATATTGTTTTCCTGTTCCTAAGCACATTGTTCTGATTCTTTCAGACAGATTTTTGAGATTGGCTATTTTGTATGAGGTTGGATATTTCTTAATTGAGCGAGGGTCATCATTCCTAGAACATTGTTCAAGATATCATTCTTTTTATATGAAAGGAAATAACCTTATTTTTTCAATTGTTTTTTGAATTAGAATAGTCAAGAGGATGTTGATGGATAGGTTTTAATGCCCCTAACTGAGATGGGCTTGGAATATGAAGTCCATTGTGCTTCCTCAACCCCCTCAACCCATAATCCTTTGAGTCTACTAATTACATGGGGAATAATCATTCTCTCTGAAAAGTTGAAAAGTAACTACTGCAATGTGGAAATATTTAGGCATGACTGCAGTAGTAGGTGGGAAGTACATAAGAAAGCTGAGAATTTATTACAAGGGGAAAAAAATGTGTGATGGGGGAGCTTAATTTGACTGCATATCGTGAGAGCCAGAGGTCAGTCCTACTTCAAACAAGTTACTCTTGTTTGAACCAGTTCTCATCCATACCGCCTGGCAGGGGAGAAAGGGTATGTGTAAAATTTTGAAGAGTTCTCTCTATAAACATGGTCATACCTCTGATTCAAGTAGCTTGACTATGAGGCTTCCCTCAGAACAAAGAGTTGTTTCAGTCATGAGTGACAACAATGTGACCAGCTTGCTGAGTGCAGTCTGGGCATTAATTCGTGATTCTGAAGTACATACACATCTCTGACATGGGATTTGAGATCTAGTCCACAGCTGATGGCAGACATAGTCATGGCCCATCCCAAAGACTCACAGAATTCCCACTGGACTTGCAGTGGTACTGTGGCCCACAGTATACCTTTGAAGGTTGCTAAAGCCAGAATGATACCAGGTGTTCTTACTGAGAGTACCAAAATTTATATATAAAAGTTGGTGGGATCTGACTACTAAACACGGGCTGGTCACATATAGAATTTTTTAGTTTGATGTGAACCTTTGAAGGACATATTTTGGTAGGCAAATTTGAGATTGAGTATTAGAGCATTTTACTTTAGAAGTGTTTCTTTAATGAAACAAACAATCAGCTATTATAAAGATGGATGAATATACATGTATTAACATGTATTTTGTGTTTTTATCATACAGCAAAAGAACAATTAGACTATACTAAGATTAATAGGAAGCATATTTTGGCAAAGCATCTTCTATTTTTTATGCCATTTTCATATGTAAAAAATATTGGTACTAAGAATGTTAATCTTACTGAGTGCAATTAAACTTTTATATGCATCACATTTTTTTCCACATGTGATATTTGAGGACAGAATTTTAGAGAACTTAACACTGAATATTGCCCCAAATGCTAGACATTTTAATATTTCTGTATTAGTTGCTAATTCTGGATAACAAATTAGCATAAACTTAACAGCTTAAATAACACAGTTATCATCTCGGAAATTTTGTGGGTCAGGAGTACAGGCATGACCTAAATGGGTCCTCAGCTCAGGGTCTCTGAAAGCTGCAGTCTAGGTATGGATTGGGCTGCAGTCTCATCTGGAGGCTCAATTGGGAAAGAATCCACCTCTAACCTCATTCAGGTTGTTGACAGAATTCAGACCCTGTGGTTGTCACACTGAGGACCACAGCTTTTTGCTGGCTTTCAGCTAGATGCCATGCTCAGATCTCAGGGGCTGTCCTCTGTTCCTGGAGGATACCCTCTCTTCCTAGAGCTTTCCCACATTTCCTGCCATGTATTCTTCCCCAGCCTGGCCACTTATTTCATTGAGCCAGAAAATTGAGTTTTTAGAGTGAGTCTACTATAAAGACAATCTTGCACAATTTAGCATAACCCCCAAAGTGGGATCCTATTACTTTTACCATATTCTTTTGGTTAGAAGCAGGTTGTAGGTCTTGCCCACACTCAAGGGAAGAAGCCTATATATGTGCGTGTGGATCTTAGGAATTGGCAATCATGAGGGCCATGATTTCTTTATGGCTTATCTAGAACATGTATATTTTAATAAGCCCCCTATTTTCTGATACACACCTAATGTTGCCAAGTGTATAGGACTGGAAACTCTTTTCCCTCAGATCAAGGAGGACTCACAGGAAGTACATGGATAATAATAAGAGCTCTCCAAACAGTCTTTTGGGCTAGGGGACAAATGGAATAAACACCTTTTATTTGTGTTATGAGTCTAAATTTAAGCAGAGGTTCTTAGTAGAAGGCAGAATAATTGCAGACACAAAGTTTCATTTCCTGACTTATTCCAAGATAGAGTCCTTGGCTAATATGAGTTGTTTAGTATTCATGGCCACTCTTATAGACACTGAAAGGTTTTCCCCCAAAGACAACTACACACAGAAAATCTGCATTTCACGTTTCCTATCATCTCTATCCTGAAAGTATATAATCAACCAAGGAATGGGTATTTCATTTAATCCCAGTGGAAGAAGCAGAACCTGACAAGAAAGTGGAGTTGGGAATAATATGTACCATTACTTTAGAGTTTTTTTATCTGTCTTTAATAATGATCCTCTGAGGTTTCTTTGAAGAAGGCCATTTTTAGTTCAACAGGCATTATGCCCACATCATATATTTATTGTACTGGTGCTATCTGGGAAATTTTTATATTGCTAATACGATTAAATAGAAGTGTTTTGGCTTATTTCTTATGTTTTTTTAAAATAATAATTTATTTCCTTTTTTGAAGTGTTCCAAGATTCATTGTTTATGCCCCACATCCAGTGCTCCATGCAATTCATGCCCTCCTTAATACCCACCAGCAGTGACTTCTTAAATGATTATTTTTTTTCAAGGAAGTTCTATGTCATTAGAAAGCAGTGTTTCTCGAGTGACTTGTACAGGGTGAGAGGGAATAAGGTTGTGATAATTTCCAGGAAATTCTTTGATTGTTCAACAATCCTTTATGTAGCATCTATTATGTTCTTCCAAGCACTAGGACTGGAATGCAATAAGAAGCAAGAGAATAACTGATTCCTATCATTACAGGACAGAAAAAAGGAGAGTTTTCTAAGGGCAAAATTCTTTACAGGATCTTACATCTTCATATAATCTAATGTTCCTTCAGGCTGTTGTGTGAGGCCTAGCTTCTCACACATATGTCGGTTGTTGCATGAGGAACAACAGTATTCGCCACCTGCTTACTCACTGCTCATGGATGTTTCCCGACTCTGGGCGCAGCACTTAGAGATGCTGTGCAGTGGACAGACCTAACTTCAGGGGGGTGTGCATACACACAAAGTAGCTTCGACCGTCTTAAATACCTGTAGTTACTTGGGGGCATTTCAGGGGATTGGAGTGGTGAGCCAAGAGAAAACGTTGTAATGGAACAGATGTGGGTGAAGGAAAACCAATATTTGTTAATTTGAATCATATTTAGTTTTGCTTAATAAGATTCAGAAAATGCCAGATTGGGCTGGGCTGCGGCTGGTTTCAGTGGCATTTGGTGTTAATGACTGAACATCCGTCCTATGTGTTTGCTTTCCTCTTTGATCAGAGATATGGACACAGGCAGTTAAATTTATTTGGGGTTCATGTCCAACAAAAGATCTTACTGAGAATGATTTAATCAGACTATTTATAAAAAATTGAATTCAACGTGACAACTTGGCAGGTGTGTCTCATCCAGATGTAGATTTGACCAGCAATCCCCAATCACAAGTGTGTCTTCCCAAGGAAAGATCAATCTTGCAGGCATATTAAGGGCGGTAAATATTTTGTTGAAGAGCCTTCCCTATGTTGTCAGCTAGTAGAGCCAGGTCTCTGAAATTAGCGGGCCATGTCATTCTCTAAATGATGAAATCCGAAGCACGGAGTCATAGGAGGCCATAGTGGTTGAAGTTCTGAGAGCCGGGAGTCAGAGAGGATGTTATCGTGATCAATTAGCTTCTTTCTGGCAGCGTCTTGGAATAAATTGAAACAGAGAGCAAACAGGACAGAACTGTGAAAAAGCTGAACACCCGAGGGGCTGGGATTTGAAACAGCTCATTTGGCAACACACTTGGCTTATCTGCAGGATTGGGGGTTTTATTCACTCAGAGATCTAATACCATTTTGTAAAGTTTGTTCTTAATTAGAAACTAACCTAACAGAGAATAAAATTTGACATATGTATATTTTTGTATAAGTAGGAAGAGCATTGGGCTAGATAGTCTGGTGCAGTTTGTACATGACAGCGTCTTCAAGAGCGACAACAGCTGTTTTTTGTTGCTCATTTTCATGAATCTGGCACTTTGCATACATCGTGGCATGTGCATTCTTCACACAAGCTAAAGATTATGTTATTATTTGACCCTTTTTACAGAGGAGGAATCAGATCCTTTAGAAGTGTGGCAGATGGAATGAGGTCAGTCTTATAACCAGAAGAATTACCTCGATTTTTGTCTTACTTAATTTTAGCTGGTCTACTGGACTGTGCCACTTAGGGCCTGCAAGTAGACTGTGGCTACATCGGTAGGATCTTTCATCAGAGATTTTTTGCCTACTGTTTTGGATATTCTTTGGGCCAAAGTCAACTTGCATTCAAGTATAAAGTAAGCCTATCCTCCATCAGCTGGCACACATGGTTTTGCTGTTTTAAATCAACCACCCCCCTGCATCTTATTCTCCTTGCTCTTCCTGAGGAATGTTGCCCAAGTCAGTAGCTCCGTTTACCATCTATACGCTGATGAGTCTGAAGTGTGAGTTTTGAAGACCTCTTTCTCCAGCTGCAGTCTCATATACCCTATCAGTTGGGGTCCAGCCAGGAGAAGAGAAAGTGTGTTTTTTCAAAAAGCGGAAATTTAGTAGAAAAAATGAGTTCCTTAGGTGTCGAAGGCTAGAAGAGTAAAGCAGGGAAGATGTGGTGCCCCAGAAATCAAGAAATGCAGGAGTAGTGCATCTGTTCTGTTTTTTCCCTTCCCAGTTGCAAGGGAAAGAGACTCAAATTAAGCACAAAAGGATTGCATTAAGTCATAGACCTTCGAGGGAATTAATTTGGTTCAATTAATTGGAATTGAAGGCAGGGGGGCAGGTAGCTAAGGCCTAGGAATAGAACCAGAAGTTGCTTTCTCCAGGATATATTCATTTATTCACATTCTCTTCTCTCCCTCTGCCTCTCCCTCAAGCACTTTCTCCCTGCCTCTTCTTCATTCTTCTCTGTCTCCAGAATGTTTATGTGGCTTTCTGCCACAGACTGAATGAATGTCTCTCTACATGTCCGGGAAGATGGCAGTCACATTCTTAGATTCTTCCAGTCAAATGACTTGGTAAAAAAAAAAAGAAGTATTATATTTAGTGACTGTTGTATTAAGATACGTTAATATCTTCATCTCCCGTGAAGTAGTTGCTTTCACTTGGAACAATTTGTATTACAGAAGGAGTCGTATTCTGCCAGCCCTGGGTCAGTGACTCTTCTTGTGGTGAAGATGGGAGGCGATGGAATTGGGGAAGCAAGTTTCCTAAATGAACGGTGGTAGTCAGGCAAAAACATCACATGCGCACAGAATGTGATTATTGTTGATGTCGTCTGAGGAAAACTAAGTAAGCTATTAGAGTACAATATTGTAAATGAGTATCTCAATCCCTGTCATATATTAGTAACAATAGTTGTGGAACTAAACTAAACATGTCCTTATTTAATACATGCTTCATGTCTTCTAGAGTTGCCGTTTCTCATCTTCACATTGAATTTGGGAGTTCTGTACCTTTCTCATTCAGAACTCATTGTATTTCACAAACCACAACTTTGAAATGAGCCGAAATACGTTTCTCAGAACTCCTAATTATACATTTTCATATAGAACATTCTGTTACTCCCATTTTCCTTATTAAAAATAATTCATCACATAAAAATCATTTACTGAATATAGAGTGTATGCTGGATCCTGAAAATTGCAACATGAAACTTTTTGTAATTTTACCAGAAGAGATCTCGTTTTCAGAGTTTCTTCAAAGCTCCCAATTCATATGCATTCATTCTGTAGAATTCATTCAGTAAATCAGTAACTGTTTATTGAATACTTCCCATGTAGATTTATGGTGTCAGCTGATTGGGGTTATTATGAAATGAGCAAATATTTATTACAAAAGCATTATTTGACAAAATTACCCAGGTATTCAGTTTTTATTCAGTACTTAATGATAATGTGTACATTTTATTTGTGTTTAAACAGTATGAACACGGATTACAAATTGAATACAAAATCTTTTCCCAAATAATTGCTGAATCCAAAATTTATTATTATATCCCACAAATATAAACTTTATTAACTTTCTGTCACTCTGGAAGACAGTAATTTTTATTATTATTATTTGTCCCTGAATGTATTTTGCTTTATTTCTGAACATTTTTCATCCATAATTCATTTTAATCACATTCCTTAAATGTCAGGTTTATTTTAGCCTTATAACCTTCATGTAGATAGTGACAAACAAAGGACAGCCTGTTAGGAAAAGTCTTCATCTTTAAGAGCGACAGTGCTTCTAGATCTCTATCAACATCCCATCAGGAGTTCATTAGTGGGTATGGTTCTGAGTCTGAAATTCTCATCTCCTGCTTGCTTTCATTTCCCAAATCATCTTGTGGTAGATACAGCTTTACTGTCATGTAGATTTCATTTTATTCTTCAGGGAGTTTATTCATTGGCGAATTAAAAGCAAAATCTGCTATTAACTCATAGCATAGCTGCAGTAAGCATGGTTAATGCTAAATTTTGAAATTAGAAGAATAATGGCATTTTAGTTAGTTCTATCTTTTTTGTCTGATGGTGCAAAAAGTGGCAGTGAGGGGAGTTGTTTTGTTAGAAATAGTCTTGCTGGTAGAGACTTTTACATTTGGATTTAGGAAGACTGCTTAAAATGTGGAGTCATCTAAGACTTTTCCTCAAGGTGGAGGAAAAAGTGTAAAAGGATGTAAAAAATTGTAAAAAAAAAAAAAAGTAAAAGGATGGGGGGGTCTTAATTCGTTTTACAGCAAATGAGATTTCTGAAGTGACAGTGTTGATAAGATTTGTTTGTTTGTTTGTTTGTTTTTTCTCTATCAGCATGTCTGTTAGAAACTAACAGGGAGTCTAGATCTCACTGGATGGTTACGAAAAATTGGTCGGATTAGTTAGAATGTTCAGTAATATAATGACATTAGTTAGCTAAATTGCTTCCTTAATGAGGTCATATGATACTGGGTTTTTAAATGATAGCCTAAAGATTTTTAGAGATATGTAGATTAGAAGATTCAACAAAATGAAAACTACTAAAGGAATATAAAAATTCTATGCTAAGCAATTTTGAAGCATCTCTGTTATGTGAATTTCTTATAACAACTCTCTGAGCGGTCAAGGCTGTTAGGCTTGTGTGACAATAAGTGTTCTTTGCTCAAGGTCATGATTTAAAATGATAGAGATAAAATGTGTAGCCTGCTCTCTTTTCAGGCTCCCGAGTGCCATTTATTGACCTAGCCGGGTCCAATTCCTCACCTTCAGACTCAGCCTACCTTCAGAGCCTGGATCCAGTTTGATCTCTAGTTAGAGAAATGTTAGTCATTAGTTCATCAGGTGCCTGGCCTACCACTGGCTCTCTAATCTTAAATTGCCAACAGGATTTTTCATCATTCATTACGACTGAACTCCTGGTTTATATTTCAGCTCCCATTGATGGGCACCAATACTGTTCTAATGTGCCTGCATCAGGGCTCTTGTTCCTTACCAGTTCCTTGGGAAACATAATTTTGACTGCCACCTGAGGCTGCATTCTGTGTGGCTATAATCTTGATTCCTATTTCTTGACCATGCTGACACCTGTCAGGTTGGCCAGGTTATCTGCTTACTGTCTTCTGCTGACTCCCCTGGTGCTCTGTGCTTCTTTCCTGCTGCTGTTGGGCTGCTGGGCTCCTGCCAGCTGGGCTTGCTTGCCTCATCTTCAGCGAGAACCCAGCCCGCTCACCTCTTGCATGTTAGGGATCTCCGAGCTGTAGCCACATCCCAAAAGTCCTGTTTAAATGGCAACTGCTACATTGATCACAATAGCCTGATATTCAGCCATTTTGCCTCTGACTTTTTGCTTTAATTACATTTTTTTTCAAACTTTGGCAATTTGTTATTTCATACAAAGCTGGGGAATACTTAAAGAAGAAGAGGTAAAGTCTTATTTGGCTAGAACAGGCCCATCGCTTATGAGGTAAGGACTTCCCCAGGTGACTGTGATAATAGGAATGATTGATGACACTTACGTAGCTCTCACTGTGTGCCCGACTCTTTCTAAGTACTTTTCAGGTATTAATGCACATAGTAAATTATAAAACCTGCCATCATCAGAGAGCAGGCAATGTCACATTTCAAGGGCAGGATGGTCAAACTTAGATTTTACTAACTTGAACAGATGTTAAGCCTCTCCTCACGTCTCAGTATCGCCAACATTCAGCATTGGGAGAAAAGGCAATTACCGCAATTGTACATATTCTGCAGAGCAAATATGAAGAAAGCGATGTGTATACAGCTCTCCCTAACTGTATGAGAAGTACGCTAGTGTAAACAAAATGTCCAGGGTGCCTGGGTGACTTTGTTGGGTAAGCATCTGCCTTCAGCTCAGGTCATGATCCGGGGGTCCTGCGATGAAGCCCCGCATTGGACTCCTTGCTCAGAGGGCAGTCTGCTTCTCCCTCTCCCTCCCTCCCCACTCATATGTGTATACTGTCTCTCTCTCTCTCAAATAAATAAATCTTTAAAAAATGTCCAAATATAAAAGGAAATCTAAGAGTACTAATAGGTGGTAATACCCATGGGTTAAACAAACAAACAAAACAAATTATCTCATTATGGCAGAGAGTTGTAAACATAGCCACCTTTCTTGTCCGGGTAAAGGGGGAGAGACCCGTAGCCCAATATAATGAGATATTTTCAATATCTTAGCATGATCACATTTCATTCTCATTTCTTTTCATTACTTTCAAAAGCATTTTGAATGGATGTGTACTGGTGGTTTTCCCTATTAATAGTGAGGAATATAATGAAGATAATAGACACATGTGTATCAGTCCCAGCCTCATGGAACCTAGAGTCTGTTGGGTGATGCAGACAAGGAGATGGGCAGTTCTAATGAAGAGTAGCACATGAGGTAGCACAAATCGAGCTTTGGATTCAGATAATTCTGGGTTCAAATCCCCACTCTGCCACCATGCCATCTGGGTTGCTTTGGACAAATGATTTACTCTCTATCAGCCTCAGTTTCTTCATCTATGAAATGGAAATAATAATGGTACCTGCCCTGGGGTTGTATGGATTACATGAGTTCCAGATGAATAAACTACTAAATATACAACAAACCAATATTGCCAATTTCTCTGGCACTTACATCACATGCCACTTATATCATACCAAGATCACATGACAATGAGATTTTTTTGAAGATTATTTATTTCATTTATGAGAGAGAGAGAGAGAGAGAGAGAGAGAGAGAGAGAGACCAAGCAGGGGAGGGGGTACAGATGGAGAAGGAGAGCGAGAATCCAAAGCAGACTCCACACTGTGCACAGAGCCTGACATGGAGCTTGATCCTGTGACTGACAGGTCATGACCTGAAAGGAACAGTGAAATTTTAAATAACGAAAGAGCTGAAACACATCTGCTAGAGAGCAAGTTAGTATGTAGTATGAGAGTTTCTCATTACTGCATGAAATAAAGATAAAAGTCAGCTGTGCAGGGGAAGGGGAAGTCGAGTAGAAAGCTGGCTGCCAAGCAGGGTGGAGCGAGGTAGATACGCTTGATCACAAAGCCTCAACCAATGTCTATAGTAATGCACTAGGAATATTTAATAATAACTATCTTTAAATCTTTGCCACTTCACCTGGTGTTACAGAGACACTGACGACCAGGAGGGTATGAGGCACATTTTTAAAATGGATCGTCGTATCTCCTTTTGCCTTCAGTGTCCATTTCTTTTTCACATCTGTCCTTCCATCTATCATCCACTCATTGATTCATCCATCCATCTATTCATGGATCCATCCATCTCTCCCTCCTAACTTCATCCAGACGTTCTTCCATTAATCAAATGTTTATTGATTGGTTCGCCAGGAGGAGGCACTGGGAATATAAAAAACCAGCACAATGATGGTTTTTGTTCTCACAGAGTATTTTAACTAAGATAAAGCTTTAGCTCGGCTGAGACAGAAACGTATTTCTCTCCCACATAAGATTATGAGTGATTTAATTTTGGCAACTTTAGATCCAAACTTTTTCAAAACACGAGTAATAATCTTCTTGTAGTGGTCACCTAGGGAGCTTTCCCCCTGATTCTGATGCTGTTTTTGCACAAAACATTTAAGGGGGGAGAGAGTCTAATTCCCATTTAAGATAATAATACAATTTAATTTCATCAGATGTTTTATTAAGATAGAAAATTGTAGTCAAGTTAGATTGCCTGGATGGATCTTTTTTAAGGTTAACAACCCCCCACCCCCCGACTATTGGCTGTTCATTGATTTGTTTACCAAGCAGTTATTGAGTGCTTGTCCTATATCAGGGTCAGATACACTGATGAATTAAATATCATAATCGTTTGCATTTGAGGTGCTCAGGATTTTGTTAAGAAGGAAAATAGGTAATCTTAACTGTGGTTTACTGGAATTATTGACTCAGTGTGGCGATTTATGAGTGAAGAGGAGGAAACAATTTATTCTGGATAGTCTGGGAAAGACCATGCGGAGAAGATGTTGTTGAATTTGGACTTCAGAGGATGACTAGCATTGCACTAGGCAGAGAAGCAAAAATTAATATCTAAAGCAAAAAAAGATATGAAGGGAGAAAATGCTGCATGAACAAGGCATAGCATAGTGTGCTTAGGCAATAGATAGATGTTAGGTGTTACTGGAGTATATAGCTTTGGGGAAGAGGTAGAAGTAAAGAAGTAATAAAGTCAGTTGCAAAAGGGTTTCAGTAGGATGCTAAGGTCTAAAGACCTCTTGACAAAGGACCTTTGTTTTAATCTTCATTTACAGAACGGGTTCGTTGACAAATTCTCTCCTCCATTTCCCCCTCCTCTCCTCCTTTCCTTCCTTAGTACATTTATTTGAATGTTCCTTTCTAGGCTCTAGGGAAAAAAGTGAAAAAAGAAAAAAGAAAAAAAAAGTCTTATCAGTGTGGAGCTTCTGTTCTAGAAGCAGAGCTCATATGGACCATGTAAGTGGGAAGATAATATATACCTTAGGCTTTAAAAGCCATATAGTTTCTGGGGGTGCCTGGGTGGCTCAGTTGGTTGGGCAAATGCCTTTGGCTTAGGTCATGATCCTGGAGACCCGGGATCGAGCCCTGCATCCAGCTCCCTGCTCAGCGGGAGGCCTGCTTCTCCCTCTCTCACTCCCATTGCTTGTGTTCCCTCTCTAGCTGTGTTTCTCTCTGTCAAATAAATAAATAAATAAAATCTTTTAAAAAATGCTTAAAAAAAAGCCATATAGTTTCTGTTGCAACTACTCACTTCTGTCCTTGTAGTGACAAAGCAGCCATAGACAATACATGAACAAATGTGAATGCCTCATTTCCAGTAAGATTTTGTTTACACACTGAAATTTAAAATTCATATAAATTTCATGTGTCATAAAATATTTTTCTTCTGTTTCTTTCACCTATCATTGCAAAATATACGGTCATTCTTAGCTCACAGGCTGTGCAAAAACAGGGAGGCTAGCTTTGACCCACGGCGATAGTTGGTCTAACCCTGTTCTAGAAGTTCAGGTTAATGGAGACATTAGACACAGCCATTAGCTGAGTGAATCAAAACCAATTTACATGTTTAAAAGATTTAGCAAATAGTGGAACCGGCTTATAAAGCAGAGAGATTCCTCAGTTCTGCAGGAGAGGCAGGGAAGTGAAGCTATTGGGTCATGGATGGTCTCGGACGTTAATGTCTAAGTGAATGAGGGTTGCATCACATCTTCTGGAAATTTAATTGCTTCCTTCCACGTCGAAGCTTATATTCACATGGCATTTCTGTGCATAACCTAGTCCTACTATCTCCTGAGATCACCTGCTCTGAGCCAGGTTCCTGTTGTGAATCTTGGCCTATGCATTTTAGTGACACTTTTCATCGGCTTTCAATAGTCAGAGTTGTTGAAGTTCTGAAGACATATGGCTGGAGACCCAGGCCTCACCCCTCCCGTCTGCTGTGCTCCTTCAGCTCCACTTTCCACATCTGTCAGCTGGGACTAGTACTCATATGTAGCTTAAAGGTCTTCTGTACTAGATGAACTAGTCCTCATACTCCATATCAAGCACACAGAACAGTGTCTGGGAAATAGTAAAATAAATAAGTAAAAATGGACTATTGTGATTAGGGAAACAAATAAATAAATAAATTTAGCACTCTTTTCCTTGTGGATTTTTAGCTATTTTTTTTTAAAAAGATTTTATTTGAGGGAGAAAGAGACAGAGACAGCACAAAGGGTGGGGGAAGGGCAGAGGGAGAGAGAGAGGGACAAGCCGACTCCCCTCTGAGTGGAGAGCCCAACGTGGGGTTCAATCCCAGGACCCTAAGATCATGACCTAAGCTGAAGTCAGATGCTTAACTGACTGATACCTGACCCAGGTATCCCAGGTTTTAGCTATTTTAAGATTGGATGAATGTTAGGGGAGAGAGTAACTTAGAAAAAACCCACTTAAACCCTAAAAAATCATGTGGGCTGTTACAGATAATATAAGGGACAATTAAATATGAGCTGTATAAATTTGAAAGAACACAATAAACTATTAAACATTTCAAAAATTTAATTTGTGGGACGTCTAGGTGGCTCAGTCACTCAAGCATCTGCCTTGGGCTCGGGTCATGATACCAAGGTCCTAGGATCGAATCCTATATTGGTCTCCTTGCTCAGCAGGGAGCCTGCTTCTCCCTCTGCCTGTTTCTCCCTCTGACTACCTCTCTCCCTGCTTGTTATCTCTCTGGCAAAAAACAAATAAATACAATCTTTAAAAGATTTAATTTGAGAAAGATTAATTACTCTTACTATGTTAATTAAATTTTTAAATAAAGGATTGATAATTCTTCTGAAAACATGTCCAGGACATATTCATTTAATTTAAGATGGTATACAGTGGACTCCCAAACTTCTATAAAATGAGTACAAACTACTATAATATGTCTTAACATGAAGACTCACCACAGACACTGTGGACCTGAGCTGCTAAAATTAGAGTGTGCTCTTTTCAACTTTCTCCCTGTCATATTAGAATTTGCCTTGGTCTGACACCAGTAAGAGGCTTTTTTATTTATTTTCTCTTCCTGGGAAGGATTTTAATTGGTTTCATGGCTCTTAGTCAAGTATCACTTTATTTCTCAGTGGATGATTCAGACTGCAGGAGTTGAGCCATAGCTTAACTGTTGAAAAATGTAGGATCTGGGAATGTCACACACACAAAAACTGTGTAGTGGAAAAAAGGTTGTGCCAATCTCTAGGAATGAGTGAAATTGTAATACATTCTTGTACATTTTGTGCTCTGGACTTTTTCTTCAATTGATATAGAAGCCTAAGTTGATCGCCATACATATTCTTTCTCAATCTACTTTATGGCCAGTGGCATGTATTTGTACATACATGAACATAAATGTGTGTGTGTATGTGTAACAATTTGAACTTTATGTCCATGGAATGGACTTCTTTGTTCAAATTCTAATTCATTCATGGGCATCAAATCTACAACCAACCTTTGAATGAGTTATTTCTCTTGGCCTCAATTTTCCCATGATTGAGATAAAGTTTATATCTTGAAAGGCATTTTCAGAACTAACTGAGACAATAGGTATAAAATGAACTAATTCAGTGCCTCAATCAGTAGGTACTTAATAAGTGCTTGACTTTTCCCTTTCATCTTTCCTATGACTTTACTTCTACCTTCTGGACCATATCATGCTTTAACTACCATCAGAGTTTCTTTTTTCATTTCTAAAATCACCATGTAATTTATTCCCATTTTTAATCAAAAGCAAACAAATAAACTAAATATGATAATATTGCTTCAGAGACTTTCCAGTTATAAATATGATGATATACCATAAAGATATGCATTAACATAAACGGAATAATGTAATTATGAAATTACATGAGTTTCTGGGCTTTTATTATATTTATGATTGAAAATGATAATGTAAATTTCATGTCTATTAATAGGTGAGAGTTTTGATAAAATAACAAACCACCTCAAACTATTTTCTCCTCCGGCACCTATGAAGATGGGCTACATTTTTACTTCCCACCATGACCACTGTGCTGGGGGTGGTCTTCCTGTTCTGCTTCTCTCTGATAAGCTGTCACATTCACTTATGCCTACTTACATCTCCTATACAATAAAATGGTCTTCATTACTCACAGTTCCT
The DNA here is from genome assembly GCA_004023965.1 of Spilogale gracilis. Classification (NCBI taxonomy): domain Eukaryota; kingdom Metazoa; phylum Chordata; class Mammalia; order Carnivora; family Mephitidae; genus Spilogale; species Spilogale gracilis. The sequence continues at coordinate 99,624 of PITA01000026.1, forward strand.
CTGTCTTCCAAAAATACGTCCCTTTATTGTTATGATATCTCTGACTTTGTTGACTGCCAGGCCCTGTAGTTTTATACTTGTCTTCCAAACTTTTTGTATGTAAGCCTGTTTTGTCACAGTGTTTAATGCTGATGCAGTGGGTCTAAAGTTTAAAATTGGTCTCATAGGCATGGCTGCTGGGCATGGTTGTTGCTCTGCCAAACTAGTTTACTTTGAGACTTCTGCAATATTGGATCCTAAATTTGGTCTTCTGAGTTTCCAGAGGGCAGACAGTATATGGTTAAACATTTGTAATAAGAAAATTTTAGTTGGGACATTTCTGGAGAATCTCCAAGTGAATATGAGGTCTGGGACTAACAGACTAACAGTTTAACATAACAGAGATGTCCACAGCCAGATTAACCTGTGTCCAGCATTGTCACATATATCCCTCTCCCGCCATCCCTGGAAACCATCATTCTGCTCTCTGCTTCTGTGAGTTTGACTATTTTAGATACCTCATCTCAGTAGAATCATGTATTTGTCCTTCAGTGTCGGGCCCATTTTGCTCAGCACAGTGTCCTTCAGGCTCATCCATGTTGTTGCAAATGGCAGGATTTCCTTCTTTTTATGGCTGGATAATATTCCATTGTAGGTTAGTATTGCATTTTATTTTTTCATATATCCATTGATGGACATTGAAGTTTTTTCTACATCTTGGCTATTGTGAATAATGCTGTAATGAACATGGGAGTGCTAGTATCTCTTCAAGATTTCTGACTTCAAATAAGCATGGCTATTATTATTTTTTAATAATAATTAATTTTAATTTTTCAGTGTCCCAAGATCCATTGTTTATTCCCCACAACTCCATGCAGTTCATGCCCTCAATACCCACGACCAGGCTCACCCATGCCCCACCCTTTCCCCTCCAAGACCCTCAGTTCGTTTCTCAGAGTCACTTTGTTTCTCAGAAACAAAGTCTCTTATGTTTCATCTCCCTCGCCAATTTACCCCAGTTCACATTTCCTTTCCTTCTCCCGCTGTCCTACATATTACTCCTTATGCTCCACAAGTAAGTGAAACCATATGATACTTGACTTTCTCTGTTTGGCTTATTTCATTCAGCATAATCTCCTCCAGTTCCATCCATGTTGCTACAAAAGTTGGGTATTCATCCTTTCTGATGAAGATGTAATATTCCATTATATATATGGACCATATCTTCTTTATCCATTCTTCTGTTGAGGGCACCTTGGCTCTTTCCACAGTTTGGCGATTATGGCCATATGGGGTACATATGGCCCTTTTCTTCACTACATCTGTATCTTTGGAGTAAATACCCAATAGTGCAATTGCAGAGTCATAGGGTAGTTCTATTTTTAATTTTTTAAGGAATCTCCACACTGTTTTCCAAAGTGGCTGCACCAACTTGCATTCCCACCAACACTGTAAGAGGGTTCCCTTTTCTCTGCAGCCTCTCTAACACTTATTGTTTCCTGTCTTGTTAGTTTTGGCCATTCTGACTGCTGTAAGGTGGTATCTCAGGGTGGTTTTGATTTGAATTTTCCTGAGAGCTAATGATGACGAACATTTTTTCATGTCTGTTAGCCATTTGTATGTCTTCTGTGGAGAAGTGCCTGTTCATGTCTCCTGCCCCTTTTTTTATGTGATCATCTTTTTTTTTTCTTGGTTGTTGAGTTTGAGTAGTTCTTTATCGATCTTGGATATCAGCCCTTTGTCTGTAGTGTCATTTGCAAATATCTTCTCCCATTCCATGGGTTGTCTCTCTTTTGTTGACTGTCTCCTTTGCGGTGCAGCTATTATTAAAACAAAACAAAACAAGTATTTGTAAAGATGTGGAGAAATTAGAACCCTTTTATACTCTTGGTGGGAATATAAAATGATGCAGTTTCTATGAAAAATGGTATGGAGTTTATTCAGAAATTAAAAATATTTACTGTATGATCCAGCAATCCTCTGTCCCTTTCATCTGATTGACAGCACATTCATTTTGGTCCATGTGGTTCACATGTGGTTAATCTTCATGCTGGGTGTGACCATGACATGAAGCCTGACCAAGCCCATGTTCTTTTGATTTAGCTAGAGGGAGATACATTTAAGTTTACTCATAAAATACAAGGATTTCTTTTCAAGGATTGTTAGAATAGAGAAGGTCTCTTTCCAGGATTGTGTCTGCTAATATAGACTGAAAGCCCATAGTTGCCATTTTGCCATCAGTAGGAAAGAGCTTTCTCACGAATGGCATAAACAGAGAAGAAATCAAGACATATTATAGCCTGTGGATCTTCCCATGCTTGGCATTTTCTCATGTTTTAAAAAGTGTTCTAACATTCACTTTAATTGGGGCAAGGTGCCTTACTATACTGATGTGCTGCAATTTATCACTCCTGTTATTTAATATTGCTATTATTGCTATTTTATATTTTGTTTGGAGTTAGCAATTATCTGTATAAGTGTTTGGTACTTCTGTAAGATATGAAGGTGGCATTGCTAATTCAAAGCATGTAAAGGTATTTTTTAAGGCTTTTCATTATGGTAGGTAAGACATTTAATATATTGGTTTTTTGCTACGACATTCTAGTTTAAGATTCTCTTAGATTTTCTCAGTTAAAATATTCAACTATTATGAAAAAGTTTATGTGTATGTTGAATTAATCATTTTTCTTAGAAATATAATAAACAGAAATCCTCTCTATCATGGTATTAAAACTAAGTCAAAAAAGCTAATGTGTCCCCAGCAGCAAATGGGCTAAAAGAGCTTCTAGCATTATTAAAACAAAACAAAACAAGTATTTGTAAAGATGTGGAGAAATTAGAACCCTTTTATACTCTTGGTGGGAATATAAAATGATGCAGTTTCTATGAAAAATGGTATGGAGTGAAATGCTTTTGTGATTTTAGACAGTGCTCAGAGCAATGGACAATCTGAGCATGAGTGTTCAGGTATGAGTTATATACCCTTGAGATGGGAGAATAAAGGATAGCTGGGTAGCCATGTCTGGGGCCTTCCCCTTGGTTGCTGCATCCCATTTCCCCCACGAGTGGACAGGGTTATCATATCACTCGTGTTGTGTAATCACCTCCTATTGATTACACAACATGTGACACAATCTTAATATGATGGAAATTAGACTTCCCTGCTGTCATCTTCAGTTCCACTAATGGGTAAAATGTTAGTATGTTGATCTAGCTCTCAGGGAGGCCTTCTTGAGATGCTCCTTTTTCCACTATTCACCCTCTCCCCTTTTCAGAGCTCACAGCCTCTGCCTCTCCAAAAGCATGCTCCTTCTCATTTCCTCACATCCTTAGGCACTTGCTTGCTAAGCCAAGCAATACCAGTTTTTTTTTCCCTTCTAGTCAAAGAGATAATATAAATTACATTAATCTAAGTGCAGAAAATGTGTTCATTGACATTGACACTTCTAATGGAAAAAAATGTAAAAAAAAATATTAGAACAGAAGGATGTGCCATAGCTTTGTGAGAACAAAAATGGAAAAAAAGAACCTGGTTCTCATCTTAGGTGTTCCATGTACTATCTGTGATCTTTGTTAAATTACTTAACACTTCACAAGTCTTTGTCATCTTTTCCGAGCCTTTGTCAATTTTTGCAATGAAGAAGACCAGCAGGAAAGAAGCTTCTTCCAGAACCTTAGTCAGGATATTGATTTTCTCAATGGCAAAGGTTGACCCAAGTGGAGAGAGAGCCCTGTGCTTCCAACATTCATGCTCTTTCTGCTGGTCATATGCTCGTAGGCCCATGACCATGCAAGGAAAAAAACAGGGATCAGTGCAAAAGAGATTTCAGAGTACAAAGAGGAACCAATAGAAGAGCCTAAAGTGATAGCTCATAATAAAACAGAAATGTTGGAGGGGATTCACCTTCTCTATACTATTCCTCTATATTTCTATCTCTTACTCTCTCTGCATCAGTATTTTAAGTAAATCTGATAAAAAATAAAAAAACAGAAAACAAAAAACAAAAAGCAAAACCCAAACCAGAAACAAACTTCCCTAAATTAAAAAAAAAAAAAAGAATTAAAGTATTTACTAGATGAATTGAAGGAGAAGGTAGCCAAGTTGAATTCATATTTTTAATGCTTCTACATGGTAAAGAAATAACTTAAAACATTGAACACAGGTGCTCCTAGGTGGCTCAGTCATTGGGCGCCTGCCTTTGGCTTGGGTCGTGATCCCGGGGTTCTGGGATCAAGCCCCACATGGGACTCCTGCTCGGTGGGAGGACTGCTTCTCCCTCTCTTGCTCCCCCTGCTTGTGTTTCCTCTCTCACTGTCTCTCTCTCTGTCAAATAAATAAATGGAATCTTAAACAAAACAAAACAAAACAGTGAACACAAATATAGAGCATCAAAAATTATGAGGATAAAGAAAAGAAACATGAAGAGTACATTCAGGAGACCCACTATGTAAATATTAGGAGTCATAAAAGAAGAAAAGATTTTGATGAAAGTGAATATATATATATATAGTGTGTGTGTGTGTATCTAGAAGGGAATTTCTCCGAGCTGAGTTTTCGAGTGTATAGTTTAAAATTCCACTTCTAGGTATATATCTAAGGGAAATGAAATCACTATCCCAAAGAGATATCTACACTCCTATGTTGATTACAGCATTATTCACAAGAGCCAAGATATGGAACAACTAAGTATCTATTGATGGATGAATGAATAAAGACATTTTTATATATGCACACACATACAGCCTTAAAAAAAAAGAAGGCAATCCTGCCTTTTGTGACAAGAAATGAACCTGGAGAACATTATACTAAGTGAAGGAAGCTAGACATGGAAGAGATAAATGTTGCATGATCTCACTTGTATGTGGCATCTAAGAAAGTCAGACTCATAAAAGCATGGTTATCGGGACCAGGGGGTGGGGGAGTAGGGTGGAGAAAATGGATGGATGTTATTAAAATGTACAAAATTCTAGTTTTAAGATATGTAAGTTCTAGAAGCCTAATGTACAATATGGCGACTAAAGTTAATAATACTGTATTGTATACTTGAAAGTTGCCAAGTAAGTGTTTTCAACACACACACACACACACACACACACACACACACACACACACACACACTGTGTGAGCTGGTGGACAGGTTAGCTTGTTTGATTGTGGTATTCATTTCACAGTGTATATGTGTATCAAAACATACACACCTTAAATATATTCGTTAACTGTTTCTCAGTGAAAGAGACTAGGAAAAAAATCCTGATTAATGCTTGGCATGATTGAGGATAAAAGACACATACCTCAGTAAGCCCTGGTAAAATTCCTGAGCTGTAAAGACTAAGAGAAATTTTACAAGCTCGTAGGCTGGAATGATTCGCTTTCAAAATGAAGGATTCAGAGAGAGTTTGATTCTCCTCTGTAAAATCGACCAAAGTTTGAAAGACAGTTTGAGTTTACAGATAGAAAAGCACTCTGCCACCAGAGTACCACACCCAGTAAAGAAATAATTTACCTGTTTGGTTAATGGTAGATAGGATAAAGTATTGTAGGTATTCAGTAATTTGGAGAGTATATCATTTATGGACCTCATGAGAGACAGTTGTTTGAGAATGTACTCCAATGGAATAATGTATCAGATGAAAGACTTTAAGATAAAGAAGGAAATGAGGGCATTCAGTGGCATGTAATGACTTTACATACCTACCTCCTTTCCTATCTATCTCAATAGGTAATAAGAATATGGATAATTCAAATGCCAAAAATTGAATATTGGAAAAGAAAAGATATAAAGGAAAGCTGTTAATCTAGAGCTAACTTTTCTGTGTTACTAAAGCCAGTGTGGAAGTCATCTAGTGAGATCAGGGATTTGGGGCATGATCAAGGGAAGCAATAAGACCATGAGGTGGCAAGAGCCCAGGACAAACGTTAGTCAGGTGACGGTTTGATAGATTTACAAGCTAGGCATGTCCCCTTTCAACATGAGACCTTTCTAGAGACCAGGGTGCAGGACATTGCCCAGAAAGGGAAAAGGAAAAGGGAGAGAGGATAAGTGTGCTTTCTTAAAGGTGCAGGTGATGTGGCTCAGGACGATGACAGGGAGTCTGAGTACTCCAGGGTCAGAGAAGTCTCCAAAGGGAAAACAGGTCTGGGGTCTTTCACAGCCCCTGAGGCTGAGTTAAGGCTAGTGAATGTTGGATGCAGTTGCCTAGGGTCTGCACAACATGCATACTATAATTGGGTAAACATCTCCATATTTGGGTCACATGTAAAATAATTAGATTTGTAAAACATGTGAGTTCAGGGGCGCCTAGATGGTTCAGTCATTGGGCGTCTGCCTTCGGCTCAGGTCATGATCCTGGAGTCCCGGGTTCGAGCCCCGCATCGGGCTCCCTGCTCCACGGGAAGTCTGTTTCTCCCTCTCTCACTCCCCCTGCTTGTGTTCCCTCTCTAGCTGTGTTTCTTTCTGTCAGATAAATAAATAAATAAAGTCTTTAAAAAAAAAATGTGAGTTCAGTGTTGGCAGGCTTTTGAGCTAATGGTACCAGCCTTCTGGAGTCAGATCTAGTAGACAAAATAGGGACATAGAGAATTTGAATGGCATCAATAAACATCATATAGCAATGTATACTTTCAAGTATAAAATAGTTTTATGTATTTATATTATGAAATACTCATAATTAACCATATACTTGGCTATGAGGAAAACTTGTAAAAAAGGCAGATATTCTATAAGCTACATATTACATTTTGTGTTGGATTAAAATAAAATGGGTAAAAAATAAGGAGACCCCACCTCCTCAACAACTGGAAATTAAGAGCCACACTCCCAAATTAATTACAGATCAAAACAGAAATTAAAACCAAACTTAGAAATTAGGAACTATTTTGAAAACATTGTAAGGGAAAATACTTCATAAAACCAAATAGCCTCAGCAAAAGCTCTACTTAAGGAATAACTCCAGTTGGTGGTCCAAAAAAAAAAAAAGAACTTTATGCTTTTTCCCTCTAAAATCACAAGAAAAGCAACACCAAAAAATAGATAAAGGGAAATGTTAACCTTAAGTCCTGTAATAAAAATGAAATAGAAAGAATAAAATAAAACTATTTTTATTTGAGTATTCAAGAAAATCAATAAAATCCTGTTGAACTAGAGAAAAAAGAGAGAAAACAACACTACATACTTAGAAATAAGAAAGGTCATAAATCTACAAAGATTGAAGAGATTAACGACATAAAGAAACACTATTTCAACATAAAAAGTAATCAATAAAAATCCTAAAAAGAAATGAAGTCTATTATGTACATGTAGCCTCAGGGTTGGAAAGACCTGGTGAACAAAGACAGGACTCTTGGAGTATAATAAAAGAAAGAGAAATACATTTTGGTATAAAACAGTTTAAATTTTTTGTGGCAAAAATATTATAAATGAAGTCAAAAGACAAATTGAAATTTTTAATTTTTTTTCTTCCCTCTCATTCCTCCCTCCTTTCCTTCCTCTCTCCTCTCCCCCCTCCTCCCACCCTTTCTTTTGATGAGAATGTGGAAGGTTATATACTCTAGGCTATTACTACACATAGTTTGGGTGGAGGATGTGAAAAAGTTGACAGGTAGGGTAAAAAGAAGTGAAAAGCCTTAATACATACAGACTGTAGGTATAATTTAAAGCCTAAAACTGAGAACAATAAAGTCCTTGGGCTGCTTGGATGGCTCATTCTGTTAAGCAGGTGGTCATGATCCCAGGGTCCTGAGATTGAGTCCCATGTCAGGCTGCATATTCAGGGCAGAGTCGGCTTGGGATTCTCTCTGTACCTATCCCTCTGTCCCTCCCCTCTTGCTCCCATGCCTCTCTCAAATAAATAAATCTTAAAAAAAAAAAAAAGATAAAATCCTTGAATCAAGCTAGTTCCTTATCCTCACAAAAAACGGGGAGAACAAGTGTGAAAACAAGACTTCTAAAGTACCTAAAACTTAAGGGCACCTGGGTGGCTCAGTGGGTTAAAGCCTCTGCATTTGGCTCAGGTCATGATCTCAGGGTCTTGGGATTGAGCCCCCCATCTGGCTCTCTGCTCAGCAGGGAGCCTGCTTCCTCCTCTCTCTCTGCCTGCCTGTCTGCCTACTTGTGATCTCTCTCTCTCTGTCAAATAAATAAATAAAATCTTTAAAAAAAAATAAAGTACCTAAAACTTAACCCAAAGTACTCCATTAGGCACATGGTTTTGGGAAACTGATTTGGAGACTCTTATCACATCCCACTGTCTGTCGTTTGTAAAATATATGTGACAAATGAAGTTGTCACTGAAAATAGTAATGCATTGATCATCTCACCAAAAAGTGCCTTGAGTATGTGTACACTTAAAAAATATTAATTTTCCTTCCTTCCAAACCTTAGCTTTGCTTTCATGAAGCTATTATTCTCTTATCCAGTTTTAAGCAGATCTTTTGAGTTCACTCATGGTGTATTTTTGAAGTGGTAATGATCTCATCAACTGCATCAGAGCCCTACTAATATCAATGCAAATATATTTTGCTGTGAAACAATAACTGGTTCCTAAGAAAAGATTGTAGTATTATGACTGTCTTCTTTTCTTACTCAAATTATTGAGATAGAAGAAACCTTGATTTGTCTTTGTGGAAAGGAATCCTTTCACATTTTGTATTTCATGGTTACTGTATGGAGTGACATTTGTTAAATCAACACAAATCAACATCATATATCAGTTTGACATATAGAGTCAATAGCACATTTCTGAAACAGAGGCACTATGTCTTAGTGGAAGCACAGGACACCTGACTCGGGCTGAGTTCAGGCATCGATTGATCATGGGGTCTTGGACATGTTACTGAATTTCTCCAAGTCTCAGTTTATACAGCAGAACCATCCTCCTCTACTTACCTAGAGAGTTTGTCCTAAGCATCAAGTAATTACTTCATGTAAGAGGGCTTGTTAAACAAGAACTTTTCCATGCATGCATGAAGTTTCATAGTCCCTGCTCAAATACTTATCTGCCTTCCAGCTGATCTTGTGAGAGATCCCTGTGTACTCTTGGGGTCTTTCTGCTGGTCAGCTCTGCCTGAAATTACATTGTGAATTAATGTTTTTAAACAGTGTGATTAAGTAACTTTATTCTGTTGTTTCTGCTTGAAGGATTTCCTCTTACTTTTTCTGTTAGATTTTAGATTGAAGTTGTCATTCTCCAGATACATCTAGGAAAGAATTTATCTGTTGTGCAAAATTGAAATTTCTAGAGATGATATTTGAGTAATAATAAATAAGACTATTTTATTCTTACCCTTGGCATGAAAGAGAAGTATCGTATTAGAGAGATGTACAATTGGGTTGAATCTTGAAACAGGTCTTTAAAATGCAAAATAAAGTTAGTCTACTTGGAATCATTTAAATTCTGTAAAGTGAGACTTCATAAAATGACTAAGGACATTTTCATGTAGCAATAGATGCCATACAGCCTTCTGGAGAAGATGATATAAAGGTGTAATAAAATATTATGTTCCTCCTCACAGTATTCTTCAACATCAATATATTATGTAATTCTAAGTAATTACTACAAGTTAATGTTTACTGGTCCTACAGAAATTCTATTTCTGTTATAAAGGAAACTACCTGCACTCAGCACCCCAGTGTTATGACTTTGAATTTTTTTTTAAATCACAACTTAGAGTTTTAATAAATCCAAATAAAATAACTTATTTTTTTGTTTCTTTTCCTGTTATCAATGAAAGACCATATTAAAGGGATAATTTTCTCTAAATGAAAGAAGGTGAGTGTTTCTTTTGATGATTTCCATGTATTAATGTTATCTGTCAGGTTTCCAGCATTTCAGACTTTGCCATAATGCGATCTCATTACCATGAAATTATTAAAATATGTTCTTTAGCTTATTTAGTTGCTTGGTCCTAGTTGTAGAGTTTTTTTCTATTAGGTCGTCACAATAGTTTTCAATAATTATCATTTCTTTATAAATGCAAATAAATGAAAGAAAGACACTAACTGTGGTTTTAGTGAGTTTCTAATGAAGGGTGGTGTAGACTAGAGCATCGTCATTCACATCTCTTTACAATTAGGTTGTATATATCATGGAGCTCGATCTATCTCTATCTACCATTTACATCTATCAGTTGAAGTCAAATCAGGTCTATAATACCAACTGGAAAAGAACATGGGCTGGGGAAACAGCATGGACTTGGAACTCAGACAAGAGTAGCTTTCAGCCCTACCACTTACCATTTTGTCATAACTTTTAAGTTGCTAAATTTCTCTGTCTTGGTGGCTTTGTCAGGAGGTAACACAGTGGCTCAGTCCATTTTTCTTCATTCCAGAGTGTAGCACAGTCTACCTACATGTGATTGTCAAATGTTAACATTGCAAATCCATGGGGATCTCATTCAACTGTCAGTTCTGATTCAGTAGGTCTGAAGTGGGGTCGTAGAGTCTACGTTTCTCAGAAGCAGATGGTCCATCTGGCAGTGTGAGTAGCAAAGTTGTAATGTACGCTGGGATGCAGGCAGGTCTGAGAATGTGAAGTGTTCTTCTGCCATCTAAGTAGAGGTAAGGACACAGACTTGGAAGAGGTATGGCAGTTAGAGAGGATAGAAATGTAAAATGCCCACCTCGGCTTCTGCTACGTGGTAGAGTCTCAGGAAGCATCATCAGTCTGGTCATTTTCTTAGGCATTATCTGTGTGTGTAAAGAAACCATTTATGTTTGGCACTAAGGCAGGCCCCTACTGGGAATACTATAGGCATCATTTGTTTTCAGAGAAGGAAACTAAGACTTCTAGAAGGCAAATTTCCAGAGGACAGAAACCCAGACCTCATAATTGTGAACCTAACACTCTTTCCGTCCCATAAATGTGATAAAAGCTGAATAAGTTTGAGATCTAAAAGATACAATAAGGTATGATCTCAGTTTAATTTTTCAGACAGGACTGGGACTAGAAGCCATTTAACCCACACTAAAAGAAATTCCAACAGAGTTAAAAAGATGTCAGTGAGAACCTGGACTTCCTTGAGTGAAAATTGCTTATGGTTTTGAATCACTCTTTTTGGCCTTCAAGGTGGAAAATGCACATTCATGCAAAATGACTTTGGCATCTGTAATATGCATTAAGGAGAATTTTATGCAGTCAACCAGATAAGGTAGGACTGTCCAGGGAACCCAATAGTAAAGGTTGGGATGCATATTTTTTAGCACTTCAGTTGTACCTTTCTGTGACCTTTCTCCGTGACCACCTCTATCGCAGAGACAGACTGTTCTCTAAATTAATACATGGAAAACATCAAAGGAAACATTCACCTTCTTTCATTTAGAGAAAATTATCTCTTTAATATGGCCTTTCACTGATAAAAGGAAAAGATACAAAAAAATAAGTTATTTTATTTGGATTTATTAAAACTCTAAGTTGTGATAAAAAAAGAATTCAAAGACATAACATTGGGGTGCTGAGTGCAGGTAGTTTGCTTTATAACAGAAATAGGACCAGTTAACTGTAGGACCAGTAAACATCAACTTGTAGTAATTACTTAGAATTACATAATTAGGGAGATCCTAATCTGATAGAATCATTCTAGCTTTAGGAATCAGGCAATGACTCCTTGTAACTATATTTATATTAAAAACAAAAACAACAACAACCACGCTTCGAAGATTAGGAAATACGATCATGTTCATTCTTTTTTATTTTATTTTATTTTTATTTTCTTTAAGATTTTTTTTTTTTATTTGACAGAGAGAAACATAGCCAGAGAGGGAACACAAACAGGGGTGTGAGAGAGGGAGAAGCAGGCTTCCCACCGAGCAGGGAGCCCGATGTGGGACTCGTCAGGGATCATGACCTGAGCCGAAGGCAGTTGCTTAACCAACTGAGCCACCCAGGCGCCCCGATCATGTTCATTCTTTAGTGCCTCCTTGGTTAAAGAATATGGAAAGCTCCCCCTGTTTTGCTTCCTTGGAAATTTAGCTTCTTTTAAGATTTTGTAACAACAGTGGAGGGAGCCTCCGAAGGATTATTTTTCAAATAAAATTTCATAAGTTGCTTACTCCTTCCATAGTGGATATAGGTTTGCTTGTTATTTGTAGGTTATTGGAGAACAGACTCAGGGCTGAGGTGCTCAATAAATAACACGGCCTGTCTGTCTTTCCCCATTCCGCCTGGGTTTAGAAGAATTTTAGAGGTAGAGAGAAAGCCAGGTAGATACAGAGATATAAAAAGGGGTCTAAGTATATAGACATAGATCTAAACTCTGTCTTGTTACTGATACAGATGAATTTAGGAAATTTGGGTCTTCCAGCCAGGTGGGTTTCTTAACATTTTGCTTTAGAGAGAGTCCACACATTTAGAGACCTGGGTAGAGTCCATTCAATGGCGGCTCTGAGCAATATCAGATACCCCCACCAGAGGGCGCCCCTCTATAAGTTATGGGCTGGAAGAGCACGCTTTCTGTGGGCAGGCTGGTCAAACTACCCGTGACCAGGCCCTGCGCTGAAACTTCCCAACCAGCAAATTCTCACATCATCCTCTGAGGGAGAATTGAGAGAAGAAGGGGGTCAAGATGTTCCCTAACAAGTAAGAGATGTGTCCTTCCCTAACATTTTCAGAGCTTTGTTCTCTTAATCCAGTGGCTGGGCCATGGGTCCTATGCTGCTTTCCAAAGGTGAGGTGTTCTCATCTCTGCTGATCTGATTCATCCGCCTGAATTCTTATGACCTGGGGGGAAACTGGGGATCTGTTTATCGGGATAGCTAGAACTCATTATTTTCTGCTTCAGGCCAGAAAACTTGAGAAGGACATGGAGAGTGGAATTTGGAAATAAAGATTTCTACGATGTACATGATGGGTGAGTTAAGGCTTTAGGTATTAGCAAGTAGCTCACTTGAGGGTTTTTTGTTTTTGTTTTTGTTTTTTTGTTTGTTTGTTTTTGGCTTATTTATTCACTTAAAAAAAGGTGTGTGGTTGATTTTTAACAGGTGCAGCTGGGTCTGGGAACTTCATGCCTCATACTTAGTAAACAAGAGCCACTGCTTTGGACCCAAGACTCTCCTTTCTGGTCTTTGTCCAGATATATGTGACTCTTTTTATTGGCATAGGTAAGCAGGATGTGTCTTTGAAACACACTAGCTGTTTAGGAAGCTGGAGAATACGGTGTGTAAACGGAAATACACCGGTTAGATCTTGGTGTTGCAGTCAAGAAGCAGACAAGCGTTAAAACACCAAAAGGTAAGTGTCTCAGTCCTCAAAAACAAATAATGCTTCAGTCGAAACAAACCAACCAACCCCCCAAAACCTCTGAAGTTAGCCAAAAACTACACATGTCCTAGAACACCATTGTGAGATGCAAGTTGGAACTGCTTGTGGGGAGGTGGGGCTGAAAGGAGCCGTTCCTTTTCCTGGAATCAGGACAGTAGGGATGAACTGGTCATTAAAGAGTCTTGCACCTGTTTCTAGATAAGAGTTGTTCAGGGATTCAAGGAGGAGCTAGAGAATTTGGAAAATACCCTTCAGTGTTGTGATCAGGACAGAAAGAGCAAAGTCATAAGGTGAAAGGGAGAAAGCAGGCTGACCAAGCAGTAAGAAAGGAGAGATTTCACTAAGGAGAACTTAGAGAATCAACCAGAGAGGCGGGAAAGGGAATTGGGCTTCTGGAGGAGGCAAGGGAGGGGCAACAGTGTCTGGGATGCTCCACCGTGGGGATCAGAAAACAACACCTGCCAAGTTTTACAAGATCAGAAACACTAAATAGATGTGATAAAGCCTAAGAGAGGTAAAATTTCAGAGAGCCAACTGGAACAATCACTCTGAAGGGGTAAGTAAAGGAAACTATTGAGAGGTAGGCTTTCTTTTTTTAAAGATTTTATTTATTTATTTGAGATAGATAGCACAAGCTGCGGGGGGCGGAGAGGGGAAGGAGAAGCAGGCTCCCCACTTAGTAAGGATCCAGATAGGGGGCTGGATCCCAGGACCTTGAAATTGGGACCTGAGCCGAAGGCAGATATTTAACCAAAGTGAGCCACTCAAGGGCCTCAACAGAGGTAGTCTTTTAAAGCTGAGCCTTGAAAGAGGGGAAAATGTGGTCACTGGGGGCTGGGGAGAGAGAAATGGACAGATACTTGTGAAGGAGCACAAGGTTTCAGTTACGCAAGATGAACGTGTCCTGGAGATCTCCTGCACAGCAGTGTGAGCGTAGTTCATGCCCTTGGTTTGCTGTCAGAAGAGAGAAGAGTTTACGTGCTCGCTTGCACACACCTCCTCATGGGAGGTGATGGGTATGTTAGTGAGCTTCACTGTGGTGATCATTTCACAATGCGTATGTATAGCAAAACATTCAGTTGTACACCTTAAATACATACATTTTTTAAAATTTGTCAGTTATATCTCAGTAAAGCTGGGGAAAAATCACATATGTCTTTTGTAGCACTATTTAGACATTTATGAAGAAAGCTATGTGTGATAATTCTCTCCCACCCTAGACTTTGCAATAATAGATTTCTTTTCTTAAGAATTTTCTAATTTAGCTTTAGTGTGTTAGGGTTTTAAAGACTCAACCAATGAAACACCAAGGAACTCAGAACACAAATGGAAAATCAAAGATTTTTGCAGGCCAGAAGAAAGAAAGAATGCAAAGCTGAACCTTGAAAGAGCATAGTTAAACTCCTGATTGTGCGGGCCACACCAAGGAAGTACGAAGCGTCCAGATGTGTTGCGTGGAGAACAGTATCACTGTGAAGTAGTCAGAGGTTGTTAACTGGTGGGTGGGCATTTATTGTAAGTCTTAGTACAGAATTGCTCGCATCTGGGGAACACTCCCAAGAGCTCTGTGGAACAAGGATTCTAAGGAGAGGGGGAGAGCAATAGACATAGACTATGGGAGGGGCTTCAAGCAAGATAATGACTCAAACAGTACTTCTGGCAGTTTCAAGGCTTTTTAACTTAATCTCATTATGGGAGATGAACACAAGAAGGTCATGTTCGAAAAGAGCATATCTGGGTCAGGAAACACAAAGAAATATAATGGCGAATGGCTCTTAAACCCAGCAGACCCTGCTTACCTGGGAGAGAAGGAAAGGGGCCAGCCTCAAAGAAAAGTAAGTGATTTAAAACAGAGCTGAGCCTGTTTGAAGGGAAGAGAAAAGAGCAGAGAGAATGTACAGATTAGAGGCATGGTCTGGCCTGCAGGAAAGTGTGGAGCCAAGAAAAAGAAAAGGTGCTACTTAAGGCCTGGAATAATGGAGAGCGCTGGAAGTAAGGGTCATCTGGGGTCACGGTGGAGGCCTTGACCTCACTTAGCCCCCAGAGTGACAGACTTTGGAAAGAACATCTGCATCTTCAGTGCCACAGTTCTCCAGGTGCTTCTCATGTGGGAACGGGTCTGAGGGACAGATTACTTAGGGTTTAGCAGTTTTCTGGGGAAAGGCAGTGATCCACAGCCACCTTGGCCTGCAATGGTGCTCACACTCAGCTACGCCTGAATGTGCTGAACATATGAAGCTCAAAGAAAAAAGAGGATTCAGAGGTTTTGGCTAGGCAGAAAGAAAAAGAACGTGCTACATGTAAGACGTAGTGCCTGGGTTGGCCAGCAGTGTGTGCCTAAATGTTGTAGGAAAAGGATGCCACTCTCTGAGAGAAGGTAATGAGCATAAATCAGGTCCCCCTCCAGTTATAAGGAATGTGAACAGCCAACTTTAACCTCTTGGTGCAAACTTACTCTCTCTCTCTTTTTTCTTTTTTTTTTTTTTTTTTTTTAAAGATTTTATTTATTTATTTGACAGACCACAAGTAGACAGAGAGGCAGGCAGAGAGAGAGGAGGAAGCAGGCTCCCTGCTGAGCAGACCCTGAGATCATGACCTGAGCCGAAGGCAGAGGCTTTAACCCACTGAGCCACCCAGGTGCCTGCAAACTTGCTCATGATTGGGTTTCAGCTCCCAGTGTGTGTGTGTGTGTGTGTGTGTGTGTGTGTGTGTGTGTGTATCTCTGGACAACTGGCATAGATGGATGGCCTTCTGGTAAAGCTCAGGATCTACTACTCTTCCGTCAGCTGTTATTCCAGTCTTGGCACAAACCCTGGGAACATCATTTTTCTTGGAACAGCTGTTCTAATGGCTGGGGATTGCCTCGCTTTCTGGATTTTGTGTGTGGAGCCACTATCCTGATAGTCTGGTCTGGTCTATTGACTCTTTAGACTATTTAACAATGAAACGCATGGTGATTTTCACATTGAACTAATTACAATTTGGAGCTGTTTCTGGTAGAAGATACCTCCAGTGGGTGCCTCTGAAGGAATTCAAAATAACCCAGGAATAAGAGCTTCTCTGGTTGAGATAAGAAAGAAGAAATTGGAAGACTTCAACTTATATGTGGACTTTAAGTTATCTTAAGTTTAGGATTTAAACATCAACTCAAAAGAGCAAGGGAATTTGACTTTGAACCTGAAGTATTTTGGACAATTTTCTTTTTCCTGAGAATTTGATAATGAGACTATTTTCAAATTTGAGGCATCTTTATGTTCTTAATTTTGTTATGAAACCTTTGAGATGTGTTGAACAATATGGCTGGACATCATTTGGGATTGGGCTTAGAATGGGGAGTGAATTTTCAGAATGGCATTGAATGGCATTGTATTTTTTATTTCTGTGTGTGTGTGAGAAAATTCATACCCTTTGAGAGCCAAAACTTCCAGTGACCACAACTGAAGAAGATAAAAAAAATCATAATTATTAGCCTGGGGGAAGCATGGCTATGAATTCGGGAGCATGACAGCCCTGATGCTTCATGATCGAGTAAATGAAGCAATCTGGGGACTCTCAGGATGAAGGGACTTTCTTTTACTACAATTCATGTATCCACCTGGAGGGAGAATCCTTAGAGTAAGAATTTGAGTCTCTCTGTGTCTCTCCATTCTCTGTCTTATTCCTTCCCCTAAGAGGAAGGGAGTGACCCCATTGTGGTTTTGAAGACAGAGTTGAGCATATGTAGCTCAGGGGCTTCCCCTTTGCTGTCTGTGGGGTCTGATAGCCTACGGAATGCACACACAGTCTGCTCTTCTCCTGCATAGACAAGGATTTCCTGAGGCAGCTCCCCACAGAGCAGCCATGGACTGGGCAACTGGTTGGATATACTCGCCATGAATTAGGCATATATGCTAGTAAAACACCTAGGCTGTATACATCAGTATTGCTTTTATTGGCAATGAAACAGGCATTTGTTCTCTATTTGACTCCCATGACTGTCACCCAATTAGTGGCACACTGAATAGGGAATAAAAATATCATTCATTGGGTTCCTTAAACTTTTCCTTGGAGAATCATGACATTTCCTAATGGCATTGGTTATTTTGCTTATATTTTTAAATAAAATTCTTCTTATCATTCTCTCAAACTATCTCTTAAGTCTCTAAGGTTGACTGGGGATAAGATGATTTAGTAAGCATCAAAGAATTTTTGGCCTGAAATGAAAAGACAGAAACAGAATCAGGATTTTGAATGCAAGTGATCATTAATGTTGTCTGTCCCAACCCACTCATGTTTTTGTTGTGGTTGTTTGTATTCTGTTTTGTTTTGTTTTTTTTTTGATGGTTGAAGGAATGGAAATGAGAAAGTCTAACGTATTAACTTAGACTATGTAGCTCATTTGTGTAAGAACGATTTCCTCTTTTCTTCTGTAACCTTGACATGAGACGCATTTGTACTTGTAGTTGAATTAGAACAAAAATAAATGATTACCAAAGTTCTATAAATCTAGGAACTGCTTTTAGAACAAATCACCTAATTTAGCTCACTCTTCCAATCAAGTACATTCTGTTGTTTATGGCACTTTCTTTACACCTTTGAGAGTCATAATTTTTCTTTACCTTTTTTTAACCTCACTTGATAAATATTGATGTCTTTCTGTGTTTCTACCGGAGCTTGAAATTAATAGTTGTCTATACCAGTATTATCAATTATATGAGCATCATGATGACTATAGGGCTTAACTAGTGTTGAAGAGTAACACAGGGGTAGATTACACTGTTTAGGCCTTGCCATTTAATGCATGCATGTGATTAGGCTGGAGACACAATGATTTAGTTATAACAGGAGTCTTGCCACTTTCCCATTCTGGGGTGGCCAACATTTCCCTCACATCTTTATGAATTCACACTTTTAAACTACTGATCCTCCCTCTTTTCATTATGAATCTTTATTCCAGAATGTATAGTTTATTTTTTGATCCCCCCCTCACACCCCAGGTGTGTATAATATTACTCACTGAAGTGAGAATTTTTGAGTAGCTTAAGACTTTGGGGTCAAATGAAAGATAAATATATTGAGACACAGGGAAGGGGCTTACCCAGAGTTGCATATCCATCAATGTGAGAACCCAGAGTAGGGTCCTGAACATCTTAATTCATATTTTAATATTCTGTTCAACCTTTATATATACGCATTTTCCAGGAAGAAAGTCCTTTTTTTTTTTTATTTTGGCATAAATGCCTATATAAGCCTATGTAGAAATTTCAAGCAATAGAGGAGTATAGAAATGAAAATGTAGATTGTATATAGTTTCACAATTTTGGAGGTGACCTCCAGTAACTTCTGATGTATCTTTCAAAGTATCTCCCTTTGCCTTTGTACACCTATCATCCTAGAGATTTGTTCATGTTCACGTAACTACTCATGCACCAACATTTAAGTATAGATACGAGACTCCATTTTTCAGATAGACCATATTATATTTAAACATCCACCTGTTGCTAGACATGTTTTCACTGTCAGCATTTTCCTTTATGTTAACCTTTTTTTTCCTGGTAAATAAATATTGCTAAATATTTGCTTCACATTGTTATCATTTAACTGTATTATACTATGTATCTTATTTATCTGGACTACACTATGGTGAAGGCTGAGGAGTAGCACCTTAGCTTGATATTTTCCAGGAGAATGACCAGAATGGTTACCTTTTTCTCCCCACACCGATGCATTGATGCCAGGTCTGCAAAGGTTAATACTTGCAGATAAACTTTAGAATTATCGTGTCAATTTTATATTTTCCACCCCCTTGGGATTGCATTGAATTTATAGATTTCATTTAGGGAGGAAACTGACATCTTTACAATGTAGAGTCTTCCCATTCAAGAAGAAGATGATATCTCTACATTTATGTGAGTCTTCTTTATCTCCCTCAGTAATTTTATAGATTTCTTCATTATCATTTTTGCACATTCTTATTGCTTATTTTCTTTTTTGGTTGTTACTGTTGGATCTGTACAATTCATTTATATTTAACAGTGTTAGAGATTCTGTACTTTTTTTTGGTTAGTGTTTGGGATGTTTAAACTTATAATAACATATCTAAAAATAATAACTTTTTATATCTTGCAAATATTTATACTTCCATTTTATTCTCTTTTAAAAATGATATTCTACTGCACTAACCTTACAAAGTGAATTAAGGTACTACTTACAAATATTTTTATCCTTTTTTCTGATTTTAATAGAAATGGTACTATTGTGGGGTGCCTGGGTGGCTCAGTTGGTTAAGCGACTGCCTTCAGCTCAGGTCATGATCCCGGAGACCCGGGATCGAGTCCCACATCCAGCTCCCTTCTCGGCGGGATGCCTGCTTCTCCCGGTCTCACTCCCCCTGCTTGTGTTCCCTCTCTGGCTGTGTTTCTCTCTGTCAAAATAAATTTAAAAAAAATCTTAAAAAAAAAAGAAATGGTACTATTGTTTTAAAATGTAGCATGTTGACTGTGTCAAGCCTATCTTTGATTAGGTGTATGAATTGTAATCCTTATATGTAGAATTTTTATATTTATTAAAAGCATAAATGATATATATTATGTGTGTATATGTACATATATACTCGTGTGTATATACTAAATGTACTGTATATTTATGCAGATATGCACACAGAAATATATCCTTTTAAAATAAATTCAAATTGTGTTCCGTGATTATAGCATTACTGTCACGGATGTCACATAGATGAGTAGGAATGATTTGTGGGTTGTGGCAAGATGATCTTGCCTACTCTACCAAGTGTATCTCTCAATGTCATGTTTTGCTGCTAAAATTTGGACTGAGAAGATGTCTTCTTTTCATTAATGAATGTGCCCTTTATCAATGACTCATTCATTAATTTAAATTAATAGGGTGTATTATTCAATTAGGTTTGACACATTAGTTTAAATTAGAAAATCACATCTTGAATTTGTTGTGGATGGATGAGGTCTCTATGGGCAGGCTAAGGGGGCAGCTTTAACAGAGGAAATTCTTTTACTTCTTTCTGGGAACCTAGAAAGGAAGGAGAATATTGGAAGTGAAGAAAAATTTGCTAAAATTGAATTTTGGGGTAAGAAAGCTGTACTTTTCATCAAGTGTAGTTACATTTTTATCTAAGAGCATGTTCAACTATCTCTTCCCCTGAAAAAGTAAGGGAGAAATCTATATTGGAGTCTAGATATTTGTGTATTAAGTGTGAATGGGTAACCTTAAAATAGTAAATGTCTTATGAAGAAGAAATTCTCAAGGAACGGTAGAACTTTCCTTTTATTATACCTATTGACTGTAGACAAGGCATAAATAGTCTTGCAGGATGGAAGGATACAGAAACCAAATGAGTTTATGATTTTGGAAAGAGGAGGGGCCAGTAGTGGAGGTTAAGAAAAGCTACCACAGAGGACAAAGACCAGATGAGAGCCAGGTAACACCGATGTCAATTAGAAGGATAAAGGATAATAAAGCTCCCTGACCATTGATAAGATGAACAGAGAATGGAGGTGGTGAGAAACTGTACTGGCCAAGGAAGAGAATTCAGAAGACCTTTGGTACTCTGGTGGAGGAAACCGTTTTGATCCAAAAAGTCCAGTTTGACATGATCCCTAAATTGGTCTTATTTTCTAGAGACCCCTAAGAAGGAGTGACATACTTTGGATTGGGACAAAGGCTCAACATATTCTCTAGGAACTCCTCTTAAGGAAAACTGGCCACTCACTCCTTCCTCTCTGCCTCTCTGTACCTGTGAGGAACTGATATGGAGACAGTTGATAGAATGGAATCACCTCGCCCTTAGGAGAGCATAGTCCTCTAAGTCAATAGCAGAGGAAGAAAGGAATACTTCATGACAAAGTAAAATCTAGGAACCATCAGGGTCCAGAGAAGCAGTCCTTCCTTTGCTTTTAGACACAGCAGTAAAAAGCAATGCTGAAACGGGACAAGCACAGGAAGGGGACTCCCGTGCTGGGAGCCCTGAGGAAAGTGGTGTTAACTCTCAACTCCTGGAGCTTTGCATATCTCACCTAGGGTGAGATATGGATATGGCCTAATATGGATATGTGGACTGTGATGCTGCTTCTCTGGTCCCTGTTTGAAATCTTTAGATTTTTCCTTAAGGATCTATTTCCAAGATCTTTTCCTCTTTTTATTTGATTTACAATGGACATTCTTTTAAAAAATATTTTATTAATTTATTTGACAGAGAAACATAGCTAGAGAAGGAACACAAGCAAGGGGAGTGAGAGGGGGAGAAGCAGATTTTCCGCTGAGCATGGAGCCTGATGTGGGGCTCAGTCCCAGGACCCTGGGATCATGACCTGAGCCAAAGGCAGATGCTTAACAAATGAGCCATCCAGAAGCCCTTTAGAACTCTAAACTGAATGAGTTTAAAACTTTTTAAAACAAATATAAACTGTTATTTTGAAGGTAGGTAGTCCCCCCCCCAAGGAAAGATCAATGTCTTATTTCCAAATGTCCTGTCTCCTCTTTATTTTTCTGAAAAGTGAAGTATTAGCTTTTGAGATTAATTAGTCTACATGATGACTGAGACTTAGGAAAAAGAAAAGAAATGACTTGAATTTGAAGACTTTTCTTCATGAAAAATGAAAAAGGAGACGGTGTTCAAAGGAGGTAAACAAAAGTAGAGGAAATACTAACTTTGGGTCCATTTTATATCAAAGATGGCTACAAAGAGCATTTTTTATGTGATTTCCATCAGTAAGCACATAAAGAACATCTTTTTTGCACACTTTACCTTATTTATTTTACTAGATCTTTTAAGTTTAAGACAAGTTTGTATCATCTTTTCTTCAACCCCTCTGTCTTGATTCTTCACCACAAATATGTGGAATATTACAAAGTTTGTCAGAAGAAATAATTGTTGGGGTGCTTGGGTGGCTCAGTCATTAAGTGCCGGCCTTCAGCTCAGGTCATGATTCCCTTCCTGCTGCTGGGAAGCCTGCTTCTCCCTCACCCGTTCCCCCTCTTGTGTTCACTCTCATCCTGTCTCTCTCTCTCTGTCAAATAAATAAAATCTTTTTTTAAAAAATAAGAAATAATTGTTATAGTTACTATTTAGATATAAATGGTTTGGATTGGCAAATACACAGTTTTTTTCTCAAACATGTCAAAAGGACAGTGTGAAACTTTGGGTACAATGCCTGGGACCTGGGGCCCAGTGCCTCAGAATAGAAATCCTGGAAGATTAAGTTATATTATAGAAACAAAATTTTTAGACATCCATAAACTGGAGTTCTTGGTTCATTTTTTTTATTTTAAAGGAATTTTACATGATGTTATATTTGGTTTCTACTGTTAGAAGTCGCTTCTCAGGGATGCCTTGGTGGCTCAGTTGGTTAAGCCACTGCCTTCAGCTCAGGTCATGATCCTGGAGTCCTGGGATCGTGTCCTCCATCGGGTTCCCAGGTCTACAGGGAGTCTGCTTCCACTCTGAGCTTCTCCCCTCTAATGTTGTCTCTCACTCACTCACTCTCTATCTCTCAAATAAATAAATAAAATCTTTTAAAAAAAAAGAAGCTGCTCCTCGGAAGCCAACCAGATCTAGCTTCTTTATGAATTTATGATCATTGATGTTGGTCCCCAAAGGGACCAGCATTGGTTTGCTGCTCTAAATGTATCTCCAGGAGTTTGATTCAGACCATTGGTATCCTAATTCTAGTTGCGCTTAACCTTTCACTGCTGCCCCAAAGTCCTGCAGGAACTGAAATAGCAGGCAGAGGGGCAGTCCCCATCCTGGGTGCAAGAGAACAGCAGACAGGTTCTCTATGGCCATAAATTCCTTCTCCATCTGGTACCTCCATTTATTGAGACACTCAGGATTCAGACACTGTTTTAATAAGTTCTTCCCAAGTGCCATTTTGTTGAGTTCCCAATATAAAGAAGCCCAAAGCCCTGAAGGGTGGTGTTTCTTATCCTCATTTTACAAATAAGGGGATTGAGTGTAAGAGAGATTGACACCAAAGTGAATTTTTTTAAAGCAAGGAATTAAACCCAAGTTTGTCACATTCCACGGCTTGTGCTTCATTCACTATGTCAGCATATTCTTGCATTGACATATTTCAGTTCTCATACTTTTCTCCCCATTTTTTTTGTTAAGAAATATAATAAATAACACCCATAAAAGTTAGCTTTCTCTCACTTAAAGTAAGTCTGATAGGTGGCTAGGCTTTTTTTCCTAAGTATTGATATAGTATTATATTTATATTAAAAATTGGTAGAGATTACCTTCTGGAATTTCACAGTTAATAGGAAATTTTGTTCTATTAAGGACACCAATACTTTCTATCCTGTACATGGTGTCATACTTAATTTGCTAACAACTACATACAAGTTAGAGAGGTAAGAGGGCCAGTTCTGGATTAGGAAGATCCTTGAGTGCTTTTCTAAGGAGTCATCTTGGAAGCAATAAGGAACTTATGAAGGATTTTGAATTGGACTTGTGAAGCTAGGGGCATCAGTCCCACTGAGGGAGAGCTAGCTGAGAGACGCAGAGGACTGAACTAAGGCTGATAGACTGTGGAAAGTGACTGTAGATGGTCCAGTTGTGGAAACAAACAACAGGTAGGTACAAAGGGACCAGTTATAGATTTCTGACTTGATTAACTGGATTGGTGGTACTGCTGTTCACAAATGTGGGCAGTTTAACAAGAGGACCAAGTTGTGTTGGAGGGTAACTAGGACACATCTAGGAGGAGATCTTTGGTGGAAATTTGAGTTGGTGATCTCAAGGGTGGTATAGGTTCAGTGATTTGAGAGTCATCAGTGTGGGGGTTAGACCTTCCTAAACTTCAGGGAATGCAGGCTCTTGAGTGTATATGTAACAGTACTCTTTTTTTTTTTTTTTTTTTTTAAAGAACAGTGCCTAAATTTTCATTTGAATCTCAGAATCTTTGACTTCAAAGCTTAAGGAACATAGAAAGTTGTTGATTGGAGCTATAGTTCTGATAGTCAGTGGGGGAAGGAAGAAGGGAGGCTGTAAATACAGTGAAGAGACCATAGGCCTGAGGAAGGAAAATACAATACACATCAGGTTTAGGGATCCAGTGGAAGAAAAGTGACACATGAAGAGGCTGAGAAGGAGTGGCTAGAGAGGTGAAGAAGGCTGCAGAGGAGTGATGCCACAGCAGCCCAGGAAGGGAGCATTCCAAGAATGAAACCACCACAGAAAGGTCTATAAAGATAAACCCAAAAAGGATCCATGGAAAGTGGTGATATGGAGATGGATGGTGATACCAGAGAGAAGGGGAATGGAAGTGAAGACAAAATGGCAGTGGGAATGAGACAGTAGCAAGGGAAGAGGAATAAGAGGGGACATAGGTTAAAGGGGGAGCTTTGCTTTTGTGTTTTTGTTTGTTTTTAATGACTGAGTCTTGAGCACAGATTATTCTAAAGACATAGAAACACTGGAAAGGTAACCACTGATTAAAGATAAAAGCCTGAAAAAAAAAAAAAAAGATAAAAGCCTGCAGAGGTGATTACTGAACATGGGTCATGGGACTGTGAGAGGGAATTGGATGCAAACACATGAGTGCATTGTTGACTCTGGGAAAAATGAGAAAATCCCACTTCTCCAGAGACAGGAAGAGAGTTGGAATCATGGTTGTAGATAAAGATAAGCTCTGTGTTGAAACACACAAATTACTGAAGGCTGTATATTGAAGGCTGTGTCAAGGTAACAGATAGGTGGCTTAGCATTCAAGTTCTTATGGTGTGTGATTTTTTCCCCTTGGCAATGTACTTTGACCTGAACATGGGGATGGGGGAGAAAGTAGCGATGGGATCGATACAGTGATAGGGTTTGTTTTTTTTTTTAAGATTTTATTTATTTATTTGGCAGAGAGAAACACAGCGAGAGAGGGAACACAAGCAGGGAGAGTGAGAAAAGGAGAAGCAGGCTTCCCACCGAGCAGGGATCCCGATGTGGGGCTTGATCCCGTGCCTTCCAGGATCATGACCTGAGCCGAAGGCAGAGGCTTAACCAACTGAGCCACCCAGGCGCTCCAGTGATAGGGTTTTTAAGGACAGGTGTGACAGAAAAACAAGGGGGCAAGAGAATTATGCATAATATTCTGGGTAGGGTAAAGGTAAGGACAGATGGGGTGAACAGACTGGAGATTGGTAATCAGAATAATAATTCCAATGTCAACTAACATTTCTATTTCTGGTATAACAGTGCAACTCCTGTATTGATGAAAGTCGGGGTAAAAAGTGGAGTTTAAGTTTCCACCCCATGACATTGTTTAAGACATCACCATCCAACCAGGGAGCCACTGATCATAAGTTGTAACTGATCACTTGAAATGTGACCAGTAGGATTGAGATGTGCTCTTGTGTAAAATGCATACCAGGTCTTAAAGACTTGGTATGAGAAAAAGAAACCAAATATTTTACTTATAATACTTCATGTTGTTAACACATTCAAATTATGATATTTGCATTACATTGGGCTGTATTCTTTTGCTAGAACTCTTCTAACGAACTACCACAAGCTGAGTAGCTTAAACAACAGAAATATACTCTCTCACGTTTTTGAAGGCTAGAAGTGTGAGGTCAAGGTGTCTGTAGGGTTGGTTCCTCCAGAGGGCTGTGAGGAGAGATCTGTCCATGCTTCTCCCCTAGCTTCTGCTGGCTTGTGATCTTTAGCATCCCTTGCTTTGTAGAGTTGTTGTCCCATCTCTTCTTTCATCTTCACATAGAATTATTCCTGTTTCCATGTCTGTGTCCAAATCCCCCTTCTTATTCAGGCACCAGTCATTTTGGATTAGGGGCCCTTTTTACTACTACGTAACTTTATCCTAACTTAACTAATTATATCTTCAATTACCCTGTTTCCAAATAAAGTCACGTTCTAAGCTACTGACGGTTTAGTAATTAAACATATGATGAGTTTTGGAGGTATACATTTTCGACCCATAAGATGGGCCACATAAAACATATTGGTAAAATTAATTTCATCTGTTTCTTTCTGCTTTTTTGTTGTGGCCCTAGAAACACTGACATTATGCATTTGGCACACACTCTATTTCTATCGTACAGTGCTTTATGATACTAGCTAATTCTGATTTCTGTAGGCTCTGCTCTAGGACACCTACATATATTAAATCACTTAACACTTAAAATAACCCTACTTAGTATGTGTTATTTTAAATTTTTTTCATCAAAATTGTTTTTTATTACATAATTTTATTTTTTCGGTGAGTATGTGTTACTTTTTTTGCCGTTGTTATTGAACAGTGGTGGACAGCAGAGTCAGCCTGTGAATGTAGGTTCCCTATCTCCAAAATCAGCACTCTCACCTGCTCTAGAATAACATGTCTCTATAGAGCAGGAATATGTTTGGTCAGTCTTTGGAATTTTCACAATATCTGTTCCTCATATTACTGGACACTGGGTACATCTCTATTAATATTCCCTTTCTATTTCCACTTTTTGTTGGTCTGTGCTTTAATTTTTCTTGATAGCTTTTTACTTCTAGCATCCTTTACTAATCAGCATATTTTTTTCTGTTACTCAATGTATATTTTATTATGTATTTTATATATTTATGTATTTTTATAGCAGAGCTATATATTATTTTGCTGCATTAACTTGTCTTTTGTTTTAAAACCTTTAGCTATTATTAGGGAGCAAATCTTCTGGATTTGTTGAATTATCTTAAGCAAAAAATAATATACTTTAAAATAGCTTTTATATTTGTGGTTATAAAAAGACACTCTTTGCAAAGGTCATGGCAAAAAAAACCAATGGAATGAATTGTGACAAAATTAAAAATATACTGTTTCTTAAGGGAATAAGAACAGAACGTCTTTTCCCTCAAAGTGAGAAAGATATTTTAAAGCAAATTTGGTAGGCTTTGGTGGATTTAAGTGATTTAAGTTTAATGAAATATCAGGTTTCATTCTCATAAAGCTCTGCGTTTATCTATTGAAATATGGCAGAATGGAAGGATTTGGGAAGTTTGTTTTCTTTTTTGGCTTTATCACTTGTTACATGACCTTGCCCTTGGATAGACAGAAGGAATCAAGACAAATTGTGTAGGAGGATATAGAAAGCTCTTTCAACTGGTACTTTAAGGGCTCAACTTCTTTCCTCTGACATTAGTGCAATATCCTGTTTTTCTTCCTTCTCTAGAGCTTCGCTTTTGACCTCAGTATTCTTTACCTTGACTTTGAAACTTGTGCTTTATTTCACTTTTTCTACCTCCAGTTTTGCCCTTTGAAAACTCTGCATTTCCCACTTGAGCACAGTAGTTTGGTCTTGACTTTCATCATGCTTTTCCTGGTGAGTATTTTACATTGACTCTATGAACTTGCAGCTTAAACATAGCTAGCATTCTGATTAACCCCACTGGTGCATGTCAGTAAGAAGACCGGACCCTGCTCCTCTTCCTGATAGTGGTACTCCTCAAGCCCTTTGTTAGTGGCTGTATCATGAGAACTTATGACAAAAAGGATTTTGGAAATTTGTGTAAGATAGGGTGAAGTCTTGATGAGTAAGGATTTCCTTATTCTATAAGAGTTTTTACAATATTGCTGAAGATTTTACATGAAAAGTGAAGTCCAGTCAATCACCCAAATTTATATTTCTGTATGTGAAACACCCATGCTGCCATGTGGGGCAGTATTTCTCTAATTTTAGCAAAAAATCACTCATAGAGCTTGTTATAATACAGACTTCTGGGCTGTACCCCAGAGGAGATTTTGACTCAGTTGATCTGTGTGGGACCCACAAATTTGCACTTTTAACAAGAGCCCTGGTGATACTGATGATGTCCTCCTGGGCACCATACTTTGGATAACATTGGTAAAGACCAGACCTCCAGGTGATCATTTGTCCTAAGTTACTTGGTGACATGTCAATAGTGGCTATTATGTCAACTCCATTCACCTAAAGAAAATAAAAATAAATCAGATTATTGATCATTGTTTTGGTTTCCAAATGTTGTAGCATACATATGTATAATGAAAGAGGAGTGGCTAAACTCAGCAGTGGCTTTGGTAAAGGGTTTGTAGAGATATAGTCCAGAAATCTTGCATTAAGGAAAAAAATGGCTCTGGATATTTGAAGCAAAGTACCTTAGAAAACGATCTGTACCCAAATTATACAACAAGTCGTCTTTGCCAAAAGAGTCACTTTAATACCGATTTAAACCTACTTTAAAGATTTCTGCTTGGGAAAAGGATTCCTCCTTATGGTTGTATGAAAACATTTTTTTTTTTAACATTTAGGGAAATGTGCTTTTACATTTGTTGTTATGTATAGCATTTACATGGAGAGAAGTTCTGTATTTCAACTATTTGATGTCATTTCTACTGTCATAAAACTAAGTAAATATAATGACACATATGGTTATCTACCTTTTGTTTATGGTTATCTAAAAACCATTACTTAAACAAACAGTATAAATTACATTTTTATCAAGGACATAAACAGATAAAGAACTGAAAATTCTCAGTCTAACATTTCATAAGACACTTATGGGTTTGCTTTTCACCATCAGTGAAATATTTATTGTGTACAGAGGATTAGCCCAGCAATTTGTTAGATAACCAGAGGCAAAAATTGTAAAAAGCATTGATTCAACTTGAATCCATGTTCATGGTGTAGCATAGGCAGACTGCCACCTCCATATTATAAAGCAATATTCCTCAGTTGTTTGGAAAAGGAGAGAACTAAAAGGGGGTATAGAATTCATAAAATATGTGTATGTTTCTGTCAGTGTGAGCAGGTGAGTAAAAGTGGGAAGGAGTTAGGGACATTTGCGATTCAAACTAGCGATCACATCACACATTCTGAAAATACTGTTTGTTTTAAATTGTCATAACTTACCCATAGTTATCATTTGTTAAAATTAAGGGGCTATCAAAACAAAGGAATGAACAAAAAATATTTATAAGAAAAGTAGCAAACTAAGAAACCTAGTGCAATATATGTGTGATGTAGACACGTGTGTGTGTATGTGTGTGTGTATCTCAAATTTACCTTTGATGTTTGACGTTCACTTACGTGAATGTTTTCTGTGTTCTTGTGCAGGGCATACATTTGGCAAACATACCAAGAATAAATATAATAGAAACCTCTATATAAATCATACATGAAAAGTGCTTGTTTCTTCATGGAGAAAGTACGCCCCTGTAGGTGAACCATGTCTGATAATATAATGTTCTGCATTTGAACCTTGTATTATAATTTGTGTTTCATGTCATTAAAGTAAAAAGTTATCTTTGAAGGTATTGTTTGATAGAAACCTTTAGATCTGCATGGGAATTGGCCTCACAGATCTCCAGTGCAGGCGGCTGACCTGATGGAGCCCAGGTGCTGAGCTCTAACGTCTATTGCTCCCGTCCTACTGAGGCTGTGCCTGTGTGGGCCGCTCCCTCACAGCCATGAGTGACTGTGGCAGGGAGATTAAGTCAGCTCTCTTTCTAAAAGATGCCAGAGGGACTGCTGTGACTTTTGACTCTGGCTCCTGGGTGCCATGACAGCCTTGTTGAATCTTCCTCAGATGACAACACAACACTTGTCTCCAACATTCTCTCCTTCACTGTGGGGCTGGCTTGCATTGTGGTCTGGAAGCTCTCCCAGCATTTCTTGACTCCCTCCCGATTTTCTCTTACTGGTATATCCCTGGTAAGATCGTTACAAGTAATCCCATATTGGCATCTGCTTTTTCTAGGACCCTGCCTGACTGTATTAGTCAAGAATTCAGCCAGTGAAACAGATCCGGTAGGATATGTGTCTATAATGGAGAATTGGTTTATGTGATTATGGAGACTAAGTCCCATGATCTGTTCTCTGTAAACTAGAGACCCAGAAGACCTGGTAGGATAGTTCTAGTCCCAGTCCAAAGGTCTCAAAGGGTGAAGGTTGATGGTAGACATTCCAGTTGAAGGACAGGGGAAGACTGATGTCCCAGCTCAACATTCTCTCTTCCTTTGCCATTTTGTCTGTTCAGGTCCTTATCACATAGGATGATATGCCCATCCACACTGGGTAGACATATATTTTTTACCCTGTCCACTGATTTAAATGCTGATCCCTTTCAGAAACACCCAAATAGACACACCTAGAAATAATGTCTAACCAGATATATGGGCGCCCCTTGACCCAAGCAAGTTGACACATAAAACTAATGGTCATACCAACACACTGTTTCAGTGACAGTCAGCCATGTACCGAAGAGGCATATGCTCAAACAAGCATGAGGCCACTAATGGGGGCCTGTCATTTGTTCTCTTAACACAGTGTTGTTGTCAAATCTGAAAGGTGCTCACCCGTTGCTGGAACCCCTCCAGCTCAAGGAAACTTCTCTATGAAACTTTCCTTACATTTTTGTTCACCTAGTGGTGATTCTCTTCCATTTGAAATTTTGGTAAGATTATATACTAGTATGGAAAATTTCCTTAGTGTACACAGTGCTATTTCAATTCTAGGATGCTTCCTTTTAGGCTTTTCATTCATTTATCCAACATTTATTGCAAATTGATTTTATGTCAGGTACAGCCCTAGACCCTGGGGCTATGTGTTGGACATAAAGATTTATTATGTGAGTGGCACTATTTTTCTTCCCATTAAAATCAAAACAATACTGTTTTCAAGTGCATTAAGATAGTTTTTGTTTTTGTAATGAAGCAAGTTAAGTACCATAAAAAAAAGTAAAATGTGAACTAGCCATTCTGTTCTATATTAAGCAATGATAAAGTCAGATCTATTACTTGCTACATATAATTGTTTTTTTCTGGATACAGGTAGTGATTGAGAAGACCTTATAAGGTTCAGGTCACTTTTATTATTTTATTTTAAAAGTATAGAATGTTTATTATGAAAAGCAGAAAATAGAGACAAGGTAACAGAGAAAAGCATAAGTAAATTCTCCATAATTCTAGCACCCAGAAATACTCACTGTTAACTTTGTAATGTGCCATCCATATTTTTTACTATAAAACATATGCACACACGTGCTCGCTCACTCACTCACACACACACACGCGCACACGCTCAGGTATATCATCACTATTCATTTTTCTGTACATTTACTGAAATCTAGTCTGTGCCAGCCACTGCATAAGGACTGTGAGACAGAGCAAAAGGAAAACATCACTCCTTACGTGCTGGAACTTGACTTGCAGTATCTCTGCAGTGGTCTCTTGCATCTGCAGAGCCACATCTCTGTCTCTCTCCTGTCTCTCATTGCACATCCCATGTTACATAGCTGAAAGTGTGCAATGTCCAGCAATGTCCAGCTGGACGTCCAGCACAATGTCCAGTCTGTAGGAAATGCTGAGCCACTTGCTGCTCTTATTATCTACTGGTCACCCCTTCCTGGTATTCCTAAGAGATCATGAACTACCCTAATATTGACCAAGCCTCAGTGCTTTTTCCTCTGGATTATGCTGCAAACTGCCCTGTGATTGTTGTCAGGACTTATACTTGGGACCACAGTGAGCTGTTCTGTCCACAACATGTCATGCAGAGCACGTCTGTGATTGTCAGCAGCTCCAGAGACCTTCTGTTTACCTGAGTCGTGGTATCTTGAAGCAAGGTAGTGGAACTCCCTTACCTTCCCTACCCCGGCCCCAGTGCTATCTCAAATGAATTTTACTATATTCTTCATTTTTTTTTTCTTTTTTCAGAATCATCCCAAACGTATCATGTACATCCGGTGGAGTTTTTCCAGGCAGTAACAAATCACCCAAAACTTAATTTTACTGCTATTGATTACTATAGCCAGTTTTTTAAAAATGCATAGATAGCTCTTATAAAGAAACTCTTTATTTTTGAAATAATGATAAACTCATGAAGGTTGCAAAAATAACACATAGGGTCTCTTCAACCCTACACCCAGCTTCTTCCAAAGGTGACACCCCACATACTATAGTGCAATGGCAAACTAGAAAATTGGCTTTGGAATAATACTGTTAACTGAGCTATAGACCATATGCAGTTTTTCATAAGTTTTCACATAGACTTGTGTGTGTGTGTGTGTGTATGTGTGTGTGTTTCTATGCAATTTGATTGCATGTTTAGGTTGGCATAACAATCATAGCAGTCAAGGTAGAGAACTGTTCCATCACCCCAAAGGAACTCCCTTTGCTACCCCTCGTAGCTCACCAGCCCCAGGCCCTGAGTTCCAGTCCCTACTCGCTAGTCTGTTCCCCATCTTTATAGTCCTTTCCTTTTAAGAATGTTAAATGCAATGATGTAGTATGTAACCTTTGGAAATTGACTATTTTTCACTAAATATATTCTTTTAAAATGTGTTCTTTTCTCTTGACTATATACCACAAACATCTTTCCGTTAAACTTGCTTTACTATTTTCATTTATTTTTTTAATGTAGGAAAACAAAATTAAGCAAACAAAGCAATGCAAGACGAGGTTAACAAAACTTTGAAAGAAAAACAAATATGCCTAGAGCCTGTCAAATATAATGAAGATGTTTGGTTTTCAACGTGCACTCAATTAACACCAATAAAACCATTTTTTTCCTTTTAAAGATTTTATTTATTTATTTGACAGAGAGAAACACAGCTAGAGAGGGAACGCAAGCAGGGAGAGTGAGAAAGGGAGAAACAGGCTTCCCGCCAAGCAGGAAGCCCCATGCAGGGCTTGATCCTGGGACTCTGGGATCGAGACCTGAGCTGAGAGCAGATGCCTAACCACTAAGCCAACCAGACGCCCCACCATCTTTTTTTTTCTTAACTTGCAAGTAAAGGCAGATATTTGGTACTAGTTATCTCTGACTACTCCATGTTAGACTCCAGAGAAAGCAAATAGAAAAAGAACTATGAATGCTGGTGGCACAAAATTCTCATAACCTTTTTAACATAGAAGGCTGAAAATCATTTGCCCTACGTTGGGAAAAATATTTTTAATTTTAGTAAAATCATAAAATTTCATGATTAAGTTGAAAAAAATCTTTCATTTAAGTTTTTTTTCTTTAATATTTA
This sequence comes from Spilogale gracilis, assembly GCA_004023965.1. Lineage (NCBI taxonomy): Eukaryota > Metazoa > Chordata > Mammalia > Carnivora > Mephitidae > Spilogale > Spilogale gracilis. The sequence goes on from PITA01000026.1 coordinate 132,829, forward strand.
TTTATTTATGTCAGAGAGAGTGAGGGGAGAGGCAGTGGGAGAGAGAGAATCTCAAGCAGACTGCGCTGAACTTGGAGCCCGAAGCTGGGCTGAACTTGTATTTCGCACAATACTGAAATCATGACCTGAGCTGAAATCAAGAGTCATGGGGCGCCTGGGTGGCTCAGTTGGTTGAGCAACTGCTTTCGGCTCAGGTCATGATCCTGGAGACCTGGGATCGAGTCCCACATAGGGCTTTGCCTGCTTCTCCCTCTCTCACTCCCCCTGCTTGTGTTCCTTCTCTGGCTGTGTTTCTCTCTGTCAAATAAATAAAATCTTTAAAAAAGAAAAAAGAGACATTCAACTGACTGAGCCACCCAGGTGGTCCTCGTTTAAGTTTTCCTTTCAAAAACTACCCAGAAGTTTTCAGCGGAGACTTTCTTTTCAAAGCCATTATTTTTAAAAATATTTTATTTATTTATTTGACAGAGAGATCACAAGTAGGCAGAGAGACAGGCAGAGAAAGAGGAGGAAGCAGGCTCCCTGCTGAGCAGAGAGCTGGATGAGGGCCTGGATCCCAGGACCCTGAGACCATGACCTGAGCTGAAGGCAGAGGCTTTAACCCACTGAGCCACCCAGGCGCCCTCAAAGCCATTATTAATATCGAGTGTATTTCTAACATTGCTGAATATTCAGTAAGTCATTGATATAAATTCAAGTAATTCAAATGTCAGGCTGAGTTCTCAGTAGTGATTTACATTGACAAGAGGTTTATGAGAGTGCATTATTAGTTTGCCAACTGCCTTAATATATAAAGGTTATAAAAGAATTTTATCCAACAGTTATGAATTTTAGCATACCACCAGGTAAATATAAATACCCCAAAAAACACACATGGCTTTTAAACTTCTGCAGAAATGGTCAGAGTGATTCAGGTTCTCAAATTATGGACACCCTTTTTTCTCATTAAATGGTGCATATAGTCTTCTCACATTCTGAATGAAAACATATTTAATATATTTTTTTGGGTCATATTATAGAATCCTGAAATTTACTTTGGTTTATCAACATTACCTTTCCCTGCTGTATGTCTGATATGTCCACTAATACCCTGAGTTTTAATTGCCTCTAATCTGGGCACTTTAGCTTATAAAACCATTCATATAATTTTAAATTATCAACTTAAAAAATTTGTCCATATAGATATTATTGTAATTCAGTTGGTGTCAGCAGGAGTGTCAGAGGATGATTAAATTTGGGTGTTTTGCTGCCTGTCTAAGAGTTGATTTTTTAATTTGCATGTTTAAGCACACAACTTTATTAGTTTCCCCAGAATCAATCAGCTGGATGTCATATTTAAAAGAAACTGATTTATAAAAGAAATGTATTATGTTAATTATGGAATTCTAAACATGCGTTTTTATTTGGCACACTCTTCTGGTGACTGGTAGGAAGTTGACTTCTTCGGAGATGAAGTTATGGAGAATAAGTTTGCTTGTCGGACAGTGGATTAAAGTAAAGTGATTTAGATGTTTCTATTAGTTCCCAAAGTTTTATGTGAGAAGTTGGGAATGAGAAAGACAACAGATTCCTTGCTCCTATACCAGGGATGCTGATGTAGAAGGTCTGGCCTCGAGTATCTGTTAGTGAGCATACTGGGATTATTCCTGTGCTGTTTAGTAGAGAAGCACTTCTGTAAATCTTATCCTTCAATCTGCGCTAGCCTGCTGGTCAACTCAAAGGGTGTTTCTACACAGTACTGTTCATGTTAATCAAAGATTCTTGTCCTGGGCAGTGTTGTAAACAGTTTTCTTCTTTCCCCTTTTCTTTTCTTCTTCCACTATTTTATAAAAAAAATCTCATAAGTTTCCTAAGTTAAGACATCATAGATAGTTCACAACTAATTAAATTACATCTTGAATCAGATGTTACTTTTTTTGATAAAAATTTATTTTATTTTTTCAATGTTCCAAGATTCATTGTTTATGCCCCACACCCAGTGCTCCATGCAATTTGTGCATTCAACATATCACTGACATACAATAAAATGCACATATTTTCAATGTATTATTTGATATGTTTTGATGTATAGATAAATGGGTGAAACCATCATCTATATGTAGGTAGTGAACATGTCCATTCAAACAATATCTAAACGCAAAAGTTTTCTTGTGCCCCTTTGTTATATCTCCCTTTCACTCATCCTCACTCATGACTTGGCTCTCTTTGTATGTTTAGTAGGTCTCTTTCGAATTATGTGTTAAGACATTACCAGCTTGATGAGATTTTAGGGCACCTTACGATTTTGAGTTGAAAAGATTCACCTTTTAATCTGAATGTTGGGGTATTGATTCCTGGCATATACAGTGAAAATTGCCATCACCTTTCTGTAGGACAATATGATATATGTCTATAATTTTTAAAAAATTTCCATGAACTTTGACTCAGAAATTCTTTTCTTTTTTTTAAGATTTTATTTATTTGACAGAGAGAAACACAGCGAGAGAGGGAACACAAGCAGGGGGAGTGAGAGAGGGAGAAGCAGGTTTCCCGCTGAGCAGGGAGCCTGATGTGGGACTTGATTCTGGGTCTCTGGGATCATGACCTGAGCTGAAGGCAGTCGCTTAACCAACTGAGCCACCCAGGCGCCCCAGAAATTCTACTTTGAAGAACATAGGCAGGGTGTTTAAAGATGCTAGTATGAACATGCTCACTGAATTGATTTTGTGCAAGTATAAAAAGATAGGAAAATTTATAAATATTCTTAAATAAAGGATTGGTTAAGTAAACAATGGAATATCTATATAGTGGAATAATAGTTATTAAAATTATTTTATAAATGGTTTATTATTGTAGAAAGACATTTATAATATATTACCCATGAAATTCAATCACTGGGCAACATATATTTATATAATATGAACCATTAAAATATATACATCAGGAAGGACCTACTTTAGATCAACGATGTGTCTGATTAATTAAACTGTGAGTATTTTTAATATTTTTCCTCCTCTGTTTCTATTTTTCTAATTTTTATGTCATGAAATATGGAAATAAAATATTGGTGATAATTATATTTGGCATATTGAACTTTGCACAATTTCCTGGTCCTTTCCAGTTTCAGGTTGATTTCTATTTTCCCTATTTGTTGTTTATCATATGCTTCTACCCCAATATTAAGGCTTACCCAGTTGCAGCTCAGTCTGTTTTTTGACATTGCTTCTCCTCATAAATACTTTTACAGAGAGAATCACCTGCTTCTTTTATAATGATCTCAAAGCAGTGCTTCTAAAACTATCATTGCATCTGGTACACAGTATTGCAATGATTTCTTTAACAATTCTCCCCTATTATGGAGCTGAAATCCAGTTGATGGCACTAAATATGTCTTGTTGAATTTTGTTTGCTTCAGGGTACTTAATATGTACTTAGAGACTGACAGAATGAATGGCTTTCTCCACATATCAGGTACAAATAAGAGTGTGATATGAGAGTTAGATAATTTCCGATTTCAATTTCAGTGATATTGAAAGCTGTAGTCATTCTTTTTTTTTTGTTTTACAATCACCATAAAATTAACTTGAAAAAAAATCTGAGAATTTAAAACAAGATAGCTTAGATAGTAACTGATATTTCCTCAGCCAATTCATACAAAAGCACATTCTAAAATTTATAAACAATTTTGACCCTTCAGTTTAGAGCCTTCTGGAGATATATGGAACCATAGATAAGTCATGATTAGTGAAACTGTATGTATAATCATTAATATGCATTTAGAAGATGTTTTCAGTTTAATGTACCCATTTTATAACAAAAATTAGTTGGACAGCTATTTAATAAAAGGTACAGATCCTGAATGACATTTAAAGTTTTAAAAAACATGAAAAACAAGAAATATTTTGTAGTAGGCAGATTTCCCAATGTGTATTTTGCCAAGTAGAGTGCAAAATATTTATTGGTTTTCTTCTTTATCACTAAATAGAATACAAAATATTGATGAGAATATCATTAAAGATGAGTTCCCAGAGCAACAATAAATAAATATTCCAGTATGTTTGACTTCATAGGAAAACCTTTTTAAAATGCCCATCAGCTAAAAATAAAATTTTAAAAATATATGGAGTTAATTGCCTGATTGCGAAAAGCGCCATTTATCAAGAGAGGATATTGTCTGGTGTTCAACTCCCAGAGGAATCTCTGTTTTGAGGTAAAAGAAATTATGAAGCCTCTTAACTGCACAGAACAGCAGCATATTCTTTACTAGTTCCCCTGATAAATACAAATCATAGCCGAGGTGATCTCTGCACACCTGAAAATCCTTTTCGAGATTGTTATGTCATTTGAGAAATGCATTTCGTAGAGTCAGCCTCCATGCATTATTCTGTCCCTTCATTATTCGGCCCCTTCACTGTGCTTTGTTTCTTCTTACTACATTGACTAACCAGTTTGAAAATAATGTGGTCTTTTGTATTCTTTTTCCAGAAATAGCAGCAATATGGACAATGTGCAGTAATGAGGACACTTAAATTGATGCTGCGTTTCAGTGTCCTGTTGTCTTACCTGTGTGTGCTGTTTGTAGATGTTCATGCACTTTTTTGGAATAGCCTTATTGGCCTCACGCATGAGTATCACCTAATGTTAACTGGCAAGCAACAGTTCACCGAAGAATATTATTGAAGGATATAATCAGTCATGGGATGGAAACAAAGATTGCTGAGTATAGATTTGCTAGTAAGGGTGGGGCTGGTGCTATGAACCTGAAAGAAAAGGGTGATCCTGATGGATCCCAACTGGGGGGGGGGGGGATTTTGCTTCCCAGGAGACATTTGGCAATGCCTAGAGATATCTTGCATTGTTGTCTGGAGGTATTTTTGATTGTCACAACATGGAGTGGGGTGGGAATTCTGTTGGCTTCTGTTGGCTAGATGCCGGGGTTGCTGCTCTGTATCCTACTATGCACATGACAGCATATCCCACTCATGTGACTGAGGTTGGGAAGCCTGACCCTGCGGAATTAGAAGCAGGGCTTGGGGACTTTGGTTGATAAAGGAGATGTTAAACTCAGGTTTGGACATTTTAAATCTGAAGTGCCTTCTAATATGGCATTCTGCTTAAGTTACATGGCTTATCAAAAATCAAGGTGGCAGGTAATTGGATAAACTTAAAAAATTGGTTGCAGCCAAAAATCACAGGGCACAGATTATGTATAAACAACATAGAGAGATTCCATTATATGTATATGCAGACATAATGGCTACTTTTGAACATTATCTACATATATATTTATACAATCTGTATAAAAAAGAAGAGCAACATGGCTATACCTTCTCCAGATATTTTCCTATATTATTTAACTATTTTATGGAATTCAGGAATGCACTGTTCTCATGTCTTAAGAAACAACAGAGAATGTGATGCATAGTGTCTTCAAGAACTTATTCTTGTTATAGAAGTTTTAGAAGTTTAAATGTTCAGGGTGCCTGACTGGCTCAGTCAGTTAAATTTCTTACTCTTGATTTCGGCTCAGGTCAGGATTGCAGGGCCATGGAATCACGCTCTACATGGGTCTCTGTGCTCAGTATGGAGTCTCCTTGTCCCTGTCTCTCTGCTCCTCTTCCTATTTCTCTCTCTCTAAAGAAAATCTTAAAAAAAAAATGAAGTTTAAATGGTCACTATACATTTAAGCTGATGATGTGCTGGGCCAGAGAAAGCAAGCTGAAAGAGGTGGGAAAAGATCAGATTTGAAAGCAAAACTTGGTTCAGTCATTACTTAAAACCCCACACTTTACTTAAATTCTTCCTAAAGAGTGGACATCACACATTATGCAACACTGATCAGTTTCAGTTGAATTATAATAGTAAGTAGAAACATAATATTGGTGTGACGTTCTTATCTATAGCACATTTCTTGCTTTCAAATTCTTTTGTTTTATATTTTGGTAACATTTTGGAGTGGGGGTGGAGGGGAAACTCAAACTATTCATGGATCTGTTGGTTCCCAAGATTTAATTAATCAGGCCAACTAATTCAGATAATTGATTCTATAGCTGAAAATTTTGAGCCAATTATCCACTTAAATTGACCTTTCTGGTGTAATACTATTTGAATTGCTATACTCAGCTTCTGTTTAATTATAGTATCAGCTATGTTTAATTATTGTATCTGAATAATGTTTAATGAACTCCCATGTTTAATTACTGTTTCTGACTAATGTAAATACTCTTAAGTATCTCTGTCATTATCAGCTAAGCAACCTAAGCTCTGTAGGGTCTGTCCTCAACCTGATGTTTTTTAGACTTATCTTGCTGATGTCGCTGGAGGAGCCAGCCTCGGCGGAGATGTGGGTCCCAAACCGCGGGAGAAATAATGACACGGAAATAATGACACGGAAATCTAATGCAAGCTGACAGACCTGAGGTCAGTCAGGAGAGACCTATGAAGTAGGCTCAGCCTCACGCTCTGGCTTTTTAGCATTGGCTCTCTAGCTCTAGCTCTCTAGCTCTGGCTTTGGCCCTCTTGCTCTACTTCTCTCTCCTCTTCTGTCTCTCTACTCTCTGTCTGCTTCTCTTTCTGCTGCTTTCTTTGCTTCTCTGTTTCTGTCTTTCTTTGCAGGCTCTCTTGCTGTGTCCCAGCTCTCCTGCTCTCTCCTCTAAGGCTCTCTTGCTGCTTCCTTGCAGGCTCTCTGCCTTTGTCTCTCAGTCTCTCTCTGCAGGCTCTCTTGCTGCCTCCTCGCAGGCCCTCTGCCTTTGTCTCTCTTGACTGACAGGGGCCCCAGTCTTTTATTATTTAAAAGTGAGGAAGTTGGGTGGTGCAGTTAAATCTTTAACTGCTTTTGCACCCGCCTTAGAGACAGGATTAGTATTGTTACTGCAGGGAACAGAGTGATTGCTTAAACTCACGGAAGTTGAGACCGTTGAGGCACAGGGATCAAGAACTACAGATAAGGGATACAGAGATATGATTACTGGGAGGAGGATTGAATAAAACTATACGTCTTTTGAATAAGCACACAGAGGACATATTGCCCTGACCCACAGGGTACATGGCTTTCCAGATTCCAGGCAGGGAAAGCCCAGAGGGGCTTTCATTCCCATTCATAGGTACCTCCACCAAAGTTTTCCAGTGGCTTGGGCATGGCCGGAGGGGGAGATCACACACCGTCCCCAACATCTTGCTCTATGGGCTCCTTTTGTATATTATGTGCTAGCCCCTGGCATTCCCTTAGTTCCCCGAATGCATAAAGTTGCTTCCTGTCTTGAGGCTTCACAGTTGCCATTCCCCCTTAACTTCTGCTGTGGTCTCTAGACCCCAGCCCACAACAGTAACTGAAGAACAATTTCTTCTCTGGTTTTCAGAATACTTTTTTCATGAACATTAGTATGTCCTTGTGCACTTTTTCTTTTTACCAGGTACTGCAGTTGTGATGGTGGTGGTTTTATGACGTGTTTATTTGATTTTATCCCACTAGCTTGACTTGTAACTCATGATGGTATACTCTATGGAATCTGTTGAATAAAAGTAAATGAATGAATAAGAGTGAATGAATGGCTCAGTCCACCACAAAAATTAAATGATAGGCTTTTAATTGCCAATATTTTATACCTAGGAGTTTCTAAAGCTGTGGCACTAGCACAGTGACTGAAAAAATACAAATGTAAATAAAAGTCGGGAGGTGGAAAAAAAGGCACGAGTGAAATGACAGGTACAAACCAATAAGCAGCATAGAAAGGGCCTCAGTACAATTGTGAGGGGATAACCTGTGCCATTGGCACTCAGGTTCAATATTTTTAACACTCTAGATGCCAGAGAATAATTAATTAAGCTCTTGCATCTAGTATGTTAGATATCAAATAGTTGGGGCAGTGGCATCCTGGGAACACTAATATCAGGCAGATGGTTGGTTTATGGTCACACAACAGAGCTCTGTTTACATGGCATCAAGCCAAAGACCCAAATGTGCCTTTGCATATTTTCAAGAATATTCATTCAGCTATGCTCTTTATAACATGTGCCATTCACTCAAATAGTGTTATGTTAAGATATGTATGATTATAGAACCAGTCTAAGAATAGTCTGGTTCAAAGAATTTCACTAGAAATTTGTACTTAAGATCAAAAATAAACTTTCAGCCAGCAGCTAAGAAAGTTTTGTTGAAGAGTTAAGTGAGACTATATATAGGCAGCCTTCTACTATGGCCATCAGTGATTCCTGCCTCCTGGATTCACACCCTTGTGTGACACTCTCTACATGAGGGTAGGCTAGACTTATTGACTCAATTCTAATAGAAAGAATATGGCAGGAAAGATGGGCTGTCCCTTCAGAGATTTGGCTATAAAAAGAGTGTGGCTTTGATCTTAGGTTCTTTCTCACATCACTCCCTCTCTGGAAACCCAGCTGCCATGTTGTGGGTGTGGCAATAGGTGAAGACCACCCAGTGAGAACAAGCAAAGTTTTATTTAGAACTGGCTATGGCAAGAGAGTCTGTCACTGTTTCTTAAGTGTGGCGAAGACTCAAAGGCTGGCAGAGGTGTGAGAAGGCTTGACAGAGGGTACAAAAGGGAAGACTTCAGATATGTACTTGTCGGAGGCTGTTGGTATAGGGGACCTAAAGGTGGACTAACTAGAAGTGGGATATTCTTTTGGTTAGGGGAGCATATTTGGCTTTCAGTGGTTGGCCTTAAGTTGGAAGCTTGGGGCAAAACAAAGACGTTGACAGTTTTGGCCATTTGGGACCAGTTGCTACAAAGGTCATGGTTTTACCTCCTGGGCAGATTGCTGCAGAGGTTACAGTTTGGTTTTCTGGACTTGTTGCTGCAGGCTGTAGGTCAGAGTCCTATTTTTATAGATGGTCTGATCATTGCCCATTTGTATATCCAGCCTCTTGTGAAGCAGTCCTGTGGAGAGGCCCACATACGTGAGCCCAGAAGCAGGTTTTCAGAGACCCACCATTACCTATATGATTGACCTTCAAAGCAGATCTTCATGCAGTGGAGCTATGAGATGACTGCAGTCCTGGCAGATGTCTTGGTTGCAGCCTATGGGACAGCCTTAGCTGAGCTAACCTGGCTAAGCTGCTGTCTGACTCCTGACCAAAAGATACTTTGCAATAATAAATGTTTATTGCATCAGGCACTAAATTATGGGGTATTTTGTTACACAGCAATAGCTAACTACTACAGATGGGAAGGACAGTCTTTTGTCAGTTAGGTTACTTAGAAATGTAGCTCAACAACTTCAAGTGGTTTTGTCTGGGTGGGATAGGCAATTGCAATATGTCTTAGAAGGTACGATTTCTAACACAAGAACAAAGAAAGAGTTAAGTCATTATTCTTTACATCTTCTTCTCATCTTCTGCACTCTATTTTATTTAATGACACCATTAATGACATTTTGAACAGCAGCCAAAAGCATCTTGAGTTATCCTTGATTCTTTGGACAAAAATATATTGAGTCTCTAGTAGGTACTAAGTACTATTTCGTCACTTAAAATGCAACAGAGCTACCAGCCATTGGAAATAATTTCATTCCAATGAGGAAAAGAGGGAAATTCTTGTGTGGGGAATAAGGGCAAATTATGCATCATTCATAATATGGGATGAAGAATATGCTTTGTTGAGATACCTATAAACTAAGCATGGGTCCCTCTCGTCTTCCATAATCTCACCATAATCCCACAGGGACTACTGCTAGACATGAAATGGGTCTGTATTCCAGTGAATGGGTGTCACCCTCTGTTTTTTTCCCTGCTTGCTGTGAGAACATGTCAACACCTGTTTGCTATCGGAGGGATCACTTGAGTACCCAGTACATCTGGATAGTAGTTTAGAGTTGTTTTCTAGGAAATCCAGCTACCCAGTCCATGAAAACCTTAGAAAGTTTCAGGCATTAATTCATTTTTTTTTAAGATTTATGAATTTATTGGGGTGGGGGAGAGGACAGAGGGAGAAGGAGAGAGAACTCCAAGTAGACTCTATGTTGAGCATGGAGCCTGATGCGGGGTTCAATCTCATGACCCCAAGATCACAATCCCAGCAGATACCAAGAGTCAAAGTCTAACCAACTGCACCACCCAGGAGCCCCAGGCACTCATTCTAGGAGAGGAATCCAGTGGACCTATGGAACCTGAGTTCAGAAGCCCTCCAGTTAGGATCAGGGAACTCTCCAATCCTTTGTCGTGGTGCTCCTATAGTCACTTTTAGACATTTCTGCTTATTGCAGTACCCTGATGAGTCAGTCATTTCTACAATACATTCTGTGGCACATGCTATGGAAAAAGAAAAAGAGCACATATGGAGGGCTCTAGACTGCAGGGTAGGTTGTTATTTTAAATAGATCCGTTAGAGAAAACCTCATTGAGAAGGTTACATTTGTTCAACTTTGAAAGGGGAAGTTAGCCATGAGGACACCTGGGGGAGAAAATTTCTAGTAGAGGAAATAGCTAAGGGAAAGCCTGTCATGAAGAGTGCCCTTGATATGTTTAAATAATTGTAAGGAGGACTCTCATGAAGAGTACACTTGATATGTTTAAATAATGGTAAGGAGGACAGTAGAATGAGAGATGGGGAGACTAAGGAAAGAGGATGTAAGGAGGGGTCAGATCATACAGGACCTTGTGGGACTCTTTATGAACCTTGCTTTTTCTTTGAAGTGGGGAGCCAAGGTTGGTCAGCAATGAATTGATACAGTCTTATGTTTTAGAAATTTTGCTGTGCTGCTGTTTTGAGTGTAGTCTAGACACATCTGGAGTTCAGGAAAGACGTCTAGACTAGAGGTATGCAGTTGGGAGTCATTGGCTCGCGTATAGTGTTTCAAAGTCAGAAAACTGAATGACATCACCAAAAAGTGAGTGTAGAGAAGAGGACAGGGGCCCAGGCCTTCTACAATTGGAAGGAGGGTGGAAGAGGGGAAGCAGCAAAGGAGCCTGAGAAAGAATGGCCGGGGAGCCAGGAGGAAAACCCAAGAAAATACAATGTACTGGAAAATCCAGTAAAAAACAAAAACGAAAACATATCCAGGAGTGGGAAGACACAACTTTCAAATGCTGTTCCATGGCACCTGTCATGGGGACTGAAATTTACCAACAAATTTGGCTACCTGATGGAGGTCACTACTCACATCCACAGGAGTCAACTTCGGTGGAGTAGAGGAGGTCAAAGCCTGACAGAAGTGAGTTGTAGAGAGTAATGGAAAAGAGAATTGAAGAAAATGATAATGTGTAAATTGTGAATAATTTCAATACAAGAGAACTATCACGAGAGCAACAATTGAGGGTTGCAGAAAATTGGAGCAGCAGCTGAAGCAAAATTTGGAGTATGAGGAGGATTTAAAAATGTATATATCGAAATAGTAAATCTCTTGCAAACCCTGCAGAGTTGGATTATCACGTCTTGTTCCTGTTCTATTTTTTTTTCTTTTTTTAAACTTTTAACCTTATTTTCTTCCATGTCTACTATAATCATCCTGGGGATTTTCATTGGGTTCTGTGTTACGTCTCACCTGGTCTATGATCTAGCATCTCATTATGTTCATGATTACCCATCACCATCCCACTATTGTCATGCCATTTTCCTCTTTCATTACTCTTGCTAGGACTCTCTGTCTCCAAAATATACCATTTGCAATGTTACTACTTTAGCTAGTTCCAGTCTTTAAATGCCCCCCTCCCCAGCTTAGCTATGGTTGTAAGCATGCTAGAACTTTAGCAACACAAAGAGAAAGATGGGTAAACCAAACTGTGAGAGAAAACTAGAACTAGATAGGGCTCCCCTGCAAGGTAGGGCTATTGCTGTAAGATGTGCCATGTCTAAGATTATTGGAGGGCATAGTTCCTAATCAGGATCTTCCAGATGTCAGAGGCCTGAATTTTTAGGTAAGCAATTGAAAACTTAGGACTAACTCTCACTAGTGTAGCTCAGCTTGGTATGCTGAATATTTGGTTTAGGACAACAAGTGATTTCAAAGACCCATATTTGGGGAATGTAAGATTCCTAAAATCCTGCCAGGTTTGTTTCTCATTGGTTCAGTTTTTACCTGCAGATGGAAGGCTTTCAGCCTAAGCGTTAGCTGACATTGTTATCTCTCTATGCATGTACTAATGTATGTTCATCTACATTATGAATATAGTTATATTTTTTCTCTATAAAGATATATGTATATTATGCTCCTATTTTTAGGATATTTTTCTTCTGATCTTAAAACAGATTTTATTTTGTTTTAAATAATATAGAATCATTAAATTTGTTGACGCCAGGATCTTCCTGCTGCAATGACTGTGTTAAGCAATTCCAGTAGATTTGTGTATACCTACTGTAAACCAGGAACTGATTATACAATTTGATGAGAAATAGACTTTATTTTTTGTAACAAATCTCATGTTTTATGACAGAAGAGGACTTAATGCAGTAGTATCACACTTTATAAAACAGTGTTCTGCAATAAAGTATAACTATGGGTTTTTTAAATTTTGGTGACATTTTAAGACATTGTAACCCGCCTCAGTCAGGTTAATCTTACTAGGAAAGATCAGATGTCTATAGTCACAGGCTGATTGCTCAGGTCCTGTTTCAGCCAGAGGGAAATTCCTCAGGAGCTTCCTGTAAAATTATGCCAATGACCTCTGTGAAGTGTCTCTGCTTATGTGGTTCTCTTAATTTTTCTTCTGTTAAATCCATATATTTATTTATTGTGACTCTAAAAATTATTTAGCACTAACCCTAGTATTGTATTATAATTATATTCTTTTGTATACAAATTTTTTATTTTATCCAGAGTTAATAATTGCCTCATTTTTCATCTTACTTATTTTTCCTTGAACCTATGGCTAAGAATTCTCACATCTGCAACAGTACTATGAAAGTGTTTATCCCTTAGTGGTGGATTTTCCCCGGTGTTTCATGCTACGCGTGTCACCTCCATGACTACCTATTAAAATGCTTTGTTTTTCTGTTTTGAGTTCTATTTGGTTTATTTGCCACTCTCAGAAGTAAAAATTATTGTCCAGTTTTCCTTTTCCAAATTCTAAGTGATGTTTTTCTCTTTTTCTCTAAATAGATTCACTTATTTTATATACATATGATTGGCATCACTGAGCATTTCATGTAAGTTTTTGCAAAAATCCATACCTCACATTCCATGTTTTGCATTGAAACTGGTTCTATATTTTGCTTAGATTTTATGGTGACTGAGACATAACTCTTTGGTTTGTCATTTTTTTCACTGTTCCAACTTTACATTACCCAGCTATCCAGAGGTGATACTAAACCAGTCCATTAACCACAAGCTTTGCTTATCATCCTTCACCTGTCATTCCTTGAAGACACCAATCACACTTTCTGCCATTGATGCACATTTTCTGAATCTGAGCTGTATGGTCCTCTCTTAGTTCTCATATTATGCATGTAGTTAATTGGTATTTTGATTGAACCAGGAGAAGTATAAAAATGCCTATGAATCAAAGGAAATTATTCTCATTAGATGTGAAACAAAGAAAGCTGTGGTTTCAAGAACAAATATTATTCAAAAATATTCTCATTAAAAGAAATTGCTCTCTCTGGCATAATAAAATTCTTCTAAAGAGAAGCATCTGGCAGAATCATATAACTTGCTATAGCATAACATTTGGGATGAATTAAGTTGCTTCATGTCACAAAATGCTTTCAAGGCTTCTCGGTATTTTTCTTCATTTCAACTTATCTATGTCTCACAGTTCTCCAATTAGATCATTTTTTACTTCGTATTTCTTTAAAGGCATCACACTATGAATATTGCATAGAAGGTACAGTCCCTCGAAGGTTAAAAATATTGCTAAGTAGCATTAGTTCAAGCATCTATATGGAATGTGCAAGTTTCTCTGGGCTGGATTCACCTGCACAATTTTCTGTATGAGTAAGTGGGAAGGGAGAATCACAAATACTAAGATAAATGAGTAGTGGAAGTGGACACGAAGAAAAAGACAGTTCAGCTCATGTGTTCACTTGCCACCCATGTGTCACCCTCATATCACCCAACATTTGAGCAACATTGAGTTAATTCCTACAGTGTTGGAGAAACATTAAAATGACCCTTGTCAATGGTTTTCAAGTTGGAAGGAATTTTAGAGGTCATTTCATCCTCTAGACTCTTCACTGTCCAGATCAGTTGTTTAAATGACCCCTCTAAAAGGGCACCTGTTACTTTTCAAGGAGGCCGGCTCCATTTTCTGAAAATTTTTATTAAAGATAAGCCATCTGTGTCCATGTTTTCTTTCCAGATCTAGAAAACTCTTTGAACCCATCTTCTCTATAAGGGCCCTTAAGTTTCTGAAGGCAATTTCCACATATCCCGTAAATATTTTTGCAGTGATATAAGCATAGCACTGTAAGAAACCTTAAGGGTAGAGAAAGGGTGATACCATTACCTCTCTGGAGAAGGTGTTGGAAAAAATGGCAATAGTATGAGTTTTAGATCAAATACTAGGGCTAGAGAAAACTCCAATATTTATAAACTGTGGGACACAATTTTTAAAATATCTTTCATTGTGGATAGTATTTCTACTAATTTAGTTAGGAAATTTTTAAAAATATTTTATACTGAAAGCATTTTAAATATATGGATTAAAGTCACACTTAGTGGGGTGCCTGGGTGGCTCAGTTGGTTATGCAACTGCCTTCAGCTCAGGTCATGATCCCGGAGACCCAGGGTCAAGTCCCACATTGGGCTCCCTACTCAGCAGGCAGCCTGCTTCTCCCTCTCTCACTCCCCCTGCTTGTGTTCCCTCTCTGACTGTGTTTCTTTCTGTCAAATAAATAAAATCTTTAAAAAAATAAAATAAAGTCACACTTAGTAATTTTTTTTTTAAATAGACACAGGCTTAAGCATAGAGGGCACGATTAACTACGAATGAATTGACATAGATTCTCACTCATGTGGTGCATGGGCACAGCATTGACATCAAGTGGGGACGTGTCAGATAAGCAGAGTTTCAGCCTTACCCCAGACCCACTGAATTGTAAACTTATTTAGCAACAGCCCAAGGTGATTTGTACACAAGCACTGGCATATATTAGAGACAAGTAATTTAAAGCCAGAAAATAGAAAAGTCACAAATGTAATTGAGAAACCTTTTTAGAATGTGGGGAGGGAGTAGGGGAGGAGGATGTTCAGAATCATTCTCTGTTGGAGGACTAGCAGTTGCCAATTCCCAGATATGAAAATTACTCAGGGCAGTGAAGAGACTGACTTAATATTAATGATGCCTGTTAGGGAGCAGAAGGAGAGGAGGCTAGAGGAACTTGAAAATCAAGTACAGGTTTTATATGTAATGTGGTGGGAAACATTGTATATAGGTTATTGAGCTTGGGACAAGGTTGAAGTTCTTGAGGTTTACAACTCTGCATAAATTGGACCAAACTAGAAAATAAAGTAAAAAAAAGAATTTATGTGAAGTAAATCCAGATAGGACATTATAAACCCCTGGTCTAAAATGGGAGAACAAAACCACCATTCTTCAATTCCTCAGTTCATTTTATGACCCATATTTTTATTCCACAAAAAAATAATCTTATACATGTATTAAATTTTTATGGATTGGTGAACCTGTTTGTATGAAGTATATTCCTGGGACTGTTATTTCTTGTTCAAAGGTATTGTGTTTTGTTTGTTTGCTTTTTTATTTAGATGGTTACGTTCAGTTTGTTTTTCAAAAAGGATAAAGAGGTTCTGTTTTTACTAGCAGCAGGAAAGAGTACAATTTCTTTGGAAAGACTGACAGCAGCAGGTCATAATTCTTTAATTTTTGTCAATCTAGTGCATTGACTAGTGAAATTAGTCACTAGTGAAACCTCCTAATCATTTTCATTTGTATTTCCATAACTCAGATTTCTTTCCCTAGATATTTAAATGTAGCCTTCTGTGAGTTTTCTCTTCACAGCCTTTGTCTATATTATCTTTATTGTTAATAGTTGGAAAATGTTCTCTTAATATCCTTAATATTAACCATTTCTGTCTTCTCCTCTACAGATAGTGTTTCCCAATTTACTGGTGATAATTTAACTAAATTGGAGTATATTCTCTTTAGGCAAAAGCAGTTAAACATGCTTTGTAAACAATTATATATTTGTTTTCTCTGACATATTTGGATCTTCTGTCTTGACTACAACTAGAAACTTAATTTCTAGTTGAATATGTGATGTCTTAAACTTTCTTCTAAAATCTGCTTTATTGTTTTTATATTGTTTTTATATTAAATCTTTGTAAAATTATATTAAAATTATATTATATATCTATATATAATATATCTATATATAATATAATATATTATATTATATATATCTATGTAAAATTATATTAAATCTTTATAAAAATATATGTTTTTATATTAAATCTTTAATACCAATAAAATTATTATTTTGATGTGGGGCAGACATCCAACCTTCTTATAGATGTGTAGCCAATTACACAATTATTACTTTTGAAATAGTTGCCAGATTTATCATTTATTATATTCCATAAATGTCATAACCTATTTTCTGAGCCCTCCGTTATTTTCCTGTTTATTGATTTCATCTTACACTAATACCATGTGCTTTGTATTTTGTATAGTATCTTAATATTTAATAAGGTTAGCCCCTTTCAGTGTCTGTCCTTTTTATCTTTTGGGGGACTACTCTTAGACATGCAATTAAAAATATAATTTTAATTAAAGTTATCATTTAATTTTTATATTAGTTTTAGAATAATTGATGTTATGGTACTTAATAGTCCCATGGTATGTTTTTCCATTTATTCAGATTGTTTTATATCATATAATAAGTATAGTTAAACATTTATTTTTACCTGTATCACTAACTTTATTTTAAATACTTTATAAATACTTTTTAGCATTTTATCTATATGGAGGCAAGGGGGAAAAATGTATATTCTCCATTTTCTGTATCTATATAGATAGTTCTATGTTCTAGGCTTGTTCTTTAATGTATCTCTAGCACATTTACAGCCTGTCTCAGTTTTTTGGCCTGAACCTCTTGGGACTTTTTTTTTTTTTTAAGTATAAAATCACATAATACTTTATTATTTCTTTTCTAATTCAATTGGCTATTCAAAACAATTTTGAAAGTAAATGGTGATGATAGGCATTATTGTTTTGTTCCTGACTTAGAAGAAATGGCTTTAGCGTGTCACCATTCTACATTTGCTGTTTGTTTTAGGAGACCAGCCCGTCATATTTAAGTAGAGCTCTTCCATTCCCAATGCATCTAGAGTTTTAAGAACTTACAATGGCAAAATTTTATCAAATGTCTTTTGTGCATCTGTTGGTGTGATCATGGGACTTTTTAAACTGTTGACATCATTGATTATGATATTAAATTTATTTTCATTAACCATCCTTTCCTCCCCTCCCCCCAGAATAAATATTTGCTTTTAGTGTATTATGTATTTTGTCTTATGCTAATTCTGGTTATGGAATAATTACATTAACTTCCAGTAACTGGTTATGAAAAAGAACATTTGTCTGCCCTTTCAGTCTCTGTTGTATTTCCTACCATAATAATGATTCCTCTTAATTTAGATTAAAATGATAGTAGGTCTGTGAAACAGGACTATTTTGGAGGAGGGGAACCAGCTTGGTCTTTCCCAGTGACAGGAGATTTGGCTGAAAGCTATAGCTGCCAGATGTGTAGGTGGGTGGTGTGGGGTGATTCTCTAGGTTCCCCTGGGTCCCTAGCCAAAGTGCCCTTCCTCATACTTGCTGCCCTTGTGGGGGGTAAAGTGTATATGAGCCAAGGAGCACAGCGTCCCTGCGCATTGCTAGGTCAGCTCCTCCAACTCGAGGCGGCTCAGTTGGAAGGGTAAGTCTGGGGCTGCGGAGATTGGAGCGTGTGCGCAGTGAGCCCTGGGGTGAGTTTGTCCCGGGGTAATCTGAATCTGTTACCCAGGAGAATGTATTGCAATGAAGCTTAGAAAACTTAGAGATCTCAGCACACCTCACTTAAGCTCCTCACCTTTTTCTGTGAGATGGGAACGTGAGTGGGAGGGGAGGCCATGAGGGTTGCTACAGCCAAGACCTGACTTAAGTACTAAGGTGGTTTCTTTCTTGTTAGTTTTCATTTTCTCTTTTGCAACACTGTTTTTATCGGGCTTTGTTAATACTGTTTGATGGCTTTATTAAGTGAACTGTGAAGGCTTCTACATTTTACTGTAGTGGAGAATAGAACTATCTGCTCTTGAAATCTAAGTAGGAACTCCCGTGAAGTCAACTGATTCTGGATCCTAGCTTCCTCTTCTTTCCACGTGAACTGGTGTCTGAACCCAGACTCTGCCATTAGGAACTCGTGTAGTGCACTGCGCACCGCTTCGCAGTCTGAGCATTTCACAAAGGGGCTTGGTCTGTGGGGCAAGGAGGGTGGGGGCGCTACATTCAGCAGGGGCTTTGCTCTCTAAGGTTATGGCTCTGGTATAGACCAGGATGTACTTTTTCCTGTTTCGCATAAAGCTCCAGTATCAGCCAGCAGCCCAGAACAGGAGCTAAATGTAATTATGCAAGCTGTTTCATCTCCCTGAGCCTGTTTCCTTATCTGTTAAATGAGTTGTTTAGTTCAGCTTGCTTCTCACTCCAAATTCTCAAATTCATAGGTAACAATTATGGAAATATATTTAACACTATTTTTAATTTATTTGTCATTTAATGATAATTTTTGTTCACATTTTAGAAGAATCTCAGAATATATATAAATATTTCTTGTTATTTCAACCTCTTTGATATACTTTATTAAAAAAAAAGATTGAACTGTCTGGAGAATGAATTACCTTTGTCAAAAATAAAAACAATTCTTGATCATTATAAAAATTTAAAAGTCCAGGTGCATCTTATTAATCATTAACTTATTTACAGAAAAACATTTGACATCCAACTAACTTTTTACATAAACACTGAAATAGGAGACTGTTTAATAAATATGACTTCATCCTTGTTCTCTATCTTTGTAAATGAAGGCAGTAATTGTGGTGGCATTTTCTAACAAGGAGAATTCAACCAATCCATTTTTATAAAGGGAAAATAGGCTTCAGGGTAAATAGCACACATTGATTAACTACTTAATGCACCATTGGCTTTACAAGACCTAACAGAGGAGTACTTTCAAATGGTAGTGCTTAAATTAAAAAAAAAAAGTATTACACAATCCTGCATCGTAATTACAAATGTATCGGGAAACTTGGCAATTGTGCTTGGAATATGCACCAGGAGAGATTGCAATGTGTGGCCTGGTATCCTCATTAGAATGTGTGCAAATTGGCAGGGGGGTGGGGAGCTGACTTCTCATTAGAATGTGTGCAAATTGGCAAGGGGTGGGGAGCTGACTTCTGTATCTGTGGCCCCTAGCAGTCACTCACCATCTTGTTTCAGTGGTATAAAAAATGCTTATTGCAACCACACTGTAAGCAGCAGCCAGACTCAACGTGGTTCGTTCACAGGCCCGTGAACCATCCGAATGGTAACAGCAATTGTAGGGGATAATGTTAAGTGAGTCAGACTGTGATTTCAATTCCTAGATGAATTAGAGAAAGCATTTTCTGATAGAGCTCTGAATGAATGTTTAAGACACAGTGGGATGACAGTGAACAGGACACTAATTAATTTTTTTATTTTTTTATTTTTTTAAAGATTTTATTTATTTATTTGACAGAGAGAGATCACAAGTAGGCAGAGAGGCCGGCAGAGAGAGAGGAGGAAGCAGGCTCCCTGTGGAGCAGAGAACTGGACGCGGGCCTCTATCCCAGGGCCCTGAGATCATGACCTGAGCTGAAAGCAGAGGCTTTAACCCACTGAGCCACCCAGACACCTGAACAGATGCTAATTTAAATGAGGAACTTTCCAGAATAAAGATTTTAACGGCCTTGCTTGTTAATTAACATATATTCCACTGATGGTCTTAGAAAAGCCTCCTTGTGTACACTAGGGGAAGAGCTAGAGAAGGAATTAGTAGTACTTTACTGAGATGTTTATTCTGCCAGGGGAATGGCGGAATAAAACAATTATAGAGGTTCATAAAAACTGAAAAGAAGGTGATTTTTCTAAGGGTAAGGTCAAAGAAGAAGGTTATTCATCATCTCTGGATTCTCTATTAAGTGTCTGCAGAAGTAACATTTCCATCAAAATTAGACTAAAGTTTCAAGGCCAGCCATTGTCACTGAAGGATCAAGAATCCACTGTGACCCTGAGACTGAGGAAGAGATGAATCTGCTTGTGGATGGCTTTGAAGGTGAGAATCTCTATGTGAAACTTG
This sequence comes from Spilogale gracilis, assembly GCA_004023965.1. Lineage (NCBI taxonomy): Eukaryota > Metazoa > Chordata > Mammalia > Carnivora > Mephitidae > Spilogale > Spilogale gracilis. Next base: position 153,072 of record PITA01000026.1, read on the forward strand.
ATGACTAATACATCTTTTAAAACTGTATTCCGTTTTTGTCAGTAACTTGTATTAAGCCCACCTTGCTAAGAGCTCCAGGTATCACATGTGCCTGTGGTTTTATTAGGCACTGAATGAATCCGGAGTGAAGGAAGGATCACTGCAGGGGAGTTGTACTAGGACGGGCTTGCTGCAAGAAGTAGGACATGAATTAATGAATCATGGAACACTGCATCAAAACTAATGATGTACTGTCTGGTGGCTAATATAACACAATAAAAAATTATAAAAAGAAAAAAATGTACACATAAAAGAAAGGAAAAAGAAAGAAAGAAAAAACTGGAATATGAGTTTGCATTTGTAAGGGCTGTGAAGGGAGATCAGTGATGGGCATAGAGTCACCTGTTGGCACTCTGATGACCAGTATAGTGGGGACCCAAGATACAAAGCTTTCAGTGCTAGGAAATCACTTTGATCTGCTCTCTGACAATAGAGAAACATCCTATTTTTGGAAGAGTGAATGTGCATAACATGTTTGGTGGTTATTAATCTCTTACTGTTCTTTCTGGATTGGAATGAGCTGTGAGTTCAGTGTTGAGCCTGTGGCGAAGATTGTGAGGAGATGGATGTACGGACAGAGCTGGTGGCCCTAACAGAAAAGATTTAAAAAATTGGACAAAATGGTACAAAGTGGATGAAAGACAATGTTAGTTTTAGTGTGGGATAGTCAGGAGTAGGAGATAAGAATCAGAGAGCTCATTTTCTAAGAGCAAAACAAAATCTTACTGAAAAAAGACCACAATGTCTTATCTAATAAAAAAAAAAAAAATGGTGGTCACCTAGAATCATAGATGGCTGCAGGACCCCAGCTGCCTACTGTGAATCTTGGTGTTTTCTGATCAACTTCAGTCCATAAGTTTGAATGCTCAGAACCTCAGTTTTTGTTGGTTTCTGAGGCGATGCCCACTTGAGGGCGTGTGTTCAACTGTGGAAGATGATATAATTTCTGAGACTATTCTTCAACCCCTGAGAGCAGTGTTTCACCATGATTATCTCTCCCAGGCTGCAGACAGTTCAGAAAAATGAACTAGCTTGACATGAAATTGCCAAAATATTTCATTCTGTGATAAAACTGATAGGATTAAAAACCAGCCGGAGCCCTCCATTCCTCTCACATAGCCAAAGCCCACACAGAGGCACTGCGTGAGACAGCCAGTGTTCAGTATCATTTGGTATTACTTATTTAAATTTGGCATTGGTAAACAATTAAGCAAATCCCAAGAGGTAATCACAAAGGAGAGTTAGATTTAATTTAGGCATCTTAATGAGCTTTGCTTTTGATATGTAGGCATAATTACTGCATTGAGCACAAGTTAACCCTAATTAAATTGACTAACTTGGGCAATATTTGCTCTGGTTGATAGAATGAACATAAGTTTAAGGATTTTTTTTAAAAAGTTAGCTTATTTTTTACATCTCCTAGTTTCATATCTACATGTTCATAGTCGACTTAAGTAATCTGATATAAAAATGATGGAAATTATCTTGAGACTTGTAAGTCCTGTGTTTAGAGATACAACATATTTAAATAAAAGAGAGTCTATATATTCCACCTCCCCAAGCATAAAAAGAAAGAATATTTAAAAGATTTTTATAAAAGAATTTTGGTGAATCAAGTGATTAAATACTATTCTGTGACTATCTGTTCTTAACTTTTACTCTAACCAGATTGATCAAATAATTATAGTTGTTTACATTGTGCATTCTAGCCTGGCCCTTACAAGAAAGATATATGAAAAATGAACAGCTTAGAGGAAGTGAAAGAACTCACCCATTTTTATGAAAAGATGGTGAAAGCAATTTTCTCTGGGTGTCATCGTGAGTTTAGGGTGGTGATGGCAGAAGACATCCCTTTGTTGCTAAGCTACCGTAGAAATCCCACTGGACAGAAGAGTTGTTGTTACTACTTTTTGATTTTTGTTTTTATTTCCTTTTAATTTTTTATTATTATCTTATCTCTCCATAACATTTCTTTTTTAAATTAATTTTATTGGTTTATTGAGTTCTAGTTGACATATGATTAACTGCTCATATTTGAAAAGTACAATTTGATAAAATTTGATATATCTGTACACCAATAAGATCACCACAATCAAGATGATGAATACATGCTTTACCCTTAAAAGTTCCTCATATCCTGGGGTGCCTGGGTGGCTCAGTTGGTTAAGCAACTGCCTTCGGCTCAGGTCATGATCCTGGAGACCTGGGATCGAGTCCCACATCAGGCTCTCTGCTCGGCAGGAGGCCTGCTTCTCCCTCTCTCAGTCCCTCTGCTTGTGTTCCCTCTCTCGCTGTGTTTCTTTCTGTCAAATAAATAAATAAAATCTTAAAAAAAAAATAAGTGGAGTCGTACAGTATAAACTCTTTTTGCCTGGCTTCTTTCATTTTGTATAATTTTTTTATGATTTGCTCCTATTATTATGTACATCATTGTATTTTAATTGCTGAGTAGTATTCTGTCTTATAGATATGCCAAAATCTTTTATCCATTCAAATTACAGGAGTTGGACATGTAGGACATTTGAATTCCAATTTTTGATAATTAAAAGTAATGCTACAATAAACAACCATGTACATGTATTTTTATGGACATATAGATGTTTTAATTTGACTTGGATAAATACCAGGAATGAAGTGACTAGGTTATATAGTAGGTATATGCTTAATTTTTTAAGAAATTACCAAACTTTTTTCCAAAGCAGTTTTAGCATTTAACTTCCCAATGCAGTATAAGGACATTTCAGTTGTTTTATATTGATAACACTCGATAAGGTCATATGCTTTTAATTCTTACCACTTAGATTGGTGTAGTTTTTTTAAAAAAATTAATTTATTTTAATAGACTTCTTGAACTAAGAGGATTTAACACCTGCTCATGGTAGGTACTCAATTATTTGTTGTTTGAGTAAAGATAGAGGTGGTGTTGATATTCTCTTGATTTAAAAAAAAAAAAAAAGCTTGAAATGCCTCAAAAGAAGCCCTTGCCACATCCTTGTAATAGCATTTATTTACATGGTTGTCATTCCCATTCTTGCATTGACTTGGAAATAACAAAATAAAATCCATCCATCTACCAGACAGGTGTCCCAGACTAATATTTCTTTGCTTACAGCACAAGCCAGAGAATGAAATTTTAAGTTAGTTATAGCAGACATTGTACTTTTAACTTTGTGACTGAACCATTATGAATATCACTGAACTTTATCTGTATGAAAAGCAGATCTCAACATCATGAGTGGTTTCAGGTATTTGAAATTATTTACAGAAGCAGTGACAACTGGAAGAGTTAAACTCAGGAATTTTTTTTTGACCTAAATATTTTAGTATTGTCAGGTTTAACAAACTGATCTTATGAGTGGAAAGTTTTCAACATTTGATTTAAACAAAGTAATAAACTAGGAAAATGATGGAAATTCCTGGATATTTACTCTGGTTTATAGTTTGCTGACAATTTTAATTGTGTGTTCATATATATATGAATAACTTGCATTTTCCAGTTATAGAAAATAATAAGCTATAATTTCATTTGCCTCAGAAAACTTCCTTTCTTTTCTACTTCTATATAATTTCTAATACAATGTGATGGTCACCAATAGAAAATGGTCCTATAGTATTTAAGAGTCAGTAATCCTCTAAAATGTATCCCAATTTTTCCCTACAAAGAATTTACCAAAATATATAAATGCTCATTTGAACAAGTGATATGATAAGCCAACTTCTTGAAAAAGTTGTAGGGTAGATGGTAAAATAAGTGATTACATTTTCTTTAAAGAACAGCAATAGGGTGCCTGGGTGACTTAGTGAGTTAAGCATCTGCTTTCCGGTCATGATCCCAGGGTCCTGGGATCGAGTTCCACATTGGGCTCTCTGCTCAGTGGGGAGCCTGCTTCTTCCTCTGCCTGCTGCTCCCCCACTTTTGCTTCCTCTTGCTCATGCTCTATCTCAAATAAATAAATAAATAAAATCTTAACAATAACAGCAAAATCTTTGCTAGGTTTAATGATTAGCAAATCTTTTTCCTAAGTATAGTGGGTTGAATTATTGGATATTTCGGATAAGTAAGACTCAGTACTTGCTTCCTAAGTGCTTATGATTGGGGGTTGGAAGTAGGGGAGAAGGAGAGAGAGGCATAAATAAAATGAGGAATGCTAATATCAAGTACTAGGAAGTATCAAGGTAATTCAGAGGCAAAGGATATAACTCAAAAGGGCTTTTGGAAGAGGTAACACTGAAAGGAATAGGGGAGAAGACAGAGGAAAAGGAAGGGCTGGAGTTTACCAAAAGGGAAAGGAACATAAAAACAAAGTTTTGTTTGTCTGCCAGAGACAGAGGGAGGGAATTGAGAAAGATTTAGGTTTTAGGAACTCTAATCAATGAAAAGATTAGCTTCCCATAAGGAATAAAAAACAATAATGTAAAAAAAAAAATAATAGTGTACTAAAATGAAATAAGTCTAAGGAGGATAAATCATTTCCTTATTTTCTTTACTTTTTTATTTTGATCATGTTTTTTGGTGGGGAGGAGAGAAAATATCAAAAGCTTCCTTTTTTTTTTAGATTTTATTTATTTGAGAGAAAGGGTGAGCAAGAGAGAGAGCACAGCCGGGGTAGAGAGGCAGAGGGAGAAGCAGACTCCCTGCTGGTCAGGAAGCCTGAAGCAGGACATGTATCCCAGGTCCCAGGACCCTAGGACCATGACCTGAGCTGAAGGCAGATGTTTGACTGAGCCACCCAGGCACCCCTATCAAAAGCTTTCTAAAAATTTCTCCCCTTGTAGTTACTTTGCTTCACAGGATATTCTTAATCCATCCTTGTCTTCCCGTTGGATGAGTTAGCAGTGGTGTTTGTGGGAAAGGAGATCTGAGGACAGAGCAGATGGAGTAATGGAACCTTTGTGGAGCACCTCCTATGTGGTGGCACCATGGGACTTGCTGGGGATGATGTCATTCCTGCTCCCAGGAAGCTCGAAGCTGGGGGCGGGGGGGTGGGGAGACTGAGGAACGAAGGGTGGTTAATGGTGCAGTAGGAGAGGTGCTCCTGCACGGGAGGTGGCCTCGAGTATGCACAATTCCCAGTGGGGAAGAGCTTCTATGCCAACTGACGGTTCTATCCTCCTGTATCTCCCTTTTCACATCCTGAAAAGACAAGTTTGACTCTTTCCTGTGCCAGAGTTTATGATTTGATTTTTTACAATTTCCTTCCTTCCAACCATGAGATTGAATATTAGGGCTATTTTATGAAGAAATAAAAGTCCTTCATATTAAGTAATCCAATCATAACATTTTATTCCATAGATTTTATATGTAAATCTCTAAAGAATAACTTCATTAGTCTGCGATCACTTTATTATACAAGTGTAAATGTGATTTATGTACGTGAGACAGGGAAGAAAATCTAATAGCAAATGACAGTTTTATTCTCTTTGTATTCCTTATTTTATTTATGTCGAAAAACTAGTGTACTATCAGATGGGTGCTGCTAAAGTTCCTTTAAAAAGATTTACTGATGCCCTAATGTTGACTCTCTGAAGTAGGCACTGTCCCTATTGCTATTCTATGAGGAAGGAAACAGGGACACATAAAAGTTAAATACCAAAGTCTGGGTGGTAGATATCAAAACCAGAACTGAAAACAAGGCAATGGTGTGTGTGGAACAGAGTGTAGGTTCTACACAACAACACTAATAGGTACATTTGATATTACTCATTCTTCAGTCTCCTGGGCTAACATTTTCTTTTACTATCTAAATAAAATATATCAAATTCTATACAATTTATCATTTTTATAAATTTTATATGGTTTAATAATTTGATAAACTCTGGACCCATGCCACTATTTTCAGATTTTCCCCGAAAGCGTGCTTTTGTATTTCCCTTTCTGGCCCCAGATACCAGGTCCTCCTGGCATCTCGCCACTTGCCTGTGAAGATGCTGCCACTTCTTCATCCCACACTACTAGAGCAGAGAAATAGAGATTTCTCCTCCAAATCTCCCAGCACACCATGGACCTACCATCGCTGTCTATGATAGAGCTTTACTGAAAGTGTGGGGAGGGTGTGGTAAATGGTAGCCCAGGGCAGAAACTTCAGCTTCTCCACATTTAAAAATCATCCCTGTTCTTGGAAGTTTCTTACCAGTCCTTTTATAACCCTTTCAATTTCTTGCCATTTTTCCGGAGCCACTTCTCTTCTACATACTCTTTCAAACTGGAGCAGGCACAGGCCACACAAAACTCTTAGCCCTTCTTTATGTAGAAATTTTTCTAACCTTCATTCTACTTTTTTTTCCCATCTAGACTAGTCTGGGGAACTTTGCCCTTTGCAATGATGAAGGCCATAAAGACATTTTTACTAAACCAAGAGATTCTGAAACTTGGAGTGGTGAATCACAGCAGTCCTTCACTATCACCCCCCCTCCCTCCACCTCCAGAACTATTTTTATTACATCAAAAAAATTCTAGGTAGGAAAAAGAAACTATTAGGCATATGGGAGTACTGGTTTGCAAAGTGCCCCCCTTAACAGGGAAGACCAGGAGAGATTGAAGGAAGAAGTAGCCATTCCAGATCGATAGTTGGCAGGTATAAGGAGCATGGGAACTTACTTAACAAGGTTTGTCTTGTGCTGCTGAAAGACCAGTAGATCTCCACACCCACCCACCCAAACCCTAAAATTTTATAGTGAGGTCTTAACTGGGTTTAGTCATGGTATATAGTCCAGATGGCCTCTTGCAAGACTGTATTTTGGGGCAGGTGAACTTTCTTGTGTGGAACCTAATCTGTTGTCCTGCTCTCATCTTGGCCAGTAGCCTGGGGAAGGCAAGTGGAAGGCCCATTCTAAGGATAGAGAGGAGGGTAAAGAACTTCCAGTAGTAGCCTGGGTCTAGCTCAAGGGTCAACCAGCAGCCCTGTGGATTACCTCCTCCAACAGGAGACCATAATGGAATAAAACACAAGGTGTTTCTTTAAACAAGTTAAATGTAATTTAATTTGCTGCAAATACAATGATTTAACAAATAAGCCATAATATATATCTTTGACAGATTGAATTCACAGTTCTCTATGATTCTGACCTAACATATTGACATTAAATGTGTATTATTAATAGGAACTAAGTATTAAGAATATTTGGATATATTGGAAAAAGGACCACCATTGTCACTTTTCATCTTTTGCTCAGTAAACAAAGATTATGTACCTATTACATTTCAAGCCTGGTGGTTAGAAAGAGAACACATGATGAATAAATTATTGTCCCTGACCTCACAAACTGTGGATCGAGTGAATCATAAAGAAACATTGGCAAATAACTAGAAAATATTGAAGTATGAACAAAGTGTAGTGTATAGTGGTATAAAACAGCCAGCAGCCTGATGGGATCAGGGAAACTTGTACAGAAGATGCCATTTACATTAAGGATGGGTGTAAGTAAGCAGAAAAGAATAGAAGAAATGGGATGTATGAAGTCTTGGGAGAACAAAACAGCACCATCTGTGTTCAGAGCATCAACTGTCTATGTGTTGAAGCAGAGGGGGGAGAGGGGAGGAGAGAATGAAATGGAAAAGTGGCCAAGATGAGAGCAGGACAACAGATTAGGTTCCACACAAGAAAGTTCATCTTATGTCTGTTTAGACTTTCAGAAACTCCAGGCTCAACTTTTAAGGATCCCAACTGGATCTAGTGAATCTGAATGTCTTGATTAAATCAGAAACCTGAAGTAACTTTTATTCGTATTAGGGTTTAAGAAACTCTGTTATAGGCAATGGGAGCCTTTGGCTTTTTAAATATTTCATAATATGAGGTCATATCTGGCACTGCAGACCAATATACTGTACTGTATATTGTATATGTACTTAGAAACATAATGAACAAAATGAGTTTTTATATAGCTTGAATGCTCTATGGTGCCCTGGGTAGCAACTTAGCATAGTTTAAGTAGATGAAATTATATAAAGTATCTACTAAAATACCATTGGTGAAACTTTACCAAGTGTTATTATTTTTTTTTTCTTTCATCCCCTCTCTCATGCATAGTAAATCCTGTCTGAATAATTTACTCATTCTGGAATATTAAAACAGTCTTGGGCTTTATGGATAACTAAAGAGTTTCTTAACTATAATGAGGCTCTTGGAAATGCTCTGCCACAAATTATATGTGGGGGAGAATGTGGCTTGATGTATACTTACAAGCTAGCTTTCATTTTCATCCAGAGAATGGTTTTGATAAGAAGCTGTTATTTGGTATGGCTGGAGTAGTAAGTGAGGTGCCCTTAGTCTTGTGTGTGTAGGAGGGAGGGACCGAGGGATCACTGCTCTGTAAGTCTGGGGATGGAATTAAGTTTGTCTAAAACTCTTCACTGTATCTGGACAGACGAACAGCTTGCATTTGTGAAAATGGCATCTGAATTCAAATTGAAAAATAGTAACATAAAAGCAAGTGTAATGATGACCAGTGTAAACTATCACACAAAGTGGGCAAACCTACTGAGATACAAATGCTGATAACTGTATGGGAGTGCTTCGTAGAAAAGATATAAGAAACATCGTGGATAACAGTTACAGAATGAAAGAAAACATACAGGGATTCATAAGCACGAGTGCCATATGGCGGAAACATGACTCAATCTTTCTATCAAGACTGAACATTGATTGTATCTTCCTAAATGACAGGCTCTACTTTGTAATATTTTTCAAACGTATAGCTGCAGCTCCACACAAAAGCTAAGATCAATTTCCTGTAAAACAATTAAAAAATAATTTTAATGCCAGCTTTATGGCATTTGGTGCAAGAGCTACAAGGCTACTGTATTTTGACTGAATTAAACATGGCTGTGAGGCATGAGAAAGGTTCTAGAACCTCTTTTTCTAAAGGGCCTATTTTTATTTGTTTATTCTTTTTAAAGATTTTATTTATTTATTTGACAGAGAGAAACACAGCGAGAGAGAGAACACAAGCAGGGGGGAGTGAGAGAGGGAGAAGCAGGCTTCCCGCAGAGCAGGGAGCCCAATGCAGGGCTCGATCTCTGGACTCTGGGATCATGACCTGAGCCGAAAGCAGATGGTTAACGACTGAGCCGCCCAGGCACCCCTGTTTGTTTATTTTTATTTTACTTATTTATTTATTTATTTATTTATTTTTATTGTTACTAAAAATTTTTTTTTCCACTGTTCCAAGATTCATTCCCCATTCCCAACACCCAGTGCTCCACGCTCTAGGTGCCCCCAGTACCCACCACCAGGCTCTCCCATCCCTCCACCCCCCTCCCTCCAAGTCCCTCAGTTTGTTTCTGTGTCCAAAGTCTCTGTTGTTTCGTTTCCCTCCCTGGATTACCCTAGTTCCCATTTACTTTCCTTCTCCCACTGTCCTCCAGGTTACCCCTCATGCACCTATTTTTAATAGAAAGAGCCTATAGCCCATGAGCCTGGATTGGAACAATAGGGAGATGAATTTTAGCACACTTACTGTTTTTTTTTCTTTCTTTTTTCTTTCCTTTCTTTGTCTCTCTTTCTTTCTCTCTCTCTTTTTAGCAATTCCAATACATTGATACTCCAAATGCTTTGACCTTGCTCAGGAAAACTGTAGTAATACGTTTTCCCACTTTTATTTAACAACCATTTTGAATAAGGGCAACAAATATTTAAGCAGAGGGTGTGGGGATTTGGTAGATTTTTATAAGGAAAGTCTGTATTATTTCTAAAGTCAGATCTTTGAAATTATAATAACTTAAAACAGATTTTTAAAAAGATTTCGTTGAAGCACATTTTTTTAAAGTTTAGATTTCTAGTATATTTATGGAGGACTGCTAGCATCCCATAGCTGAAATCATATAATTGTTATATCCTATGCTTTCTGCTTTTGACTGTGTTACTGTTGGAATATTTTCTGATAACATCTATGAGAGCAGAAATGGATGTTGTAGTAAAATAGAGTCTTCTCAGTCTGATCGATTTTGTGCTTTTACAATCCATTTCAGTTATCAGAAAGTATTTAAATTTTTCCTCCTGCTATCTGGAAAGAATGTAATGGTCTAAAAGATTGCCTACCAAGTGAGGAAGTTTCTCTATTGTCAAGGTAGAAAGAGTATATTTACTAAACTGCCTTTAACTTTGGAGTGAATATTGCAATCCATTTCTTTCGCTGTTTGCTGACCTGTAACTATAGGAAGCACCCAAACCTGACATGTGGCAATATCATCTAGCAGGTCTAGATTGTATAACATAGGCTAGGATGTTCTTAAATTAGGAGATTCCAAGCCAAAATTAAAACCATTTTTTTTCCAGTGGTTAGAATTCACCAGTATTTTGCTTCAGTATGAATTTGTGTAACGATGATTTTTGTATTGCGAAATGGAATTCCTTAGCCATTAGTATAAAGCTAACAGAACAAACAAATGTATTTTTAACACTATGCTATAGGTAAATATCCCTTCCTATGAAATGGGGAAGATGTAAGATGATAAGATGTACATTTGTATTCACTATTTGGTGAAAAAATATCCACCAAAATTTTCTAGAAGAAGGTTTAAATTAAATACATTTCTTAGACCAATAAATATGGTCTGTGACCTGCGGTGATTTGACAATAATGAAATAAATGAATATAATTAATTATGATGACAAAGTAAATCGAACCACTATAGCTATTTAGAGAATACTAGCCATTTTAGCTGGAGACCATTTGCTCTTGTACATTTATGGATTGTACAGAACTAGCTTTAAAAGGTAAGATGTATAATTTGTATAATTGTGTAGTTAGAGGGACTGTAGGTCCAATTAACTCATTTTAATATCGAAAGCCTTGTGCTACTTGATAAAATGGCTTTTCTGGCACCTGGATATCCTTTTAGCCATGTCTTGGAGACCCTGTAGTGTAAATAAAATTGTGTTGATTTTCTCAGGTCTATGGAATTTGGACTTGGTCCTGGAGTGGACATTGTATTTAAATACATATGTAAAAGGTAAGGTGAAAGCATTTAGAATGTCACAACTGGGTATGGAAAGAAAGGTCTACAGAACCTGTGGGAAATTTTTCAGTAATCCAGGTTGGATAAGATAGTTTTTTGGGCAACATATGATAATGTGGGAGTTTTTTTTTTTAAACAAAGAATAGTTATTGATGACTAACTAGATATAGGAAATAAGAGTGTTAGCACCTTGAGTCTAAATGCTTACAAGGCTGATTTTAATATATGAAAAGGAAGTCAGGAAGGTGCTGAGAAAAGCAGAAGAGAATAGTAGACCAAAAGAGATCCAGCTTGATGTTAGGCATTAAAAAATAATTAGACCTGTAGGTAAGAAAATTTTGCTTCCTCAGCAGTTCTCATAGTGTAATCTGGGGTTCTTATGATCTTTTCAGAATGTATGGGAGATCAAAACAATTTGTATAATACTATTAAGACATGACTTTTCTTTTTCTCTGTGTTGGCATTTCCTTTGGTAGTGCAAACGTAGTGGTGAGTGAAACTGTTAGAGCTTTAGCAAGTTAAGTCAGTGGCACCAACTTCTACTCATAATAGTCATTGTATTCTTCATATCTACAAACTTGCAGGGGAAAAAAAGTCCAGTTTAATTTAAAAATGTCCCGATGAAGCAGTAAAAATTATTAATTTTGTTATACATCAGCCCTGAATTATATACATATTTTTCACATTCTGTGTGATGACATGTACATAAAGCACATTTTCTGCTTACTAAATTATAATGATTCTCTTGACAAAGGGCGCTTGTGTGATTGCTTCAACTGCTAGCTCAACTATCCACTCTTTTTCTTGAAACTCCCCTCCCTTTTTTTTAGTGCAAAGCATGATTGACAAATTATGGTGATTCAGACATGAGTATTTGGATAGACATTTTCTCAAATGGACTAAAATGAACCTGCCACTTCAAGAAAAATAACTCACAGTGTTTGTTGCCAGTGATAACATTTGAGATTTCAAGAGGAAATTGGAATTATAGAAAATGTACAGGGATCACCATGAACTTGAAAAGTTCCTGATTACATACAGAAATGACCAACTCTGTCAGCATTGAGAAAATGTGTATAACGCATGAGAGAACATTTCCAAATTTTAATGACTGAGTTACAAAATCATGCATGGGTTACAGAACGATTCATAGTAAAATGCAAACCAATGGGACGTCACAACTGACCATGAAAAAAAATTACTTGTCAAGTTTTGGTGTAATAGCAAAGAAAAATATTGACAATTACCTGAAAAGATGATTAAATATATCTTCTTTTGTGAACTGCATATCTTTGGGAGGCTGGATATTTTTCCTTTTTTTTAAGATAGATATTTTTAAAGATTTTATTTATTTGAGAGAGAGAGTGTGTGTGCATGAGACACCACGAAGAGGGTAGAGGAGCAGAGGGAGATGGAGAGGCAGACCCCCTGCTAAGAAGGGTGCCTGATGTGGGGCTCCATCTCAGGGCCCTAGAATCACCATCTGAGTCAAAGGCAGACATTTAACCAGCTGAGCTACTCAGATGCCTCAGATTTTTTTCCATATACCTTGACTGAGACAACATATTGAAATGAATTAAATCAAGAAGTAGATATGAGAATATAGCTCTCTTTAATTAAGCCAGGTATTAATATAATTTACAATAATGTAAAATCATGCCACTCTTCACACTGTTTTGGAAAATATAGTTGTTTTTCACAAAACATGTCATTTATTGTAATGTAATAGAATACATCAGAATAGTTATTTTTTAAGTGGACTGAATAAATATTTTTAAATAGTCAACCAATTTTTATTGTAAAGTAATATATATCTGTAAATGTAACCCTCCCAGACAAAAGCTTTACAGTTTTCTCAGTAACTTCTAAGAATGTAATGGATCCTAAGACCAAAAACTTTGGGAATCACTGAGTAACATATGTACATTTAGGGGTCATTTTCTTGGAATTTTTATTTGATATTATAGAAGTGGTATTATATTTTGAATAAGATCATATAGAACAAATACCAGAGCTTTGGGAAAAAAAGAAACAACAACAACTGGGCTTAGTTTTGGAGGAATGAATGAAAAGAAAAAATCCCCTGTGGGGGATGTTAGGGAATCAGTGCTAACAGGGTTGACGTACCCAGGAGAGCTGGAGTCCTGGAAAGAAGCAACAGTGTCTGGATAGGTAGCGGTTTATAGAGACCTTGAGCTATTTCAGTGGCCCAGTGCAACCTTTAATCTGAACCATTCAGTTATCTCTTTCTTCCTACCTGACTCCTCCACTGTTCCCTGATGGAATTTACAGACCATAAGCAACAAAAATCCTTGTACCCCCAACTTTTATCTCTGAGTGGAACTTGACCTCCTTGTTTTAGCTGAACCTTAATACATCCTCATTTACCGTCTCTTCAAATACAGGCTGTTTCTTGGGGGGTCAGAGTTGAAGAGCAAGAGTGTTTGTGTCCTTCACATGAACTTGCTAATAAAGATCCTACATATATCCTTTTCTTCCCAAAGGTTAGGATGAATTTTTCAGTTAATAATTACAAATATTGGAGATAAAAACCCTCAGATGTTTGGATTCCAGTGTCACACATGTAGGGATTTTTCTTTGTTTATTTTTGCTATGTTAATAATATTAATTTACAAAAAAGGAATAATTATATGGCTAATTTGGATTATAAACCACATGTAATGGCCCCAGGTACTAAATTAACAGTGAAATCTCTGCATTTAAAATCAGATATATAAAGTCATGTATTATTTTTGGTTTCAGTATTTACTAAATGACCCTTTTCTAGCTTATTTAAATAGTACTTCAGCTTTTTAAAGATCCCCCACATTTTTTTTTTAAGATTTTATTTATTTGACAGAGAGAAACACAGCCAGAGAGGGAACATAAGCAGGGCGAGTGAGAGAGGGAGAAGCAGGCTTCCCGCCGAGCAGGGAGCCTAATGTGGGGCTCGATCCCAGGTCTCCGGGATCATGACCTGAGCTGAAGGCAGTTGCTTAACCAACTGAGCCACCCAGGCACCACCATGATCCCCCACATTTTAATAGTTCAGAACCTAGACTCTGGAGCCATATAGCTTGGATTTAGATGCAAGATTTTCCCCTTTCTATATCAATATAGAAAGTCATTTACTTTAGGAAATCACTTACATTTTCAGTCCTTAAACTTGATTATCTTTAAAATGGGAATGCTAATAATATAATTAATTATTTGTAATACTACTGTTATCATTACATCCAGTTTATAATTATGTTCACCAGACTCACTACCTGCTAGTATTCCATATTGTCATTTATCAGACTTCTGATATTTATTATAATCTTAGTAACTTATTAATTATTTAATTGTTATTATAGTAAGATTATCTACACCATGGGCTGGGGAATCAAGTGAATTAATTTATCAAAAGAATTTTTTTCTTTAAAGAGAGGGAGGTGGGGGAGCAGAGAGAGTATCTTAAGCAGCTCCATGCTAGTGCAGAACCTGATGTGGGGCCCTATCTCACAACTCTGAAATCATGATCTGAGTGGAAATCAAAAAATCGATTGCCTGACTGAGTCACCCAGTGCCCCTACTAAAGGAATTTAATAAAGCATCTAGTTTATGGCAAGTACACAACAGAAATTGGAGATTATCAGTAGTAGGATTCTTTAATGTATTTTAAGCACTTTCCACCTGCAGACGCTAGGACAATTAAATGAATACAAATTCATTTAATCATTGCAGCCATGATGTAAGATAGAAAGTGTCATTCTACCTATTTTGTGATGAGAATAAATGAGGTGTGGGGAAAGTAGAAAATTTATAGTCACATAATTAACATTTCACTGTGGGTTTGAACCTACACCTATAAGAATGTAGGTGAGGCTTCCAATGAGCCAAGGGTTGGGAGACATAAACATGAACAGAACATGGTTCCTGTCTTAGAGGAGCTCTGATCCCTCAAGGAAAGGGAGGAGGTTACAGTCATTCTGAAAGCATCTTTCCAGAGTAGGTTGTAAACACAGGGGAGAGATCACCGGGCATCACTGTGCACTTTATTTCATTTGAATTTCATAGATACTCTGTCCCACTGTCAGAACTGACAGTATGATACCTATTTTATTAAGAAAAAAAATGACATTTAGGGAAGTTAAATGGTTCATGTGATTGGTTCATGGAAAAGCCTAGACTAGAATCTTTGTCTCTTGAATTTTCAAGTCAAGTTTAGACATGTTGTCTTCTATGATCAGTATTATAATGGGTTGAATAGTGGCCTCTGGCGATATCAGGGACTAAAACTTTCATCTATAAATCTAAAAAAAAGGTCTTTGCAGATGTGATTAAATAAAGGATCCTAAAATTGGGGGATTATCTTAGGTTATTTGGCTAGACCCTAAAAGCTACCACATATATCCTTAAAAGAGAGACAGATATTTGAGATACACACAGAAAAGACAATATGACTATGAGGAGGAGACTGAATTTACACACCCACAAGCCACAAACACGGCAGAAGCCATGAGAAGATAGAGGAGGCAAGGAACACATTCTCTCCTAGAGCTTCTGGGGAGAGTTCAGCCTTACATGTGGTGATTTCAGCCTTGTGGTTCTGATTTTTACTTTTGTCATCTAGGGAGTAAATTTCTCTTGTTTTAAGCTGCTTATTTTGTGGTAATTTGCTATAACACTAATAGGAAACTACTATAAGCATCTGTCATGGTTCAGGGGGTATGTGTTGCTCCCTTCTCCTTGAGAAAATCCCTTTGGGAACTATACACTAGTATTTCAGACTGTTCTTCATTGAACCTCTGGTTATCTTTCCTTATCAACTCAAGACTTTATTACCCAGCCCACTCACTGTCTTCACTTCTCTTGCTACCATTCTTGGCAACTTTAACATCCACTATCTAGCTAGTCTGTTTATAGCCACATGTGATTACATTCTTTTGCTCATCAAAGAATTTCCTCCAACAGTTCTTATCCCCCCTGCTCAGCCATCGGTAATTATTTGTTGATCAAATTGCTCCTATCAGCAAATGAACATCCAATAAATTCTCTGTCCTCCTAAAGCAAATAGTTTTGACCTCACATTTCCCTCCTGTGCCTGTCTTGGTTCTCTACTTCCATTATACTAAGGATTTTCAAGAGAATTGTCTATATATTGCCTCAATTCCTATTCTCTTTTGTGCTCACATTCTGCTGAGGCAGCTCTTGTCAAGGTCAGTAAGAGCCTCTCTCTTGACTGTGCCCATGGTCAGTTGTTATTCCTCATTTCAGTTGACCTCTTAATAGCATTTGACATGATGAATGACTTCCTTCTACTTGAGTCATTTTCTTCCCTTGGTTTCTGGCACAGTCTACTCTCCTGATTTTCTTTTTATTTCACTGGCTGTTTATGCTCATTCTTCTTGCTAGCTGTTCTTCCTTTTCTGCATCTGCTCTATTTCCTATCTTCCCTCCGTAGGTTATTTCATCCACTACCAAGATTTGACTCTCCTTGTCCATCAATCTCAGGTCTATGTCACCAGGCTCCACTTTTCCCCTGAGACACACATTATTTTATTTAACTCTGTGCTGAAAAACTTTATTTGAATTTCTAATTGGTGTTTCAATCTTAGCATGTCCAAAATGGAACTTCGACTTTCCAACTCCCGCTGCACAGAAACAGGTCCCTCCACAGATTTGCCTATCTCAGTAATTGACACCACTGTGCATCCAGCTGCTGAGGCACAGGCTTCAGAGTCATCCTTCATTTACCCATTTTCCCTACATCTCCCTCCGTACAACAGAAAATCCCTTTGGATACGACTTAACACATGTGGTCAATGTGATGACTTTTTGTAACTTATTCCACTCCCATCCCAGGCCAACCCACAGTGTGCGTCATGCTTACTGGGACCCGAGCTTATGAACTCAACTCCCTCTTTTCTCTCTTATCCTTGTTCCAACAGTTCATTCTCAACACAGCAGCCACCGTCATCCTTCAATATATACAAACCAGACCAACTTTCTCCATGTATGAAATTCTCCAGTAGTTCCTCATTCCACGTATAAAATATAAACCCCTTACCATGGTCGGTGATGCTGTTCTGATTTCTTTGATTTTTCTCCCTCTTCTCACTGTTCTTCAATCACATCGACTTTCCTCAGTTTTTCTAGTCAGCAAGCTTCTTCACACCTCAGAAACTTGCATTTTATTTCCTTTGAACCTGCTAACCATCCCTCATCTGCTCATGGCTGACTTTTTCATTGTTGAAGTCTCTACTCAAATGTTGCTTCTTCAGTGGAGGCTTTTATCTTAAATGGTCAATCCATAGAAAATCATTTTGCCCAAACCAGTTTACCAAATTAATTTTTTAATGTGCCAAATAACCAAATATTATATATAGTTTAGATAGTTTGGATATAGTTGGTAAATTCAGGAAGTTTGTTTTTAGGTATAGATTAGTCAGGGAATTTACTTTTTTCTGTGTGCTAATGTTTTGATTAAGGACAAATTGACCTAGAGCTCTCCAAAGCAGTGATCTTATCACTTTCTACCCTTTAATCTCTTTTCCTATAGTACTTAATACTGTGATAAATCATATTTATGCATCTGCTTTTACATTTTTCTATCCTTTAGATTCTAAGCCTCATGAGGGTAGACACTTGTATGGCCTTTTCAACTTCAGTATTTTGTTCTACAGCACATGCTCAAAAATAAAGGTTTAATGAATGAATGCAATGAGTTACAAAAAAAATTGGATTTGAGTACATTGAAGAAGGAATGGGCAATGTATCACTCTAAGCTAAAAATATACAATATTCTTATTTTCTTGAAGTATCTAAAAGAGAAAATGAGATCATAAAGTAAAGTGACATAAAGGTTTTTTGTTTAAGTAAAGGAGACCAATATGTTAGAGTATAGAATTAAGCCAAAAAAAAAAAAAAGGAAAAAAACCCACAAATAAAAGATACTGATTTTTTAAATTTTGTATAACGGTAGATGATGACATAAATCAGTGAAGAAAAAAAAAAGTTTTATTTGACAGTTCTGTATTTCTAGATTGTGCTTCGGGGTCTATTTGTTTATTTTTAAAGATTTTATTTATTGGGTGCCTGGATGGCTCAGTGGGTTAAAGCCTCTGCTTTTGGCTCAGGTCATGATCCCGGATCCTGGGATCGAGGCCCGCATTGGGCTCTCTGCTCAGCGGGGAGCCGGCTTCCTCCTCTCTGCCTGCTTGTGATCTCTCTCGGTCAAATAAATAAATAAAATCTTTAAAAAAAAAAAAGAGTTAAAAAAAAAGATTTTATTTATTTTTTAGAGAAAGAGTGTGAGCAAATGGGGGAGGGGCAGAGAGAGAGTGGGAGAGAATCCCAAACAGACTTTGTGCTGAACATGGAGCCAGATGCAGGGCTCAGTACCACAGCCCTGAGATCATGACCTGGGTCCAAATCAAGAGTTAGATGCTTAACTGACTCAGCTACCCAGAAACCCTTGTTTCCGGGTTTATTTAAAAAATTATTAGATTTGATTTAAAATCTTCATCCCAAAATAACTTGAAACAATCTACAGTGAGTTGTTTGGCATTGATTTTATCATTACATAATGTAAACAATTAAATGAGTTTAAATCATTGATAAATTCATAAATTGATTTTCAGAATATAATTATAAAGTGATATTAGTTATAAATGTGAAACACCATAATAATCACATTAGGGGGGAGGGAAATGAGAAGGAAAAAAGTTGAGAAAATATTTTTTCATACAGTCCATACCGTGCTTATCCAGGGAGATCAGATTAATTACCAATATGTTAATTTTTGGTGATATGGATTAATATCCACTTATTATTTTTTGTATAGATGACTAATTTCTGAAGAATATTATAAATCATTCTCTATAACATTTAAAATGTCATTAAAATTAATATTCTAGAAAACTTTTATTGCACATTTTATTTTATGAAAAAGTTCAGGAAATATACAAATACCAAAGGAATGAACTCAGTATAAAAACTTCCAGACTTGAGAAATTGGTAATTGCTTCTTTTACTTAAACATGCATATCTTTAGAGTGGTTATGATGGTCTTCTGCTAATTAAAGGAATTATTAAATGTGACCATATTAAAATTATTGGAAGGCATTTTTATTAAATAAGAAAAGCAAAAGGAATTACAGTTCATTGTAATATGTATGTGATAAAAACTGGTTGATAAATTGCTCTTAAAATGATCTGCTTGTCTCTACCTATATACTCATGTATTGATAATTCAATACAGAGAAAAAGATAATTTCTGGCACAAACTAGTTCTAAAGTAGCAGGGTAATAAGGACTTACCTGTGGTAGTAACAAAATTTGTGGCTTGAGAATTTTAAGGCACAAATATGTAAATTTCCTCTGAAAATTCTTCTTCAACCCAGGTACCCATTGTAAAATCATCTGATTATCCACAGTTGATATAATTTAATGTTTCTTCATCTATTTCATTGCCATGTTTGAGACTATCTGGGGTCTTAAATTATAATAGACACTTCAAACTTTGTATCTTAGAATGTTAATGTATGAAAAATAATAAAAATATGAAAAGGCTCATAAAATGTCTGCCATGTCATGCAGGGGAGGGTATTATAACCGTTATTTCATGATCATTAGATTTTGAAATCATCTTTATCTTCAAAGCAGTAAAAGCTCTATAAATATTGTTTCTCCCATTGTAAAAAGCTACCTGCATATACCTTCACTGATTTTGCAATGTGTCAAATTTAATTTTAAATCAGTGTCTCCTTGTTTTATCTCCACCAGTTGTATTTAAGTTCAAATCCTTAGTTTATGTGTCATTTGTATGTACTCTAAAATGTCTCTAAAGGGAATCTAGGATGAAAAAGGTTGATTTAAGTTTCTGGTCAGAGGTCTTTTGTTATTAAATTTTCACAGAGTATAAATGTTGAAAATGGAAGTGGATGGAGTTCAACTTCATGGATACCACCTTCACTTTCTACTTAATGAGGTGACACATAAATCAATTCTCTCATAAAGGTGGGGGAAATTATGCTTTTATTCATTCAGTAATTACATTACAGTTTCTTACTCAACTTACCACTCTTAGTCATTAAAAGGAGACTTGGAAGTTTCCTGCCTTGGTCGACTTGACCTGAGAGCACTGGAAAGAAGAGCTTATTGAAATTCTCAATGAAAAACAACAGACATAATTTTTTTTCCTAGTCTGTTTCTTAAATTCTTTAAGCAAGCCTAGGAAATGTTTATTTATTTTTAATAGGTGTCATAATTTTTTTATTTTTTTAAAGATTTTATTTATTTATTTGACAGAGAGATTACAAGTAGGCAGAGAGGCAGGCAGAGAGAGAGGAGGAAGCAGACTCCCTGATGAGCAGAGAGCCGGATGCTGCCTCCATCCCAGGACCCTGAGCTGAAGGCAGAGGCTTTAACCCACTGAGCCACCCAGGCGCCCAAGTGTTATAATTTTTTGCACAACAAAAGAACATTATTATTTGTATAGCTTAGATGGGGATATTTTTTACTTATAGAAATTTTGTAATGAAAAGACACTATGGTTTCTCAATAATGAGTAGACATGACAAATTATTTAGCATCTACTGCACCTTGGATTTATGAATACTGACTTTGTATGTGGATTATTCTTTTGCACAACAGCAAAATCCTTTGTTTATTTGAAAGTTCTTTTGACAGGTTTAAATTCTTGTTAAAATTATAATGTTAATTCCATAATATGGAAACACTCAACTCTGGAAAACATAGTAGGAGAACAAAATGATGAATTTGCAAATTCAGAGTTAAACTAATTTTAGTAAATTCAACTTCTGGATTTGCTAACTTTTCTTTTAAAAAGATTAAGAAAGTCATCCAGTTTGGATTGGCTTCTGGGTTGTTCAGTTTCTGATGTAAGTGTTTATATATTAGCATTTTATATTAGGGTCAAAAACTCACAAGAGAATGTTTATCCCTGATCACCAAGATTCAAATGTATGTAGAACAATTTTTCATTGTTTTCATCATCAGATTTAAGAAATGTTTAGGATCACAAATACACACATTCAAAAATTTCAACACATGTTGAGGAAATTCAACTAAAGTGGAATGTGTCAATATCATATCTAATGCAGCTTGAAAGACAAATCTTTATATTGCTATGAGTTAATAGCATACTGAGAGACTACTGCAGAAAGTCCATTTTAAAAAGCCCTTTTGTGTTTAGATATTCATGAAATAATCAGAATGTTGATATTTAGACATGTGCCATTTCTTATTTGAAGGTTAGCAAAACAATACATAGACATGAAAGCTAATATTTTAATTTTTACAACATTAGAGACAAGTTTCAATATGTTACTCTAACAGGATTCCTAACATTTTTATACATTTTCAGGTAGTTTGTTTAAAAGGTCAAAGGAAAACTAGTCTGAAATAAAATAAAAGTTATAAACAATAAATATGTTTTCAATATTGCTTTCACAGAATAAATTAATCTGCAAAACTGACTTGTTATAGTAGCTGAAAAGATAAATTCCATACATCCCTGACTCAGTGTAAGTTATAAATTACTGGGACAGGAACTTTTAAAGAAACATTCATTTTTTACTTAAAAAAATGTGTTTGAACATCACTGAGAGTTGGCAGAAATTAGATGAACTTTTGTATTTTCTGGGGTAACATTCAGCCTTTGTTGCACAGAGAATCTTTGGCGGGTATCAGTCACAATCACGCCTACAGCCCACACCTTAGGAAAGCTGGTGGAAAGTCTGTAAGTGTGCCTCTGGGATTGGTATCTTTAAATCTATCCTTATTGTATCTTTAAAAAATTGCATGGGTGGCTCAGTTGTTGGGCATCTCCTTAGGACTCAGGTCATTGTCCTGGGGTCTTGGGATGGAGCCCCACGTCGGGCTCCCTGCTCAATAGGAAGCCTACTTCTCCGTCTCCCACTCCCCCTGCTTGTATTCCCTCTCTCGCTGTCTCTCTCTCTGTCAAACAAACAAATAAATAAAATCTTTTAAAAAAATCGCAAACACTTATTTAACCATCATTGACAAATAATCTCATTTGCAACCTACCTCATAATTCTTGACCACACACAATTTGCTGAGAGACATGAGCATATATTGATGAGAAAAATATAAGTTGGCAGTTGTATTTTAGTTCTGACCACAGGTTTAATTTAACAGACTTAGGAATCTGAATTTTCCTCACCCTACCTGGATGATCAGATGGGCTCACTCTGCAGAGCAGCTAATCTCACTTGAAGCCTTCATTCACTCACATTTTTATTGAGTGTATAGTAGATAGCTTACATTCAAGTGGGTACTGGAGATGCAGAGACAAGTCCTGCCCCCTTAGTACTCTGCCTTGCAGCAGAGTCGTGACCACCTTTAAACCTGTTGTTGCCTTTGGGGCACCTGGGTGGCTCAGGCAGTTAAGCGTCTGCCTTTGGCTTAGATGGGGATCCTGGAGTCCTGGGATTGAGTCCCACAGCAAGCTCCCTGCTCTGTGATGAGCCTGCTTCTCCCCCTGCCTCTGCCTCTCTTTCTCTCTGTCTCTCATGAATAAATAAATAAAATCTTAAAAAAAAAATCAAAAGTCCTTGCCTTTGATGATGGGGTCTATGCCCTTCTTTAGTTCAGACTACTGTCTCAGAATACAGGGTGCCCTATATAAACAACAGAACATTTATTTCTCATAGTTCTGGGAAGTCCAAGATCCTCGAGCTGGCAGATTTATTGGCGGGTTAGAGCCTCCTTCTTGGTTCCCAGATGCTCATCTCACTGTGTCCTCACGTAGCATAAGGAACAAAGGAAATCTCCAGTCTCTTTTGTGGAGGCACTAGTCCCATTGGCAAGGGCTTCAACCTCATGACTCACCTCCCGAAGACCTCACTCCCAAGTGCCATCATGTTGGAGATTAGAGTTCAATGTATTAATTTTAGGGGGGAGACAATTGTTCAGTCTGGAGCAGGCACTTTGATATATCACACTAAAGCTTGAAACCCAACATTAAATGGTCTCAGAACAGAATCAGAAGACACGGTACTGTGTTTTATCTGTTTGCACTTTTCATAAATGGTTTTGGTTTGCTGGTGTTGCGGTTTATTCGTTTTTAGGACACTATGGCATATTCATGACACAGTTCCACATTATTCGTAGCTCTCCTTGCACTTCTGCCTTTTATTAGTTCATTTTATTCTACTGTTGTTCCATCTACTTTTATAATATATTCAATGGTCTGATTACTGAATTATTGTGTGGTCTTCTACAACCTAATTAAAAATAACTATGAGATCGGGATTGTGGGAGATAATTTTATTGAATGTATTTTATAATTAATTATGTATTGATAACAATCCAGCATTATTTATTATAATTAGTCTAATTATAAAATGTAATTCCTAGAATATCCAACGTATTCAACTGCTGCCTAAAATTGTCATTTTGAAATACAACTTTTGCTTGTCGATTACTACAGCTTTCCTTAATTTGTGGATAAATTATGCTCTGTTATTTCTATGGAGAAATTAATTTGGACCATCAGTTCCCTAGGTGAGAAAATAAAATGTCCCAGAGTAGTTTTTTGGTGATAAGGTAATAAGAACAACAGAACACAGTTCAGAAAATGGTCACACAATTATTGTCACTGACTAATACAACTCATGACTTTCCTGCCACTTAACAGAGTTTGCCAGTCAAGGCATTGTTTAACTATGAAATATTTTACTTTCATTTTAATTTAAACATGGTAGGGGGTCTGAGGATTATCAGTCTTGCCTGTGGGCATTTAGCTTCTTTTTACAGTAATTGATGTATAATCTACTTGCTTTCATTCTGATAAAAAATGAAAAAGTAAAATACAGTAAGTGTTGAATCAAACGTTTAATGCCAGCCTTTTATCAGCAATGAACCCACTGTTGGAAATTATCTTCTCAGTGACATGTTTCTTCCATCATTGGTGGATTATGGTTGCCTATGGAAAAAAATAAGTAGGGAACCACTGTATCATAATTTCTTTTTTATTTCTATATTTCTAAAGGTGTTTGACTCAGGCAACTACATCTTATAAAACTTGTGTGGTATATGTAATGCCCACAATTGACCAACCATTATCCTTGGAAAGCTAAAGAGGGTTTAGTAGACTGAACGTTCCTGTTTGGATCCTTAGGTTGGGTTGGATGCATTAAACTCATTTACTGTTTGGGGCAGACTGATGCACAGTTTTAACATGAATACTAACTAAGCCTTTTCCTGTTTTACCTCTGTTTTTGTTACAGAAACCCTGGAAACTCTCATCAGACAAGCAGAGAATTACACCAGCATTCTCTTCTGCAACACCTATAGGAGCATGGCCCTAGAGGCTGCAGCTTCAGTGCAGGAGTTGTTCACTAATGTGGGGCTCTATTTATTTGGTGCAGATGTTAATCCTGAAGAGTTCATAAACCGATTCTTTGACAGTCTTTTCCCTCTTGTCTACAATCACCTCATTAACCCCGGTGTGATGGAAAGTTCCCTGGAATACTCAGAATGTATCCGGATGGCCCGCCGGGATGTTAGTCCATTTGGTAATATTCCCCAAAGAGTAATAGGGCAGATGGGGAGATCACTGCTTCCGAGCCGCACATTTCTGCAGGCGCTGAACCTGGGCATTGAAGTCATCAATACCACAGACCATATGCATGTCTCCAAAGAGTGCAGCAGAGCCCTGCTGAGGATGCAGTACTGTCCTCTCTGCCAGGGTCTGACTCTCAGTAAGCCTTGCATGGGGTACTGCCTCAACGTCGTGAGAGGCTGCTTGGCAAACACGGCGGAGCTGAATCCGCACTGGCATGCCTACATCCGGGCATTGGAGGAGCTATCAGATGCTATGCACGGAACATACGACATTGAGCAGGTGCTCCTGAACTTCCACGTGCTTGTTAATGACGCTGTGACGCAGGCTCACCTCGATGGACCGAAGTTATCGGAACAGGTAAGCAGCCACACCACATCTCCTGACCGGCTTGGAACTCAGGTATTGGCTGAGGACATGAAGTTCCGTGGATTAAAAGCACACCATTTATAAACTTGAAAATGATGGCATCTTAACAATTTAATATCTCAGGAGAGAGTAGGAGAATGCATAGGTTGCCGTATTTGAGTCAGGCATATTTCCTATATCTTACAGTAGAAGTTTGGTTAGCTACTTTCCACTTTATCCCCAAAGTAGAAGCCTTCTCCCGGGGTTAGTTCAATGAGGGAGAGAGGACTCAGGTTTAAAATTGGGACCAGCAGGCGTTGGAATCTGCCCTCTGCCAGTAATTCCCAGATGATTTAGCTTTTTTTTTTTTTTTAAGATTTTATATATTTATTTGACAGAGAGAGAGATCACAAATAGGCAGGCAGGCAGAGAAAGAGGGGGAAGCAGGCTCCCCTCTGAGCAGAGAGCCGGATGTGGGGCTTATCCTAGGACCCTGAGATCATGACCTGAGCCGAAGGTAGAGGCTTAACCCTCTGAGCCACCCAGGCCCCCCCGACTTAGCTTTTTTGAGTCTGTCTCCTCATTGATAAAAAGAGAATAGTAACATGTAAGTTTTGGAGTATTCTTTTTTTGGAAGACAGACAATATGTAGGCAAACTACCTAGTAGGGTGCCTGTTTTTCAAAAAAAATGGATTATTGTTAGCATTTTCAAGGTGTTCATCTTTAAAATAGAAAATGCCAATGATACAGTTATTAAATGGAGACTTGACAGCTTAATGATCAAAAGTGTTTCTTCAGAGACTCTTCAGAATCTGTCACAATGATGGTGTAATGATTTTTCAAGATGTACTATATGCAACATCATGGTGTTTTATTCCAAGAAGACTTTAGAAAGTGTTTGAAACAAAATCATTGAGTGAAAGGGAGCAGGAGTTTTCTATTTCTCCTACCTTCTGTAGAGTCATTTTCTTATATATTCACAGGCTCCTGAGTAACATTCTCATATCCCACATAGTGAAATAGGACCTGTTGCTGGTGTTTACCCTAAATAATTTCTCCTGAAGCAAAATTATATTCCTTGGTGTTGACAAAAGACATCTCCCCGCCCCCCAGTACTAATTTACTGAATTAATAAACATATTAATCATTAGCCTTATAGGTCAGTTCCTTTCATTTCTTTCAGATATTGGATCTGAAAATATTTATGTGCAATCATCTCCTCATCATTCTTCCTAACTTCAGGTCTTTGCAGGGCCTGTGCAAGTCTATATTGTGCCCTTAAACAGATTAGACATAGTGTCCTCTAGGTGCATGCCACACCCCTTATATGGGTTGGTGGGTAGAGTGAGCTGGATTTCAACTCTGCTTTCCGATTTATTCACCTGGGTGTCCTTGGACAGTGAACAAGATTCTCAACCATATGTAATGATCCGAATCTTTCTGTAGTCTTGTTTCTGTCTAGAGATCAGATAAGCACCAGAACTTTTGGAAGGGATATAATAAACCAACTCAAAATGAGGTATACAAGACATTTAAGGTTCTAAGTACTTCTTAGTTATGAGATATAAGATCCAGGAAACAAATATAAATATTATGATATCGAGTATCTGCAGAAAGGAAGACAGGCACAGGAGCTCTGAAATCAAGCCCAGATTTGATTATTAATTTGGGGCATGCTATGTAAACTTGAAAGGTCAGAGTTTTCTAATATATATAAGTAAATAGGTTTTAATGTCTTTTATTATGTATTTTCAAGAACTGGAGGTCCTGTTTGTATCCTTAAAATCTATCATATAGAAAAATATGTTTTTCCTATTTGGAACACTAACACAGGTTTGTACTTAGATAAACATGTTTTCAAATCCTGAGTTTGCTAGTCATTTGTCATATGGCCTGTGACAGCTCCTAACACCCTTTGATTCTGTTTGGTCTTGTGTGGAGAAGGTAGAAATTGGATCTGACATTGGTAGACCCTGGTCTGGAAATGCTTGCTTTTTTCTTTCCCTATGGTAAGGTCAACCCTGAGCCAGCCTCAGGGAAATAGGTTACTTTAGTATCTCAGAGGATTAAAATCACCATTGTAGTTGTGTTTTATTTAAAAAGTTTTTTTATGTATTTTTTAAAAGATTTTATTTGTTTATTTTAGAGAGAGCACAGGTGAGCAGGGGGAGGGACAGAAAAAGAGGGAGAAGGAGAATATCAAGCAAACTCCCTGCTGAGTGTGGAGCCTGATGTGGGGTTTGATCTCATGATCCTGAGGATCATGATCTGAGCCCAAACCAAGAGTTGGATGCTTAACCAACTGAGCCACCCAGGTGCCACTATAAATAAGTTTTAAACAGGGTTTCTGTCATATGAAACTCTGTCGTGGATTTATAAAGAACGTTCTTTTCTTTTAGGCAAATCATTTGATTTGATATAACCAATAGTCCTATGACTATCTTGAGAAATATCTGTCATTACAAATATGTTGTAGATTCTTTTCTAAATAAAACAACTGAAAGTCTCCTTAAAACTTATGGCATCAGAAGAAGGAGATACTGTCTTCAAATTCCTTGAAAACTGACCCATTAATATTCATTTCTGCCAGCTTCAAAGTGATTTATAAGCTGTTTATCAAGCTTTGATAACCAGTTCACACATCAGTGAATTTAACAAATTCAAAATAAATTACTGGAGAACCAGAAAATAATGACTTTCTCACATTCCCAAAGCAATCTCTGAGATCTGGGATTTCCAAGTCTAGTCCTCAGTAAATATATATTTTCTCTTTAAGAAATCCATAGAGTTATCTGCTGTATCATGTTTCCATTGGATGAATTTCAACTGGAAAGAAAAATGTTCTGTTTCCTGAGAAAATTTTAAGTATCTTCTATTTAATAAGCCATTAGAGAAACAGAATCTAATTTACAGTAGAGTATTTTCATTTCATTTTATAATTATTCTGGGGCTTAAGGCAATACTTAATTTAATAAAACATTAACAGAGAGTCAGCAAAGTGTAGATATTAAAAGCATGGGCTCTACTGTCCGACTGGATTTCACATCTGCTCTACCACTTAACTAGCTCTAAGTTTCCGCATTTGATTACTAATCTCTCTCTGCTTTAGTTTCCACTTTGGTGAAATGGGGCAATAATACCTACATCATGGAGTTCTTGTTAGACTAAAATGAGCTTTCACACTTAGATGAGTGTTTTGTACATGGTGACTGTTTGAATCCTACTAGTTATCATCACATTGTATTATTTATGCATACTTTGTTGGTTTCTCTGATGTTTTCAATACTGCTAAAGCAAACGTGCCCTTCCTAATATGATGTAGAGTTAGACAAAATTTTAATGGCCATTTAATGTAAGCAAATAAGTGTCAAGATTTTCCTTGAATGAGAAAAAAACCCTGGAATTTTCAGAAAACATTATACAACTCCATAATGTGTTTTAATATTTATGGCTATTAATTAATAATAGATACAGGAAATCATTTAATGATTGAATGATTCCTTGTTAGGAAATCATTTATTTATTTTATAAATAAAAACTTGGTTGCTTGACTATTCATTGTATTCAGCATATTATTTATTAATGTATTTTAATATTTTAACTTATTCAAAGAAAGGAGGACCTGTGTCAATTTCAGCATTTCAACATTTTCTAAATGGAACAGATGTTACTAAGAAACTCAGCTGAGTATTGATGCCATACAATTTTAGAAACAAACTTTTTTTCAGCTTTGTTGGCATACAATTGACAACATCTCATTTTTATTTAAATATTTGATAGAATTCACCAGTGAAATTTTTGTTTGTTTGTTTTTGTTGTTGAGAGGTGTTTGTTTTTTTCTGTTTTGCTTTGCTTTTATTACTGATTCAATCTTCTTATTCATTATTGGTCTTATTCATTATTGGTCTGTTCAGATTTTCTATTTTTTTATGATTTAGTTTTGGTAGGTTCTGTGTTTCCAGGAATTTATCCATTTATCCTAGGTTATCCAATGTGTTGGCATAAAGTTGTTTTTAGCAGTCTCTTATGATTCTTTGTATTTCTGTGATGTCAGTTGTAATGTTTCCTATTTCACTTGTTAGCTTATTGAGTCTTCTCTATTTTTTTCTTAGTCCAGCTACTTTTTTTATCTTTTCAAAGACCAGCTCTTAATTTCACTGATATTTTCTATTGTTTTTCTAGCTTCCATTTCACTTATTTCTACCTTGATCTTTGTTATGTCTTTTCTTCTGGCAACTTTGGGTTTAGTTTGTTTTTTTTTCCCCCTAGCTAAAGTGTAAAGTTAAGTTGTTTATTTGTGAGTTTTTTCCCCTTACCATAGATATTCATCACTATAAACTTCCCAGCCAGCATTGCTTTTGCTGGCTCTCATAAATTTTGATATGCTCTGTTTTCACAGCTGGTAATTGGGGTTTTTGTCCAGATTGAATGGTGCTTTGCTGATGGGATTTATGGCAAGTGTGTGTCTCAGTCCTTCCTGCCCATTTCAGGGTAGGTGTTTTCTCACCTACCCAATGTGTTCAGTTAGTTTCTGGATTTCTTTCAGAGGAAATTTTTTATGGGTAGTTTACAGGTTCTGTGCATTTGGCGCATCTGTGGGAGGAGGGAAATTCAGGAGCCTCTTATGTTGCTATCTTGGGAATTACTACCACAAAAGGCTTTTTTTCTTTTTTTAAGTCTTTAATGGGTTTAGAAACATAATTTCCAACAGTAAATGTCCTAATTTGTATTTTTAAACAGATAATCACTTTTTCACATCTCTTACCTATACACTATTAGTAGAGATTCGGCTGGTTGCATTCAAATTACTTTAGAATAGCTATTCACTTCAATTTTAATACCTATCAAAATTGAGTTTAAGGTTAATTGTATACACTAGTGCACTCTAATTAAACTTCATTGTTGAGATAATTGTACTTCATCACTTCCTCTCTATGCATTCACATTTATCTGCATCTAAAAATGAAATCATAATAAATTAATCATGTGTTTTTAAGTATCTTGATTATATTTTTCTATATAAATTGAAAAGGAAAATTAAAATAGTAGTCTGGATTATTTCTGGTAAGGCACTAATTTTGTTCTATTTTTTATAATGTGGTATACAGTTTCCTAAAAATCATTGTGTTATACGATTTTGTATAATAGAGATTGTAGGACAAATAAAGTTGAGGCAACACATTGCTCCCTGAAGGATGCATCCTTGAAATGATTTCCAGTGTGGGAATTGGGAGGAATATACATTCCAAGGACATAGGAGAGGGTTAGGAACCTCCAATTGCTTGGGTCCAGCTCACACGTCAACCTGCAGTCACATCCTCTCAGGGGCAACCTTCAACAGGTCCACAAGAAACAAAAAGCCAAGAGGGCATTATGTCTGAAGCAAACTTTTTTTTAAAACAAGTATTCATTCATGTACATTTTCGTATTTGGCTGCCATAGAATGAAAGACCAAGACCAAATGTTATATGTCAATGACCTATGGACCAGTTTTTTTGGGTCGTTGGGCAAAACGTCATTGAAAATAAATTCATAATATATTTAAAGCTATAATCTTAACCTTTGCCTAATTTTTATTTAACTTATATGGAGGGCTAATGTTTAACTTGGAGTTAGTAGATTCTTTTCACTGGACTTGTTCTTCTGAGACATAAAGCTCGAGCTCCACACGAGACGAGGGAGGATCAGAAGAATTCACCTAGTCACAAATGAAGTTTCTAGGGTAAAAGAGATCTCAGAAAGAATCCAATATAAGTGATCCAACTGAAATTAGAAAAATCTGTAAGCTTATAAGAAAAAGAAGATTAATTAGGTCATGAGAGACCACTCAGTCCAAATCATTGTCTCATATGGGAGTCACTTCAGAACATTGTCACCTGCTTAATTCTGCACAACAGGTAGTGAGAGGAAGCTTGTCTTTGCACAATGGTGGCAGGAGTACATAGCCATAATTAGTGGGTTCTCCTCCCAGAGCTAGGGCCATTGAGTTCTTTCCAGCTGTTGAATGAGGCAAAAATTTTCTGACTAAAGGTAAGTCAAAGGTTCTATTGTCCAGTGATTTTCCATGCAAATAAATATAATATATTGAGATATTTCTGTAACATGGTCAGCCTCTGCTATTAAAAATTTTCTTCACATGCTTGATTAGATCTAAATCCTTCATATTTTGGAGATTTCCCCCCTGCACTTGTAGATAATGGGGGAAAGGGAGGTCCAGTTTGGCTTTTTGAGAATGTCTCCAGAGCTTGAAATGATTTTCAGTAGTGAGGGCCATTCATGACACACACACCTCATATGAGGTAAGCCTTTTTTTTTTTTTTTAAGGAACACATTTGATGAGAAGCTTGCATAATTTCAAGATAGATATTTCCTAAGACTTTGAAAATGTGGCATGATTAATTTGGGATTTTATCTTTCTGAGAAAGATTATAGTATGAATTACTTGACAATAAGTACTGATAACCATAACGATTTATTTCTACTTAATTTCCTAAGAGAGGAATGATTGTTAAATGTCTTGTCAAGATCTGGAGATCTATAAAGGAAAATCTGGACAAAGATTCCCTGTAACAATGGTTTATCATGTTTGTAGGTAGCTCTAATTGTTTGAAAATTCATCCTTGTGGTGAAGGAGTCAGTCGCCATGCATGATACTCCAGATTTTCATGCTCTGAAGACAGAGACTAAGTCTTGGCCATCTTAAACTTCAGATATTTGAAAGTTATTATTTTGCCTGCTTTCATGACATTTTTCCAGGCTATTTACTTCTGTCTAATTCAATTCTTCTTTATAGGCTTTCTTGTTAGGATCACTGTTTTAACTACACAGTTCTGTATGGCTCATCTGGAGAATTTACTGACTCAAGATGGAGTCAGCCAGACTGGAGAAAGCCTGGGGGTTGACAACCGGTGGATACTGGGCATGGGTCTTTTCTTTCCCTCCTTATCACAGCCAAGTGCTCCTCCTTCCTCAGGGATCTGCCATCTGGAAGATACCTGCTTGTGGTCTCAGGACACTGCCAAGTGCATTTTTTTTTTAAATAAGCAATGGAAGGACAGTTTTCAGAACCTTTAATTTCTTCCTCAATATTCAATATTGAAAAAATTCAATATTTGTGTGATATATGTATTTGTTTTGTTAAGTTATTGATGTTTCTCTGAGCAAACAGAGATCTTATCTCAGTAACATGAGCTTTTGTCTCCTGGGACTATCAGGATTTTAATAATACCTAGTGATTCTTTTTAATTTTTCTGAAGTATTTTTGATGGAATTTTGTAAGTGTGTGGCTGTTCAGATGATGTTTTTGGCTGGTTTGGAGTGATTCTCCTCCTACTTTACATGGAGTAAATTCTCTCTAAATTGGCTGCTGCATTAGGATAAGCTTTTTTTCCTTTTCTTGATCAAATTCAAGAAGGATATGATATTTCTGTTGCAATTTTTCTCTCTCCATATCTACTTGCATGTTTTCTGAATGCAAGAAAGCTTTCTTGGTTGGAGATTTTTCAAATGACTTTAAATGATTTTTACATTGAGAATTCTAGCTTCTGCAGTTACTTGATGTACATTTACTTTCTCCTCTTCTTTGAAAGTTTGTAAATTGGTACTTAACATAGTCATGTAAGTCAGCAATTCTTTGGCTTCACCAATTAAGAAGCCTCCATGTTCCAATGCCTTCCTTATATCCAGTTTGATGTTTGGACAATCTCTGCTCTCTTTCCCCGGAATAGCAGGGCCCAACTATTCATCTGTATCAAGTGTTCACCTAGAGGCTTGATCTGACTCTTATTAAGGACTCACTCTGTGGGCAGTTTTATGAGATTAAATTTTTCTCTTTAGTAAATTTGTCCACTCTTTGCTTCCATTTTTGAGATTCTTATGAAAGCAACTTTGTTTCTCTGAAGACTAGGATTTACCTCTAAAGTCCTTATTAGTGCTGTCAGAAGCTTTTCTCCATGGTTTGGCTGAATTTCGAAGGCTGTTTTAATCGCACCTTTGTTGGATTTGCTTTGATGCTTCTTCTAAGGAGTTAACTTTATTTATGTCAACCATCATCTGAACTTGTAAATATTTAAAATGTTCTCTTTTCCATGCTTCCTGTAAGTTCCTGGTTTTAGCTCAAGTAAAGATTGGGAACTTTTTAGCTCTTGATATTCATGTTTACTATGTCTTATAGGAAGTTTTAAAGTTTGTTTCTTGGTTAATTCAAGATCTTGTTTCTATGGTTAATTCAAGATCTCCAAATTCTCTTACTAAGTGACACAAATTCTCAAACGATTCTTTATTTTTACTCTAGAGGGACAGATGTTCTGGTGGTCAGTTGTTTGTTCCTTTGCATAGTAACAAAGGGTTTTAGACACAAAAAGAATCCCCTTCTGACTGTAAAAACTACAGCTTCTCACAGTATTCTCCGGGTTGCTGGGCCCCCACTGCTGGTCCCACAGCAGCATTACACAGAGCATCATGGCCATCAGTGGAACTTCTCTGGATCCCAAGGCCACCAATGGCTCACCTCATATTACCATGACTCTGTGGCCACAACAGACCACACAAGCCTGCGTTGAGAATTCTAGTCAGAATGTCCCTGGTGCCTAAAAACTAGGGCAGATCTCAGTGGAGGTGGTAGAAGTGACAAGAAAACGGTGCTTACCATCCTCTGCCACCTCTTCACCCACAAAGTCAGTGGTCATATCACACAGCCCTGGGGTTATGGACTAGTCTCCATAGGCCAAGGCAGATACTGGGCAGCTCTGGCCACCTGGGATCCTTCTGGACTGCGCCACGAACTTAACAGGGAAATGTCTTTCCGCATCTGTAATTATTCTTGTTCGAGACACTCCATAGTAGAGGGTTGCATGTCCCCAACACTGACCACTTCTTCCATACACTTTTCATTTTGTGTCTTTGAAGACCTAATCCAGCTGATGATGATTGTGGACTCGATCGAGCACTCTCAGTGCTCCCCTTGGTATGTCTCTTGCTGGCCATAAATGTGTATGGGGAAGGATGTGAGATGAAATCTTATAGACTCTGCATTGGCTCTCCACTCACTTCTCTGTTTTCACATTTAACAACTAAGGAAGACCTAAGAGGACTTTTTAGGCTTCACATTTCAAGAATATATACTCTAACCATGGGGCCTTTGGTTCTACTCCCATTTTCTCCTCAGACTATACCCTTAGAACCTGTTTGGACCAGAATGGCTGGGGGATGACATCTTCAGCAGTTATCTTTTGAGGCAGGTAGAACCTCCCACTCTTTAAAGCTAAAGCTTCCTGGTTCCTTCTTCCATTTTCAGGCACTCTGTTCATTTGGAGACGAGAATAAGCAAATGAGACACTGTTGTGGCCACTGCTCCCACTGTTGCAAAAGCCACCCAAGGGCAATAGGAAAAGGGATAGACATAGAAATTCAGGGCAGGTGCATCATGGGTAAAAGAGGGTCAGTGTTAAGATGTGTCCTAAATTCTTCAGTGACATTTGAGCTGTGTTCGTCTCTATGTTATGGACAGTCTGATTTGAAGAGGATCCCACTTCAGTCCATCAACCAACAGTAGGGGTTTGATGCTAGATCTCACAACTAGGCAAGGAGTAATGCACATCAGGTGACCCACCTCTGGGTCTGATCTAAGAATAGGAAATTTTTATCATCCAAGCTGATAGAGAAGGACTCTAATAATAATTGCCTGTATTACCAAATGTTATATGGTTTTACTTTCTCTCAATGAAGTAGTAATACTTTTGAAGGTTATCCAAAAACTAAAAAGGCAAAACATTACCCTGTACTCTTTTGATGATTTAATAGGACAGAGCACCTGAGTTATCACTAGGTGTATGTATTTTTTTCTTTTTAAGTTATTATTTTACTTACTATAAAGACCATACTGTGCTCTGTAAAGCTGTTAATTTGTAGATGATTAATACATTACAAGCAATTTTTGTCCTCTTGAATTACAAGTTATTTTTGTCTGAGTGAGAAAAAAACCCTGCAAAGTTATTGTTTTATTTACTGAAAAATATTAATCTTATATTTTATTATTCTAACATGAGAATAATATTCCAGTGTTTTTTTCACTGACTGTAATGCTAATCTCTTTCAAGAAGCTTTATTGCTGTTCTTATTCCCTCATTAAGAAATTGAACAAGCTTTCACAATAGCTCTTTGTATATTAGTTTTAGAGGCATACTTTTTATCTTTTTGAAGATGATACTTTAATGAATTGAGAAAAAAAAGACACTACAAACATTATTTCTTATAATGGGGAAGATTGTTTTGGGTAGAAAGTGCCAGAATCTCAAATGCATTTAATACCTCCTAAGGAAAGTGGTGGATCTTAGGCCATATAACCAAAAGGTCAAATGCTACAGATAACTGAGGGTCTAATTTGATCTAGTTCCTCATAAATGCTATTGGGATTCTTGTCTACTTCTCAGTGAAACTTCCGTCTGTGTTGGTTTCTTAGTCAGGCTTTCCCCAGGTGACAACATGGTAGGCCATAAGACTTCTAGAGCCATCACCTTCTAGTTTATCAAAAAAACAAAACAAAACAAAACAAAACAAAAACAACTTATTTTTCTTTGACCAGAATTCCCTATGCTCTTTCTTATCACTATGGTTCAGGGTCATTCTTTTCCCTCAGGCATCTGCTGGCGCCCTGACTGGCCACCTTTGGGTCATTTTACCATTGTGGAGCCATAAATTAGATCAAGTCACATAAACATGTCAGGAAAAAGTTGGAGAGGGTATTTCCAGAGGATGAATACAGGACAGCAACAAAAACAGAAAACAAAAGAAAAATCAAACAAACGAGAAATGAAAAAGTATACTTTATATTAATGAAAGATGTCATTCATGATGACTGTTAGGAATGTGCCAAAGAGCATGAATATACATATAATAATAAATTAATATCTGAGCAAAATAGAAATAAATATACAAATTAAAGATAAAATTTAATAGAAATAGAAAAAAATGTTATAACTATTGTGTAATTCCAAGAATAGGGTAGGATTGCTAGAAGCATGTGCTTTATATTCACAAGTAAGACATCCCTATCATGTATTATACTCGCCAAGCTAATGTTTACATAAAGGTACTAATTAATATGATTAGACAACACATCAATAAAAATAACTGATAAAAATAGGCAAAGGGTTTAGACATTCTTCAAAGAAAGTATAAATGTGGTTAATAAAATAAATGTGGCTAATAAAATATTTTCTACATCATTAATCACTAATAACATTCAGATAAAACCACAATGAGACAATGAGATACCACTTCAGGTATCTAGGATGGCTATAATATAAACAGTCAACAGTAACATGTATTAATTAACAACCCAGGAAACAACAGGCATTGGTGAAGATGCAGAGAAAGGAGGACCCTCTTATACCCTTGGTGGGAATGCAGACTGGTGCAGCCGCTCTGGAGAACACTTTGGAGGTTCCTCCAAAAGTTAAAAATATAATCACTCTGTTTTCCAGCAATTACACTACTAGCTATTTATTCAAAGGATATAAAAATACAGATTCAAAAGGGCAGATACCCCCTGACGTCCATAGCAACATTATCAACAATAGCCAAACTGGAAAGAGCCCCATGTCCATCAACTGATGAATGGATAAAGAAGATGTACTGTATATATGCAATGGAATATTAGCCATTGAGAAGAATGAAATCTTGCCATTTGAAAATATGGATAGAGCTAGGAGTATAGTATGCTAAGCAAAATAAGTCAGTCAGAGAAAAACATACATCATATGATTTCACTCTTGTGGAATTTCAGAAACAAAACAGATGAACATATGGGAGGGGGATAATAAGAGAGGGGGAAAGAAACCATAAGGGACTCTTAATTGATAGAGAACACACTGAGGGTTGCCTGAGAGGTGGAGGCTAGGGGGAATGGGTTAAATAGGGGATGGGTATTAAGGAGGACACTTATGATGAGCGCTGTGTGTTGTAAGTGATGGGTCGCCATGTTTTATTCCTGAAATCAATATGTTAACTAACTACAATTTAAGTAAACATTTGAAAAAGGAAAAACAAAAACAAACAAAATAATAACAACTGTTGATGAGGCCATGGAGAAATCTGGACACTCATGCTTTGCTGGAGAGATTGTAAACTAGTGCACCAACTTTGGAAAAGTTTGGCAGCTCCTTATATAGTTAAACGTTGAGTGACCTCGTGAACTAGCCATTTCAGGCTAAGATGTGTACACAAGAGAACTTAATACATATATTTCTAAAAACATATATACATAGGGACACCCAGGATCCCAGGATCGAGTCCCGCATCGGGCTCCCAGTTCCACGGGGAGTTTGCTTCTCCCTCTGACCTTATCCCCTTTCATGCTGTCTCTCACTCACTCACTCTCTTTCAAATAAATAAATAAAATATAAAAAACATATATAGATAACCATGGCAGCTTTGTTTATAATAGCCAAAATGTGGAAATGACCTAAATGTTCATCAGTTGCTGAATGGATAAATAAAAGTTGTATAGCCCTACAATGGGATATTTTTCTGCAATAAAATAAGAATTAAGTACTGTTGGATGCTACAATGTGATTGAACCTTGAAAATATTATAGTGTGTGAACGGAATTAGTCACAAAAAAAGTCACCTAGCACATGATTCTGATCTTATGAAATGTCCAGAAGAGCAAATCCATTGAGACAGGAAGTAGATTAGTGATTTCTGGGATCTGGGGCTGTGAGGAATGAGGAATTCCTATTAATGTGTATAGGACTGTATTTTCAGGGGCAAGTGAAAAAAATACTGTAAAATTACATAAGGATGATGGTTGCATATCTCTGTCAACATAGTGAAATTCATTGAACTGCACATTTCAAAAGGGTGACATTTATGCTACATCAATTATATAACAATCTGTTATAATAATTTCAATGTATAATTTTGAAAATTGACTCCTACAGAAGGAAAACCAGCATATTCCAGGGAATAATTTCCACTTATAGGTTTGTTCTTTTTGTTGGCATATGCTTCTTGAGGCTTTGGGAACTCAAAGGGACAATGCATCTATTCATTTGTCATCCAAATGACACACTAAAAATGTTTTTGGAGACATTTTATCATTTAATCTTCAAGGCCCTTCAGTGAAATAATTTTCCCCCATATATTAAAGGTGATGTTTTCTCCACAGAGAGTCAACTTCCTGACCTTGAAAAACTGCTTTTCTCATTGGAGAAGTTTTGGGGTTAGAGTAAAAATGAGTGGATAGATAATCTCATTCATTTATCCAAACCTCCAACAAATACAGCTGGAGTGTTGGCAGTGTTCCAGGCATTGCTGGACAGCGGCCATATAATAACACCTGGACAGTCTGCTGCACTCTTGGAGCAGACGGGAGACTCACTCACTTTTCCGGAGCACTGTAGTGCTATTCTAGTCTATTCTCCACACAGAAGATAAAATAATCTTAACAGATCATAAAATAGATTATGCTTAAAATCCTTTAGTGGCTTCCTGTTGACCTTAGA
Source organism: Spilogale gracilis (assembly GCA_004023965.1). Classification (NCBI taxonomy): domain Eukaryota; kingdom Metazoa; phylum Chordata; class Mammalia; order Carnivora; family Mephitidae; genus Spilogale; species Spilogale gracilis. The sequence goes on from PITA01000026.1 coordinate 191,516, forward strand.
ATAAAATCTAAAAGGCTTCATATTGATCTTTAGTGCTTCGCACGTCTGCCCTGTAGTGCTTGCCTCTTTACTCTCATCTCACACCACTCTTACAAATCCTTTGCTCTAGCGGGGCTAGAGTTTTCTTGCTTCCTATAACATACAGTCTTCTTGACACGCTTGTCAGTTAGGTTTTTCTAAAAGTAGGCTCCTTTCTAACCATGCCCTCCTACCCCAACACCTTTATCTAGCTAATGCTAATGTTGTTTCTCCTTTTGGTCTTACCTTTGCTACTTACTCTGGGAAGATTTCCTGGGCCTGTCTAGAAAATATTGAGCAATTCTATAATATATTGTGAACACCATAACTTTTCCTTTATGACATTTTGCATACATGCTGTTATTTAATTCTTCATTTATATTTTATATTGACTGTAAGTGCCAAGAGAGTAGAGACTCTCTGCTGTGTTCACCACAGTATATCTCTAGAGTCTAAGTCCTGAAGGATATACACGTTCCTCAGTGAATACCTGTTGGTCAACAGTAAATCTCACCTTTCTCCTACATTGCCTGGACTCTTGGAATTGTTACCACATTGATCTCTCTGTGCCACCTTTGCCCTCTTTGTGTCTCCATGAAAAAAATTCAAACTTCTTAGCATGGTGTAGAAGGTCCTCTGAGTAGGGATACCAGTCCTTTTCATTCATCAGTCTTATTCCCCTTCTCTCCTCACTGGACCTCCCTCATATTCACGTTCCAGATTACAGAATGACACCCATGCCCCTCAATGCCATTGGGACTTGAATATTATTCTACTATGTGCACATTACTGACAAACCCAGAAGCTTGTCCAGAGAATTCCCTGGATCTTTTTCATCTCTTTCTCCCTGCGACTATTAAAGTGTCTGACAATATTTGTTGAACTGAAATAACCTCCATGTGACATAGTAGAAACTTCTTGATTCATGCCTCAAGTTAGATTTAATTTCAGGCATTTACAATTTTTCATTGAATCTCAAATTACTAGCATTTCATACTTCCCATGAGAGCACAGCAAGACAATCATAATAATCTATGATTCTTTTAATGAATGCACAAAATGCTTTCATTTAAATTTTTATGTAGATAGATAGACCAGCATTATTAATATTATATCTGTATTTATCTTAAGCCCAGTCCAAAAAATCCCATTTATCAAATTAGGTTATTAAAAGTAAGGACAAAGCAAAGATAATAAACATTAAAAAAATCTTGATAGAAGTGCATATAATCTACTCTATGTAATTCTTGGAGTGGTCCTACACTGTGCCTTCCACCTTCCAGTTCTCATCCAGGAAGGCAGACATTAGGTACTTGGAATTCCTGTATCTCCTACTAGTTTGGTACTAGGATAACCAGAGCTACTTGGGGTCGGGGTAGGACTGAGGCAGACTGTCCCAGATGCCTTGTAGATTCTAGACACCTTCTCTGGTTTGCAGAATCTTCATGATTCATCTAAGGAAGTTTTAAAACCTGCTTTCTGCCATTCACTAGTGTTCTTTTTAGATGTTAGTAGTAGGTGTTCTTTGATAAAATGTTTTGTGATATTAAGTTTGGGGAAAAACTACATGCAATACTCATCTCCTAGAGAGTATTGCAGGTTATTTCTATGCAGATTAGTGTGTCAAAGGTTCTGATAAATCCTGCTACTTAAAAATATCCATTAACTATTTTAAGTAAAGCATTTTCAATATATAATTAACTAAGACCTCATATTTTTCTGCGCATGTTATGGATTTCCTGCTAAAAACACTTTGGAAAATGCTGCTCAGAGATATGTTTCATGATTTATTTGGGGCTTTAGCCACAAGAAAATTACTTTTGGGGAAAACTGAAGGCAATGTAGCCTGATATCTGGCCAGGAAGTTTCAAGTTTAGAGTGGGACTGTTGGCAGCCACGATCCTCAGAGGGGTCCCCTCATATCACGAAAGGGTCAGTCACCCTAAAATTTACCATGGGCTCTGAGAACACAGACCATAAGCTGAATTCCTTTGAAAATTTCATGTGAACTTGATTGAATTGTTTTTTCCCAGGTTTAGCAATGTGAAAAGAGAAAGCTAAACATTCTCTTGACCTTCTAAAAGTGGTCTGTGCCCATGGAGAGATGAGAGTAAACATAGCTGAGACAAATAGCTCTGCCTGCATGTTATTCTTCTAACTTTTAACTAACTAACCATTTATATTCAGTTCCTTAGCTGTATAAATTGAGAATTATAATATTCACAAGGACCATTAGGGTGAATTCTCTAGATCAGATCATACTCCAAAAGCGATGTAAAATTACCCATTTAACAATATATATTATTTATACAGATTGGTGTTCCCTCACTAACTCAGATGAAGATAGAAATGATTCCTAAGGGGCGCCCGGGTGGCTCAGTTGGTTGAGTGACTGCCTTCAGCCCAGGTCATGATCCCGGAGTCCCGGGATCGAGCCCCATCTCGGGCCCCCTGCTCGAAGCCTGCTTCTCCCTCTCTCACTCCCCCTGCTTGTGTTCCCTCTCTAGGCTGTGTTTCTCTCTGTCAAATAAATAAATAAAATCTTAAAAAAAAAAAAGAAATGCTTCCTAAATGTATTATAAATTCTTAATATGTAACATTGATTAGAATGTGCTATTTTCATCATTTGCTGATCAATGAACAATATAATCTATTAAAATGCACATCACATGATCAGTGTCCTTGACAGAGAGTCCTTATTTCCACACATTTCTACACTAGGATACCAAGTTCCACCACTGGTTTCCAGCCTAGAAGATAATATGTAGAATCCTTTCACATCACTTTGCTGCTGGTTTTTCTTCACACTGGCCATCAGCTAACAAGCTTTAGAACAAAAAGATAACAGGTGTTTCCTAATGTATTTTTTTAAGATTTTATTTATTTATTTGAGAAAGAGTATGCATGAGAGAGCAAAGGGGAGAAGAGTGGGGAGGAATAGGGGGGGAAAGAATCTCAGGCAGACTCTACTCTGAGTATGGAGCCTGTTGGAAGGCTCAATCTCACACCCTTGAGATCATGGCCTGAGCTGAAACCAAGAGTCAGATGCTTAACCAGCAGAGTCTCCCAGCCACCCCCTCCTAATGTATTTTATACAAAACAAGTCTTTCTGTGTTCAAAGATAGCAAAGAACACTCTTTTTCAACTTTACTAAACCACCACCTTGGGAATATTAAGATTGGTGAAAAGGGGGTGCCTGGGTGGCTCAGTTGGTTAAGTGACTGCCTTCGGCTCAGGTCATGATCCCGGAGTCCCGGGATTGAGCCCCATATCAGGCTGCCTGCTTGGCGGGAAGCCTGCTTCTCCCTCTCTCACTCCCTCTGCTTGTGTTCCCTCTCTGGCTGTGTTTCTCTCTGTCAAATAAATAAAATCTTAAAAAAAAAAAAAAAAGATTGGCGAAAAGAAGAGATTAAATTAAGATTCAGAGCTGGAAAAATGCAAGTAAATAAAACACATGCATTAATTTTAATCTACAAGCCAAAGGTATTTTTGAAGTAAAATAACTGAAAGTAGTTTTACATTTATGAAACTTGAAATAAGGAAGAGAGCTTTCCATCCTTTAACACCTTGATAACCAGAAGTGTCCCAGTGATGGTAGTACCTATAATATCTTCTCAGCCTTCCCTCTTTTCGTATTTTCCACAGGACCTAGAATAAAAATGAGTGTGGGTAATAGTAATGTATTTTATCCCTTCCTTTAAGCTCACCATCTCTACCACTGATGAGTTCAGCTTTCTGAGAAAATAAAAAGTGATTTCCTAGAGTTACTTTGGGGGACTCTTGTCACATCAGCCTGCTAGAAATAGATTTATCAGATTAAATTACCACCTTATTTATATATATATCCAAGACAATCTCTGAGCATCAGATACATATATACACTTTTCTACTTGCTCTTTTTCTCTGAATGTCTCAAAGACTGTTCACAACCCACAAATCCAGAATTGAAGTTACCGTCTTGTCACCCAAAGCTGATGACTCTTTGGTATCCTCTGGCTCAGTACATCCACCTAGATACCTAGGAAATATCTTTGACATCTTTGCCCCCACTAATTTCTGGTCCTGATTCTATTGATTGCACATCCTAATTATACTTTGGATGTGTCTGAATATCTTGTTTATAGTGCCAGCCATTATCTTGTGTTTGAATGATTGCACACAGGTATGTCCTTATTAATCTGATCTTACTCAGTTTCCCCCCACTGCCTATCCCATCTATAGGGCTACCAGAACAGCATTTGGAAAACTCAGTTGTAACTTCATTTTTTTAGGATTTAAACCCCTTCACTAGTAGACTTGAGGAGTTTCTTTAATATGGCCATCAAGACCATGTTTTGTATATCTGACTGCCAAACATCTTTCAATTCTATACTCCTGCAAGCAATTTCCCTCCACCCTCAGCTGCCCTAGAGTTCTTTTGTAGATGTTGACTGATAGTCCAATTTCTTCAGATTGTATTGAATTGAAATAAAATCCATAGTAGTATTCAAAGACATTGTACAAAAGAGGTTCATATGTGTACCAGCCTTTTAACCATAGCCTTGGAAACAAATATCCGACAATGAGGGAATGTTGAATAAATTAGGACACAGATGCAGCAAGGAGGATTATATAAGCATATAACCATCCCAGATAATGAATTTGAGTTATATCAGTTGATCTGAAAGGATTCTCATGTGATATTGTGGGATGGAGAAAGTGAAATGAATAGAAGCATATGTAATATAATCCTATTTGTATTAAGCATGTGGTTTTTATGGAGGCTATATTTATGTTTATAAATACATACATATGTATATATATATGTGTACATGTGTATGTGAGTACAAAGTACATGAACATGGAGAAATGAGAGAGATGAAGGCATAATGATTTGCTGCATTTGGTCTTCTAGTAAGGGAAGGATATGAGTGGCCATGATAGGGAGAGTGGGAGTTAGAGAAGCAAGCCACAAGTCAGTTTGCTTTCTCTTCTCTGGAGGTACCCACCATTAGGAATTTGTATGTGCTCTTCCAGACCTTTAAAATGCATTTATATGCATAAATATATAGGCAGTGGAAGTATGTAATATTTTACTTTAAGATTTATTTATTTTAGGGAGTGAAAGAGTGAGAGCATCTATGAGCAGGGGAGGGGAAGAGGAACGGACTCTCAAGCAGGACTCCCCACTGATTGCAGAGCCCAAAGTGGGGCTCAGTCTCATGATCCTGAGATCATGAACTGAGCCGAAAGCAAGAGTCAAGACACTTAACCAACTGAGCCACCCAGATGCCTCAAAAATAAGTGGCATTTTAATTTGAATACCATAAATACCATTTTACTCTGCCATTTTTCTTTTTTTTTTTTTTTTTACTCATAATGTGTCTGGATAATTTCCTCTTAACAAAATGTTTTAAATTATAATATACTATGATCATGCAGTCATAAAAATATGGACTTTTCTAATTTTTTTATTAAAAATTAATGTTCCTTTGTGCGTCCTTGTACATGCCTCCTTCTTCTTCAGTGTGTGGTTGTTTTTTTGTGGGAGCTATAATTACGTAGAATTGCTGACTGATAGAGAGTAGACACCTCAAAACTCAATAAAAACAGCCAGACCGCCCCTGCCAATAATAGATATGCACTTACACTCACGCTGGCGGTAGAAGAGATCATCTTCTTTCCCATACCTTTCCCAGTATTTGAGACCCTCAGTCTTTGAAATGTCATCTAATTGGATGGATAAAAATCACACTTATAATTTCACAGGTAAATACTCAGTTTGATGGGTTTCCATGTTTTGTGTGTGTGTGTTGGCTAGGGGAGAGGGACTTATGTATTCTTATCCTTCGTCCATTCACGCTTTTTGGTTGGGTTGTTTGTGTTTTTCAACTATTCTGAATAATAAGAATTTGTCTATTAAATGTGTTGAAATTATAGTCCCAGTTAGCAGTGTCTCTTTTAAGTACCTTTATTTTTATTTTTTTTTAAGTTTTTATTTATTTAACAGAGAGAGACACAGTGAGACAAGGAACACAAGCAGGGGGAGTGGGAGAGGGAGAAACAGGCTTCCCGTGGAGCTGGATCCCAGGACCCTGGGATCATGACCTGAGCCAAAGGCAGCTGCTTAACTTACTGAGCCACCGAGGTACCCTTTAAGTACCTTTCTAACAATTTCCTGAAAATGGAATTTTTTGACACATCCATGTTCAAATGTTCGTGATCAGTCAGTAGTTCTGAAAAACAAGAAAGGCAAAAAGCTCCAACGTCTCAGTGTAATAAACAGGGAGACACAATGGTATACTTTGAGTACTTTGTGAAAGGGGGTACTTAAATTGTCCCTGGGATTGTTATTTGTTTCCAACAAATGAGATAGCTGAGAAGAAACATTAATTCATTTGCATAAATGCATATTAGTTTTGTTCTGGGGGGCAGAGGGAGGCGTTGACCTCTATTAGGAACAACAGAAAACACAACAAAGCAAAACAGTATGTCTGTTCTACTCTCAACCGCTGCAGGTTGTACAAACCAAATGTTTGCCAGGTTGGCAAATAACCTCAAACTGAGAGATCTAGGGTGATTTAATGTCACAGGCGGTATTTTCAGTGAACCTTGAAAGGTGGTAACATTAAGACAACCTGAAATGAAGGAAAGTACAGATGGAAAGGTACAGGGTAACCTAGGGACTGTGAGTATGTGTGTGTGTTCAGCTAAAACACATGGTGTTTAAAGTGAGGTTCCTGGAAATGTTGAGGTTCACACTGTAAATTCACATGGTATGCTTTCATTTCTTTTCATTAGGAAATGGGAGGAAGCACAGAAGGTTTTGTATCAGAGAAGGAATCTGATTGGAACTGTGTTTTAGGAAGATAAATCTGGAAGCAGGGAGGGCAGGGTTAGCTCTTGGAGGACGCTGGGAAGAAAGTCAGTAAGGATGCTTTCCATCTACCCAAGGAAAAGCTACTTGAAAGCCCATTGTGAGGTGATGGAAATCCCAGCGCCGAGGAAGAGATGAAACGTAGGAGACCTGATGAGAGCAGGATAGACTTTATTTGCATGTTAAACCTCTAGCTGATGATATTTCTAAAGCGTCTTCAAACATTTTCAGCTTTAAAAAAGTGAAGGAATATGCGGTCATATTGCTTTATGCTTCTTTCTATTTTTATCTAATTATTATGTTTAAAATATTTACTTTGATGACTTAGGATTCTTACTAGCTGTTTGATAAAGGAACTAGTCAAGTTTTGACTTTATGGCTCTAGAGATAGGACTTGGACTTTCAATGTAACCTCTTCTTAAATGTGATTTTGAGCTGCTTTTCTATCCATCCTTGGGGTTTTTCAGCACCCCAACATGGAGGTTGCACTGGCTGGCTGGCCACCTTCTCTTTGGTGGCGGAGCCGAGTAGTTTGTAGACTATCAGACTTACACAAGGGATTTAAAATGCCACACAGCCCAGTGATCATAAGAGGAAAAAAAATTTTTCCACGGACCACATTATAAGAGGTAGTAGAATCACGTTTTATTTAGTAAAAGCAACTTAATATCCCATGTAGAATTCTATCCCATCCCCATACCTTCAAGGTAGGATTCCTCTCATTTTTTCTCTCCACCAATGATTCAAAGTCTGTCTGAAACCTTCCCTCGGGCTCCTGCTTCCCAGTGATTTTTCTCTGGGCTCTTAATACAATTTATTGCTTAGAACATTCTTTTGACATGTAATTTACACTCTCTTGAGACATTGTTTATATTGCATTGATGTTAATTTTATGTATTTATCAGTTTGTTTCACCATGGGAAATCTAGTTACCTTCCTAACTAGATTATAAACTCCTACAAACTAAGAATTTAGAGGTTTGGGAAACTGTTCTAATTCTAGTTCCAGTTTTTGTTTTCCTTAATGATCCTTCAGAGTTAAGAGAAAGATGTCCCACATTTAGAGGTTTGTTTATTTGTTTGTTTGTTTGTTTCAAAATCAGCTTAGCTGAGTAAGTGTGTCCACTTGGGCAATGTCACAATATGGACAGAGCTTATAAGTAAGTGATTTGCTTAAAGTCAAATTATACACTCTCTTCTAAAATCCACAGTTGTCCGTTTCTCTAGTAACTCAGCATCCTGCCAACCGCCACCAGTGATGTGGCCAGCACCCCCAGATGCTCTCAGCTTCCACAGCACCCCATAAACTCCCATGTCATCGAATAGGTGTTCTGTTTGCCTCGATCAGTCTCATTATGTTCTGCTTCCCTATTGGCAAACACTGACTGCCAGGAGTCCAAGACCTGATTCCCCAAGATCATTAGACCAACTCTACTTCTAATCACTCCGTATAGTGACATATCTGCACCGCCCTTATTTCTCTACTTATGCTATCTATAGTCCATGATCTAGCATCTCCAGTGCAAGTGAACATGATTATAATAAGCCACAGGTAATCAGAGTGCAGAAGTAAAGGCATTCTGAATGCAGGTTATTTGTTTATACTACATGTCTCCCTGGTACTCACACACTTTGAAAAATGTCTCATTTGTTTTTTTGTTTGTTTGGTTTTTTTTTTTTTTTTAAAGATTTTATCCATTTGACAGAGAGAAACACAGCCAGAGAGGGAACACAAGCAGGGGGAGCGAGAGAGGGAGAAGCAGGCCCCCCGCCGAGCAGGGAGCCCGATACGGGACTCGATCCGGGGTCTCCGGGATCATGACCTGAGCCGAAGGCAGTCGCCCAACCAACTGAGCCACCCACAAATCAAAAATTTTGTTTTTTTAATTAAAGTATCTCGGATCAAATTGTCTGAATCAGCATCTCTACCATTAAACATATAATCATGATGTAATAGCTCCTGTTCGAAAACAAAATAAAACAAAACAAAAACAAAAGCAGAAACTCACTTGATTCCATGTTTTCTTTAGGCTCTGCCCCATAACTCTGCTCTCCTTGACTACAAAATTTCACAAAAGATTTCTGTATTTTCAGTCTCTGCTTTCCTTTTTTTTAAAAAAATTGAGGTATAATTGACTAATTAGCATATAACATTATATTAGTCTCAGGTGTACAATGTAATAATTTGATATATATGTTGTGAAATGGTCACCACAGTAATTCTAATAAACATCTGCCAACACACATCATTACAAATTTTTTTTCTTGGAATGAGAACCTTTTAAGATCTACTTTCTCAACAGCTTTCAAGTATGCAATACAGTATTATCAACTATGGTCAACTATGGTCAGCAGACTGTATACTATACTCCCATGGCTTGGCTTACTTATAACTGGACATTTAGAGCTTCTGACAATCTCTGCTTTCTTTTCTTTTCTTTTTTTTAAAGATTTTTTATTTATTTATTTGACAGGGAGAGAAATCACAAGTAGGCAGAGAGGCAGGCAGAGGGAGGAGGAAGCAGGCTCCCTGCTGAGCAGAGAGCCCGATACAGGCCTCGATCCCAGGACCCTGAGATCATGACCTGAGTCGAAGGCAGAGGTTTAACCCACTGAGCCACCCCAGGTGCCCTGAGAGTCTCTGCCTTCTTATTTCCTTTTACCATCTTGTATCCCAGTTACTATGCTTTCTGCCACACTTCACAGAAGTGACCAGTGGTCTTTTTCTCAGAAGATACATGGTCAGTTTTCATCCTCATTTTACGTGAGCTGTCAGTTATATGCACACATTTGATCATTTCCTCTTTTTATTTTTTCCTCTTTTTATTTTTTTGAACGAATTTATTTATTTATTTTAGAAAGAGAGTGCATACAAATGAGAAAGTGAGAGCAGAGGTAGGGGCAGAAGGAGGAGGAGGAGAGAGAATCCCAGGCAGACTCCCCACCAAGCACAAAGCCCATTGATGTGGGGCTTGATCCACGACCCTGAGATCATGACCTGAGCTGAAACCAAGAGTTGGATATTCCAACCAACTCAGTCACCCCAGACAAAGTGAAGTACCATATAATTCCCCTCACCCTACCCCTGTCTATGCGGTGTTTCCCAGTGGTAACAACTACTTTCTTCTCTTCTTGCCATGGCTATTTTAATTCCTGTTCTCTCTGCCTATGAAGCACTTCCCTGTGATCTTCTCATGGCTGCCTCTGTACTTCATTCAGAGTATAATGCAAATGCTACTTTAAAAGAAGTCTTTCTTGGCCACCTAGGTGAAACAGTCCCATCCTCTCTCCAACTCATCAATCTGTCACTTCCCCAGTTTTTGAAAAAAAAATTTTTGGAAGTTTTTTATTTAAATTCCAGTTAGTTAATATACAATGCGGTATTAGTTTCATGTGTCCAATATAGAGATTCCACCTTTCCATATAACACCCCCTGCTCTTTACAACAAGTGCACACCTTACTCCCCATTGCCTATTTAACCCATTCCCTCATCCACCTTCCCTCTGATAACCATCAGTCTGTTCTCTATAGTTATGAGTCTTTTTCTTGGTTTGCCTCTCTCTCTCTCGCTTTTCTCCCTTTTGTTCATTAGTTTTGTTTCTTAAATACCACATATGAGTGGGATCATATGGTATGTCTCTTTCTCGGACCATTTTATTTCACTTAGAATAATTCTCTCTAGCTCCATCTGTGACATTGCAAATGGTGAGGTTTCATTCCTTTTTATGGCTGAGTAATATTCCATTGTGTTTATATACCACATCTTCTTTATCCATTCAGCCCTCCATCCTCTTTTCAGTCTATCACTCGCCAGTCTAGCACTTACTCATTTTGGGCTTAATAATACTCATAAAGGCATAAAGGTAATATATTTAATGTTCTATGTTCAGTTTCCCCTGCTAGAATGTAAACATTTTGAGAGAAGCTTCATCATCTCTTAGAATCTATTCCTGTCTCTTAAAATAATGCCCTACAAATAATATATGTTCAATTTATTGATCAATACTATAATCTATAGCTAAACAAGGACTAAAGTATATAAGTTTGGGGTGCCTGGGTGGTTCATTCGGTTAAGCTTCTGCCTTTGGCTCAAGTCATGATCCTAGGTCGTGGGATTGAGTCCCACATTGGGCTCCCTGGTCAATGGAACATGCTTCTCCCTCTGCCTTGCCCCTGCCCATACTCTCCCTCTTTCAATTAGATAAATAAAATCTTCAGAAAATAAAGTGCATAAGTTTGACATCCAGTCCTGTTAACTTTTTTTTTTTTAAAGATTTTATTTATTTGACAGAGAGAAACACAGCCAGAGAGGGAACACAAGCCGGGGGAGTGAGAGAGGGAGAAGCAAGCTTCCTGCCAAGCAGGGAGCCCGATGTGGGACTCGATCCCGGGACTCCGGGATCATGACCTGAGCCGAAGGCAGTCGCTTAACCAACTGAGCCACCCAGGCGCCCCTTTTCCTGTTAACTTTCGAAACTAATGTGTTCCTATAATTGGAAAGGAGCAGGAAAGATAGGAAGGAGTGAAAAAAAGAAGAGAGAATGGAAGGAAGGAGGAAAACTAAAAGGGAAGAAGGGTGGTAACAAGAAAAAGGGAAGAAAGAAGAAAGGGAGGGAGGAAAGGAGGAGAGAGTAAAGAGGGGAATGATGGGTTGTCTTCATCAGTCTTCAGTCTCTCCCCATTCCTGACTACAAGTCAACTCAGTTTGGAAGAATTAGTCCACAATTCTGATTGGTTTTCCTTTTCTCATTTGATCATGTTGGCACTTCAGCATCATTCTGATAGTTTTACATGAGAGACTGGCTTTAAATGCAGATTTCATGCATCTAAATATCTGTCACTTTGGCCAAAGTTGGATTTTTTTTTTTCTAAGCATCCTGAGCTAAATGGACCCATTCAATACAGTTAATTAATGATTATGAATCAGATTGAAATAAAGATGCTCCCTCTGGTGGTTCAATTTACAGGTGTTCAAAAATAGCAATGCAAATTAAGATCCCACTTACAACAAACTGGGTGTTGCAGAAGGGGAAGTGGGTGGGGGATAGGGTAACTGGGTGATGACCTAAGGAGAGCATGTGATGTGATGAGCACTGGCTGTGATCCACAACTGATGAGTCATTGAACACAACATCAAAAGCTAATGACGTACTCTATGTTGATTTACTGAATTTACATAAATTCAAAAAAAGATCCCTTTTACAAGATCTTAGGAATGTTATGCTCTTTTCACTGTGTCTTGCTTCTGTTCCCCTTCCTTCGTCTTCTTTTTTTAATTCTAGATATAAAATGAGTCAGAGTGGCAACATTTGTGATAATATCTACTGAAATCTTTATGGGGAAGAACTTATAGAAAATTAGAAGGAAAGGCAGGAGAACCAACTACTCAAGGCCAATCATTCCTTGGGAAAATGGCCTTCACTCTTTGCCACCTATCGAGTAAACATTTCTCTCCTCTTACAAAGTGGTGACAGTAGGTGTTTTCTTCCTTACTCAGCTTTAACATTATTTTATTTGCTTTTCCCCAGGAACTGACACCTGATACAAACTAAGAATTCTCCTTATGGATAACTTATATTTAAAAGTACTGCTTTATAGAGCCTTAATAATTTATAACTTCCTATAAGTATTCCTTGTTCCAATACTAGAATATACTAGTGTTTTAAAAATGGTACTATGGCTATAACTTTTATATCTTTTCCACAGCTGACTGCTGGTATTATTTATACTTTGAACTTCAAAGTAGCATGCATATTATTTAGATGGTGATTGCTCCATAGTTACAGAGTATGACATTCTGTAATCACTTATTTTTTCACTTCCATTAATACAAATGGCAAAATATTTTATAACAATATACTATCACCATGCCATAGTTCTAATCCTCATGACATTGATATTTCTCACTTAAAGTGACTTTGAATGGGAAAACATCTGGCTTACTTATAGAAATTGTCAGAAAAATAGAACATATTTTGTAAATGACCCATTTAGGTTCAATATTCCTGAAATTCATTTCTGATCATATGATTTGACTATATTATTACTCTTGTTTAATTAATATGGCTTAATTCTTATTCATTTTATTAAATTTATTTAAAAGTTTATCAACATTAATTCAGCATGGTTTTATATGTTCCTTGAAGTACATTTGCATTATACTGAAGAATATACTAGGAACATGTTTGGGTGGAATCTACCAGAATCAAAAATTGAATTCACAAATTATGTTATAATGTAGGGGACGCTATCATATGTATCTATAGGATGAAACGGTATATGCCTTTGCCAAAATATGATGGCACATGAAGGAAATTCATTAATAGGGAAAATTAAACAAGATTTTATGTTTTAAGAGTTTTGCTATCTGCATCCTCCATTTATTACTTTCATATAATTATAATCATTTCATTATAGACATTAAAGCAGATGTAAGCTACAACCAGGACTATGACATTCACAATAATTTGTGCAATCATTAAAAGATACGTTATTTAGTCAAGACTGATTTTGGCATTGTATTTTTACAGTTTTCCAGAGAAATATATATATGGAGAGATTTATTATGAGGAATTGCACATGTGATTATGGAGGCTGAGAGGTCCCAACATCTGCTATCTGCCGTGTGGAGGCCAAAGAAGGCCAGTGGTATTTAATTCAGCCCAAGTCTGAAGGCCTGAGAACCAGGGAATCTGGCGGTCTGAATCCCAGGTTGAGGGCAGGAGAAAAGGAGATGACGTGTCCCAGTTTACTCAATGAGGCAGGGAAAAAGAGACAATTCCTTCTTCCTCTGTCTTTTGTTCTATCCAGGCCCTCAGTAGATTTATAATGCTCACGCACATTGGGGAAGGCAGTCCCCTTTACTGAATCCACTGACTCATGCTAATCTCATCTGGAAATATGGTCACAGGCACATCCAGAAATAATGTGGAATCTTGGCACCCTGTGGGCCAAGTGACATACACAATCATCACTGAAAAAATAAAATAAAATTAAGTTACATTAAAAAAACCCAATCTTGGGGTGCCTGGGTGGCTCAATTGGTTAAGCGACTGCCTTTGGCTCGGGTCATGATCCTGGAGACCTGGGATCCAGCCCCACATCAGGTTCCCTGCTCGGCAGGAAGCCTGCTTCTCCCTTTCTCACTCCCCCTGCTTGTGTTCCCTCTCTCCCTGTGTTTCAGTCTGTCAAATAAATACGTAAAATCGTAAAAAACAAAATAAAACAAAACAATCTTGATCAATTGCATCCAACATGAAAAGCACAGAAGGTGATATTAAATTTTTGATAACATTTAAAAGTTATTTGCAATGCCAAAATATCATAGAATATTTTAATATGCAATTTAAAACTATGTGGATTAGAAAGTTTTTGATACTAACCATGGATTTTAAGTGCAACCACAGATCATTAGCAATATGAAAAGCCTTTTTATATTGAAACCAAATATCTTTTTAGAGAAAATATTGAGTATTCATAAACCCAAAACATTTAATATATTGTCAGTTGTGACATTTATAATGAAATCTTAGTTTTCTAATTCTGTAATCAGGTATTTGATCAAACCAAAATTATTTTACTATGTAGTTATTAGCTCAGGAAGCTACTGAATATTCTTCTTTACAATCTCACCTGGACTTTTGTGGAAGAGAAGAAAAATCTTACATGACTATATCACAAAGTTGAAACTTGGGGGTTATATCAAGGGAGGACTTCTTTTTCACAAATTCAATTATTCTAAATTCAGGTCAGAAATCAAATTGTCTAATATCCTTGCAATTCTTTCTTTCTCCCCACCTCCATTAGTTTTCTGGAATCTTAAAGGGAATAACGGCCATGTCTCCCTCTTCCACTTCTGCATGCAAGGGAAAAATGGGCCTCTCTGTCTATTCATAGACATAGATCATTCTCAATCCAAATTATTTTATTCACACAGGACCCTCAGGAACCCGATCTTAGAGAATATGAATTCCTCACTGTGAGTAAGAAGATGAGAATAATGAGACTGCTAGTTAGTATAAAGAAGGGACTATTCTTTAAAAGCAGTAGATAGACGCATCCAGTAACTAGATAGAGTCTTAGTAAAGTTCTAGTCCTGCTTTGGGCTTTAGTTACCTTACGTCTAGATTAAAGTTAGGTGACTTCTAAATGACTGCCAGTTTTATTAGTCATAGAGCCCTCCCTCCCACTTGCCCTCTCTTCCTCCTTTTTATCCTTTTATCCCTTCCTTCTCCTTTTCCTCCTTCCCAGTTCCTCTTCCTTCTTTTTTTCCCCTGGTGTATTATCAAAGTTGTTTTTCTCCTGCTAAAAGATTTTCTTTCTGTTCTTCTTGGCATTCTATATCCATTTTGTCATTTTACCATTTTCATGGTTTTAACTTTTGGCGCTATGCAGGGGATTCTACTCATTAAGTCTCTTTTTCTCTCCAATCCCTCATTTAGAACTACCTTTTAGAATTACCTCCAATTCAAAGTTTTAAATGAGAGTTTATCTCCTGCTCTAAGGAATAGATAAGCCATTGGAATGGATAAACCAAAATGATACACTTACACTACACCTTGATGATTGGCTCTCTTTTCTCCCTGATTAACAGATTCAAAACTGCTAACAGCTTTAATTCTCCTTCTTTTCTAGCCTCTTAGTGATGGAACATCCAACTCTGCCTTATCCTCTGAATCAGATTGTTTAAACACTCACAGGGCCTCCACATTCATTGCTTTTTAATTGGTAATATGCTAAACATTTTTCTCTTCAATTATTATTATTATTATTATTATTATTATTATTATTATTATTTTCATAACATTTTAAAAGACCATTGCAAAAGAAACAGAGGCTCTGCTTATGGGAATCAAATGAAAATGAACAGCATAGGTCGTTCTTTAAAAAATGTTTTGAGGCCACCTGGGTAGCTCAGTTGGTTAAGTGTCTCCCTACCGCTGAGGGGTGAGGTCATGATCTCAAGGTTCTGGGATAGGGTATAGCATTGGGCTCCCAGCTCCCCAGGGAGCCTGCTTTTCCCTCTGTCTCTGCTCCTCCCCCACTTTATGCTATCTCTCTCGCTCACTCTTTCAAATAAATAAATACAATCTTAAAAATAAATAAAAATAAATAAACCTTTAGAGATTATTAGCTAAAAGTTTTGGTGATCTGATGACCTGAGTAATGCTGAGTGAACAGAGGGGGGCTCTAGGAGAAGTTTGTGCTTCCGCGTGCAGCGCCAAGATTGCGGTGGGAACAGGAGGGCCGGTCAGTGACCAACAAGCGCTCGCTCCTAGTGGGAGGGGTGTAGGAGCGACTGAAAGAGGCATTTCAAGGTGAGATGGGAACTTGAAGATCCATGGAGAAGCCAGAGAGAGCTTAAAAGCAAGAGCAGCTTAGCATTAAGGCGGAAGACTTTTTTTTTTTCTGAGACACTTGAGACGGATTTCAGGGGAGAATGGTAGAGAGCAGGGAGGAGAGAATCCGAAGGAGATGGCAGCGGAAGTCAAAGATGAAAAATAGAGTAAGTGTGAATGACTTTTTAATAGCAAAAAGGTATTGAAATGAGCCACCCTAATCAGTTCTGCCCCAGGGAGGGTAAGGTGACAGGCTAATGCGCTTGTAACAGGTCGCTTTCCATTCCCTTTCAGTAAAGTGTGAAGTCCAGCTCCCCAGATGACAAGTTGATAAATAGAAGGGCTTCAAAATTTATTTGTATTTGTTGGAATTTGCTATATATGCCTGTACCTTTGGATACTATCAAAGATGACTTTTAAATCTATGGTTTGTACATTTTCTTTTGTATTTATAAAAATTATAGTTACAAAGATGATAATGGGAATAAAGATCTTGTGAGGCTGGTATTTTTAGCTTTCCCTCCACCTGTCTAGGAAATACATATGGTCTTAATTCCAACATGGGACAGGCAGGGTGAAATAAGACGTCCCTTAACTTAGAACTACAAAGTAGTTTGATTTTCTCAAGTATCAGGGACAAGAAAACTGAGCTTCCTAGAACCTTCATGACTTGTCTAGAGCTCTATGGTTATGATAGCTGTCTGTTTCTCTCCTACTGTGCTCCTTTATTTAAAATATTCTGCAGTATCACTAAACTGTCAGTATTTCTGCTACCAACTTATATTATCTTCCCTTGGTTTTTGTTACTAGGAGTCGTTGACAATGAAGATACTTTTTTTTCTGTTAAAAGATATTTTAGCACTTGGCACTAATAATTGCTTACACTCCACTGTCACTATTTTTCAGCTTCTTAGAAATTCGTTTTGAGCCTTTTAACACCTTGGCCTTACACTTCCTTAATTTCTCACTTACAGGCATTTGCCAAGCCCTGTTGATTTTTTTTTTTAATACACTTGAGTTTTTAGAGAAGTTTAAGGTACACATCGAAACTGGACAGAAGGCAAGATTCCCCATATGCCCCTGCCTGCACTCATGCATAGCCTACCCCATTCTCCACATCCCCTGTCAGAGTCAGACATTTGTTGGAATTGATGAACCTCAGCTACCACATCATTATCAGTCAGAGTTCATAGCTTACATCAGGGTTTACTCTTGGTGTCATATATTCCAGAGGTTTGGACAAATTTATAATGACATATATCCACTATTATAGTATCATACACAATAGTTCTACTGCCCCGAGCATCGTCTGTACTCTGCCTCCTTATCCCTATATTCCCTCTGATCTCTAACAACCACTAATCATTTTCCTACCCCCATGGTTTTGCCTTTTCTAGAATATCATAGAGTTGGAATCATACAGCTTGTAGCCTTTTCAGATTGGCTTCTTTTATTAGTAAAATGCATTCAGGTTTCCTCCACATCTTTGCATGGTATAAGCTCATTTCTTTTTATTTTTGTAAAGATATATTTATTTATTTATTACAGAAAGAGGGGAGGGACAGAGGAAGAGGGAGAGAGAATCTCAATTAGACACCCCCCACTGAGCATGGAGGCCCATGTGGGGTTTGATCCCAGAACTCTGAGATCATGACCTGAGCTGAAACCGATCAGACCTTTAATTGACAGAGCCACCCAGACACCCCTCATTTCTTTTTAGTGTTGAATAATATTGTACTGTCTGGATGGACCACAGTTTTACCTGTTTACCTACTGAAGGACATCTTGGCTGCTTCTAAGTTTTGGCAATTCTGAATAAAACTACCGTGAACATCCATGCACTGGTTTTTATGTGGACATAAGTTTTCAATTCCTTTGGATGATTTTAGTTTTGTGGGAAATGACCAAACTGTCTTCCAAACTCTTCATACCATTCATCGTTCCCATGAACCTTGAAAGACAGTTCTTATTGCTTGACATCTTCCACACCCTTTGGTGGTGTTAGTGTTCTGGATGTCGCCTTGTTGATTTTATTTCTCTTGCGTCTGTAATTCATGAATCTTTCTCTTCATGAACGCTGTTGCCACTACGTTCAAAATCATTCCCCACCCCCGCCCTGCCCCAGGACTACTGCAGGAGTCTCTTAACAATTTACCTGCTTTTACCAGGTCTACCTCCCAGACCAACTTGGATAGTGCTACAAGATTCATTGATTAAATATCAGTTCTAGTATTTTACTTTTCCATTCTAAAGTCACTAGAGGCTTTTGTCTAATAAAACCAAGCTTGACTTTGAAAATGCTCTAAGATCTATCTCTAGCCCATCCTTCAAACATAATTTCCTTTTGCTATTACCCTATATAATCCCATCTTT
Source organism: Spilogale gracilis (assembly GCA_004023965.1). Lineage (NCBI taxonomy): Eukaryota > Metazoa > Chordata > Mammalia > Carnivora > Mephitidae > Spilogale > Spilogale gracilis. Next base: position 210,101 of record PITA01000026.1, read on the forward strand.
CAAAGCAAACTACCTTTCTTTCCCCCTTTTTTGTATCAGTGTCATGTTTTCTTGCATCTACCTCGAGGGTTTTTCCTCTACCTTTCATCATTATTTTTTGTTGTAACAATACAATACACCTAGTCAATTTCCAGGCTGTCTCACTCTCCAACATGCTTCTTAGCCCTGCTTCTTCCTTTTGCTACCTGTGCTATGATGTTGGACTCCACCTTTTCTCCATTGTTCTACTAAAGGACCTTTTTTGGTCTCCCTCTCTCCACACTGCTGCTATAGTGATTTTTCTCTTGTGGAAATCTTAAGCTATCATTTTCCTGCTTGGTAGCTTTTCCTGCTCTCCATTTCCTGGAACAAGTTCTTTGGATTGGTTTTCAGGTCGAATCATGGCATTTTTGCATCTCACCTCTTGCTCTACCACTTTCTTTCATTATGCGTATTTTGTTCTATGTCAACATGTTAAATTGTACATCTCTTTGCTTTTCTACTCTCTTCTAAAATTTTTCCCTGCTTTGTCTACCTAACAGACTCTTAGTTTATGCTTTATATTGTGCTTTAGACATGACCTCCTGAAGGTTTTTCCTAAATACCCAAGCAGAGCAAAGCTATCCATTTTCCAAGTGTTTCAGTATTACTTCTAGTATTTCTGTGGTTGCTGACGTGTCTTGTTCTATTACAATTACCATTTTATATCTCTGACTTTTATCTTAACTGTATACAGGGACCACACCTGATTCATGTTTGTATCTCTAGCATTGAAAATAATGGGGAGCAGTAAATATTTGTATATTTATAATTTGGGTGAATTGAAATCAACCTCAACATATTCAGGCCTGGCACATACTCCAAGCTTCATCCTAGTGCAGTGGTCTTTCCCATGGTGGCCTTTTCTATTCACCCTCTTCAGGTGTCTGCAACATCGTGTTAGTCCCTCTCTTTTCATAGACACATCTTACATTTTGATAGCTAAGAAGAATTTTTTTCTTTCTTCCTAAATTGTCAACCCTTTAAGAAGAAAATTTAGTTTCTCATCTTTTACCTCTTCTAGACATTAATATGTGTTCTTTGCAAATATTAGAAGCAAAATAAATATGGGTTAAATAAACAAATTAGTGCATAATTCCTTAATACTCATTGCATGGAAAATCAAAGAAATTGATAATTTTAAGGTAACTTTGGAATAATTTACTCTAACATCTGCATCTTACATTTAAGGGAGTCAAATTCAAAGAAGTTCTGCTACTGGGTTTAAGATTTCAGTCCTTAAGATGGAAAAAAATGAAGACAAGAACCAAAATCTCCGGATTCCTAGGCAATGCTTTTATATATTTGCAATTGTACAACTCTACCTCTTTAGGTGTATAAGGTATCATGTGAGTCTCTTTTATGCTTCACATAGTAATATGCTCAATTCCTTGCTTAATTTCTCAATGATAATTATGTAAATTACATATTGCTAGGTAAATTTTTTAATGAGTTTTTCATCTGGATAATTATTTAAAAAACAACTATACTAACACTCTGATAATACAGGAAGATACAAAACTATTACAAAATGAGATCTTTACACAAACATACTCATTATTATTTCTAGGAAAGGACCTTAAGAAGAAAACCACTCTTAGAATTCATTTAGAAACAGACTGCATATTCAATAGCAAATTATTTCATTTAAAATATCAATACAATTATGTGATTGTCATAAATTGAATATAAAACAAATAATAGCTATTTTGGTTGTCTTATTTATAGAAGGAGGTAAGCTTATTAATATAGTCTCTGACTCATTCTGCTTATATATTTTCTTCACGTATTTTATACATGTATTCATGCAAAGTATATCAATATGCATAGCATCAATTTATCATGGTTGACATTTTATACAGATAAATTAATTCCCCCTCTGGAAAATTGACAAACATATTATGTCTTTTTTTTTTTAACATTTTATGTCTTAAATGTTACTTTTGAGGTATAAGTAAGAATGTGCCATTGTTTTGGACTCTAGCAAACATTACATTCTCAGGTAGGATGGAGGATGGTTTCTGACTGTCTTTTAATATTTTCTCGTTGAAAGGTCAATAAGATTTGTGGCCGTCCAATCAGAACATCTACACAAAGCCCCCGTTGTTCTTTTGATGGAAGCAAAGAGAAGCAGGGGATGAAGATCTCTCCAAGAAATGATGAAGAGACACTTGCCAACAGAAGAAAGTAAGACATTTGTTTTACAACCAGAAAGAGAAGAGAAAGTAAGCCATTAATTTTCAACAGAATAGAATGTGTTCAATTAAGTAGAACAAAATTCACTATTGAAGAAAAAAGATCATAATTACTTTTAAAATTCAACAGTTGCTCCTATTCAATTAATGAGGAATATAAGTGCAACTTGTGAGACCAACAATACTTTTTGTGATGAGGGACACTTGCTAGAATACAATATAGCAGGCAATAGGCACACATGGCCATTATGCACTTACAATATGGCTGGTGTACAATGTTGCATAACAGATCTCTAGGACTTCCTCATCTTGCTTAACTGAAACTTTATCCCATTAATTAATGCTCTTCCTTCTCCCTGTGACCAATAATACTTTATTGTACCCTGCAAATTTTAAGAGAGTAGATCTTACCACAATAAAATTTTAAAAAATAGTTTAAAATATGGCTAGTGTGACTGAGGATTGAATTTTTAATTTTAATTAATTTTAGTCTTAATTCTACATATAGCTCCTCTATTGGACAATGGACACAGAGTATTCACATATATGATGAAATCAGTATTACTGTATGCAAAGCATCTGTTAGAAAATTGTTGGATAAGAAGAGGTTTCTAAGCCTTTTATCTGGAATGCTGAAAATGGCTATCTGTTGATTCAAAACGATAAGCACTATGTAACTTGCTCTATAACTCACATTTCTACTGCTATCCCCATCATCACTTCACAGGTTAAATTAAAGCCTTCATTAATGTCTCTTTTGTTTGATAATTGGTAGTCAAACTGAAAAACTCTTAAAACTGAAGAAAACTACTATTTTATTTATTTTTTCATTCTGTTGACCAGTGTTTGTCTTGGCAAATACTAGATTCTCAGTGGGTGTTTTTGAATTGAATTGAAATTCGGAATTATATTAATTTATTAATTCAAATAGTTATCTCTAATAATACCTTATGGCAAACTCAGTATGTTATATAGCTTTACTCTCTATAATGTAGAATCTGTCTTTCATTTGAGGACAGTACTCCTAATTGTCTCATTCTCTTCTCAGATGGACTATAATTTGGAATAAAGATCTGGGCTATTGCTGGCTATTTGCTGCAGCTCAAAAGAATTAGCACTTTGTTTGCATGCAAAGTAGCGGTTCTTTTTCCCTCTAAACATCTGTAGTGATCAGCAGTCTTTTCTTGTATTTGAGAAATTATTGTGCTTAAGTTAGTGTATCATATATAGTGGCTAGGTATAGTATAGAGTGGTTCTTATAATAAAATCTGGCTAGGGAAGATCTTAAGTTCTTAAAGGTCATGTCTGTTTTACCACCAGAACAACTCAGCGGTTGGAAAGACAAAACAAAACCCAACATAAGTGAAATGTCCAAGGAATAATGAGGGGCTCATAGGAATAGCTAGTTATATAAGTATCTATCTAGCCACTGAATAGACCTCCTTGTCACCAGTCTTGCAAACTCCGTATTTCTTTTTTTTTTTTTTTCCTAAAGATTTTATGTATTTGACAGAGAGAAACACAGCGAGAGAGGGAACACAAGCAGGGGGAGTGAGAGAGGGAGAAGCAGGCTTCCCGCAGAGCAGGGAACCCAATGCGGGACTCTATCCCGGGTCTCTGGGATCATGACCTGAGCCGAAGGCAGTCGCTTAACCAACTGAGCCACCCAGGCGCCCCGCAAACTCCATATTTCTATGTCTCTAACCAGCCAGCCACCATTAGCCATTGCCCATGAACCAGAGTAGATCCATCATAGACCAGTTTCACACTGCACAAAGTGAACAACCAGAGGTATTACACATGAGTCCACTTGTGTTATTTATTTCTACACATTTTTTATTGCCACTCTTAAATGGAACTTAATTGCAATGGCAGTATCCTTCTGTTTAATACTTATATATTAGGTAGGACTACCCATAAGCTACTCCTGAATTTTATTTATCTTTCCATATCCATAAACTAGGCTTGAATTTTATTTATTATTCATCACTGATAATGCCCCTTGAGGCCATACATTTCAAAAGAAATAGCTGGGGAAATATAGCAGAGTAGGTGCTGAGTGAGTTTGAGCTATTTTCTGTGCATCTTACTTGTGCTTTTTCCACCCACTTGAGCCTGATTTTCAAAAGATCACTTCCATTTAATGATATGTTCTTTCTTGTTTTTTGTTAAAGCTTTTATTTATTTATTTGACAGAGAGAAACACAGTGAAAGAGGGAACACAAGCAGGGGGAGTGACTGAGGGAGAAGCAGGCCTCCTGCTGAACAGGGAGCCTGATGCGAGACTCGATCCCAGGACACTGGGATCATGACTTGACCGGAAGGCAGATGTCTAATGACTGAACCACCCAGGCGCCCCTGATATATGTTTTCTATACAGGCCTGATCTCCTAGTGTGGCAGATCAGATAGCAGTTAGATCATGGGTATCTCAGGTTGCAGTGTCACTTGCTAACTCACGGTCAAGTGTGTAGTTTCTATCAGGTCCCTGTTGGAAACCAACCAACCCAACCAGCTAACCAACCAAACAAACAAAAGCAGTGTTTAGGGGCGTTAAGCATCTGCCTTCGGCTCAGGTCATGATCCTGGGGTCTTGGGATCGAGCCTTGCATCGGGCTCCCTGCTCAGCGGGAGACATGGTTCTTCCTCTCCTACTCTCCCTGCTGTGTTCCCTTTCTCTCTGTCAAATAAATAAATAAAATCTTAAAAACAAAAAAAAAACAACAGTGTTTAGCAAAAGCTGGAATGCCATTAGTCCAAAGTTCTTGATGTCTATACTATTTATTAGTCTTCTAATGGGATTTTCCAGAATCTCTGTAGAGCATCTTCATTTGCCACTGGTACTTCAGGCACCACTGAGTGAATGAGCTGGGTCATCTGGACTGATTGTCAGGACAGTTTGCAAAATGCCAACCTATAAACTTTCCTTTCTCATGGAAAAGCTCCTTGGGGCTACTTTATAAATGGGTTGTAACAACACACTCAAGTGTTTGTCAAGTTTTCTCTAATGTGCAAAGGGACCCAAAAAGAGCTGTGCCTCTTCCTGAGTGCTAGATCATCATAAAGGCATAAAGGCAGAAATTGGCCTTTTACATTAAAATTTCCCAATAAGGTCCAGACAGAGCCCTGGAGATGTAGACACCCTGCTGAATTGTTAAGTCCTTGAAATGTCAATAATTTTCCCCACCAGAGGCATGCACATGTCGACTAAGGCAACTAGGACGATGTGATCAATATTTTATTATCAACATGGTATCCTGTAGGATGTCCAAATGATCAAGGCTCCTGTCTGTCACGGAGTGGGAGAATTGCCCTGAGTTCTAACAGTGAAGACATTCTTACCACCTGGAAGTGAAATATGCCTAATTGTCCTTACTAATTGGTAAAGAGATAAAAGCATTTGCCAAATTGTTAGCTAGATAGCAGGTGGCAGTACATGTTTTGATTTGCTCTAACAGATATCACATACAAAGGAGGATATAATTGGGGTCACCCTCTGACTCAGGTTATGATAATCCAAACAGTCTCCAAGCCCTCCTCCGTGTGCACAGAGCAGCCAAGCAAATGGGATGAGTATCGAATAGACAGATTGAGACAAAGATATGTTTATAATACTATATCTGGCAACTTTTCTGAACTCCATTCTAATGGCAGGTCTGTTGATAGGATTGGATTTCCTATGTGCACAATCATATGGTTCACTGGTAGAGGCATTCTAGAAAAAAGCTTGCTGTACCTTGTAAAAATCTTATAGTCTGTGCACTTGTCTACTTTCTTAGCATGTATCGCCAGAAACTCTTGTTCATATTCACAAGAGTAATTCTTTTTTTTTCTTTTAAAGATTTTATTTATTTGATAGAGAGAAACACAGCGAGAGAGGGAACACAAGCAGGGGGAGTGAGAGAGGGAGAAGCAGGTTTCCCGTCAAGCAGGAAGCCCGATGTGGGACTCGATCCCGGGTCTCCGGGATCATGAGCTTAACCAACTGAGCCACCCAGGTGTCCCCACAAGAGTAATTCTTGAGTATCTGTGGTGGCTGAGAGTTAGAGGCAAGTTGTACGTCCATAAAAAGAGAAATGAAAAAATAAAATATATTACTTTGGAACATTAAGCGTGAGAAGGATAGAATATATTTTCATGCATCAAAAAAATCATGATTAACAAGAAAAGTATTAAACAGAATGAAAATAGTGCAATACCATTTTTATAAATTAAAAGGAAATACAAAAAAATCTATATATTTTTAAGGAAAGGATATGGCAAAGTACTTATATTAAATAAATAAGAATGGGTATTTATTAAAAAATTCTGTTTCAAGTAATAGTTGATAGTTTGCCAGGAGTTGAGGAGTATGCCTAGCTCTCTGTATCTCAGAAAATATGTGTGTGTCTGTGCATAAAAAAACATACATATATACACTGTTATTTCTTATTTTAAACTTTAGGTGAAAAGTGTTTTTGTTTTTAATCCTGTTTTCCTAATATAAACACAGTTAAAACTCCTTTAGTCAAATTTTCATGAAGTAATGATAATTTTTAAATAACGTTTTTTGCCACTTCATATGCATAATTTTTCATGATGCATGGTTAGATATAGTGAACATCCAGATAGAGATAAAATGTAATTTGCTGAAGAGCTTTTGACTTGGGACTTCCTGCTGTAACACATTAATTAGAACAAAATGAAAGTTTATTGTTAAAAAAGATAGGTAAGGAAAATGAATTTCAAGTCAGTCCATCCAAATCATTGACAAAATCATTGAACGCTATTTTGTGCAATTCAAAAAAAGTAAAGTTAAAAGATTTAACATCTTCTGAGTTAGTTTTTATAAATTAGCTTTGTATCCATGGTAGGATTTTTTTGGATTTTTTTTATATACCTTGGGCAATTTCCGTGAGAATATCTATAACAGTAAGTACTATCTAGAAATTTAAAACAATTTAAAACTATTAAAAGAAAGCTTTGGAATAACAACAAAACCCCCCCACCAATTTCTATAAATATAGTTGCTCTAGTAGCTGAAATAGAAATTGTAAAATGATCAGTTGTTTTGCCAATATAATGGCGATAAACACTGTTCTATATTTAACAATTTAAAATATATTTTTACATATAAATAGGTTATAGTCTTTTAAAATTATACAGTCATGGTTTAGTTTATAGGGTTCCTGAGTGGCACAGTTGATTCAGGCTTTGATTCTTGAGTTTAACTCAAGTTATGATCTCAGGGTTGTGAGATCAAGCCCTGTGTTGGGCTCCATGCTCAGTGGGGAGTTAGCTTGGGATTCTCTCTCTTTCTCTCTCTCCCTCTGTCCCTTCCACTTATGCTTTTTTTCTCTCTCTCTCCTTTTAAAAATAAATATATCTCTAGACTTCATTATTTAGTGGTATATCTTATTTTAAAAAGTTATTTGAATTTTGTTTGTTTATTCATTTGTTTGCTTATTTATTCATTTCATAAACCAGCAAACCTATCTCTCCCTCCCCAGCAACCCTCAGTTTGTTTTTTCTCTCCCCAGTCCCATCTCATTTTGTTTTATTCCCTCCCTACCCCCCACAATCTGCTGCCCTGCCTCTCAAATACCTCGTATCAGAGAGAGAATTGTCTTTTTCTGATTGACTTATTTCACTCAGCATAATACCCTCTAGTCCCATCCACGTCATTGTAAATGGCAGGATTTCATTCTTTTGATGGCTGCATAGTATTTGTGTGTGTGTGTGTGTGTGTGTGTGTGTATACCAATCTTCTTTATCCATTCATCTGTTGATGGACATCTAGGTTCTTTTCATAGTTTGGCTATTGAGAACATTGCTGCTATAAACATTCAGGTACATGTGCCACTGTGGATCACTATGTTTTTATCTTTGAGGTAATGCAGTAGTGCAGTTTCTGGGTGATAAGGTAGCTCTATTTTCAACTTTTTGAGGAATCTCCATACTGTTTTCCGCAGTGACTGCATTAGCTTGCATTCCCACCAACAGTGTAGGAGGGTTCCCCTTTCCCCACATCCTCGCCAACATCTATTGTTTCCTGACTGACTAATTTCAGCCATTCTGGCTGGTGTAAGGTGGTATCTCACTGTGGTTTTGATTTATATTTCCCTGATACTGAGGGATAATGAGCACTTTTTCAAACATCTGTTGGCCATTTGGATGTCTTCTTTGTCTGTTCATGTCTCCTGCCTATTTCTTGATTGGATTATTTGTTCTTTGGGTATTGAGTTTGAGGAGTTCTTTATAGATTTTGGATACCAGCCTTTTATCTGATTTATCATTTGCAAATATCGTCTCCCATTCTGTCAGTTGTCTTTTGATTTTGTTGACTGTTTCTTTTGCTATGCAAAAGCTTTTGATCTTGATGAAGTCCCAATAGTTCATTTTGTTTCCTTGCTTCCGTTGCCTTTGGTGATGTTTCTAGGAAGAAGTTGTTGCAGCTGAGGTCGAAGAGGTTGCTGCCTGTGTTCTCTTCAAGGATTTTGATGGATTCCTGTCTCACATTGAGATCTTTCATCCATTTTGAGTCTATTTTTATGTGTAGTGTAAGGAAATTGTCCCGTTTCATTCTTCTGCATGTGACTGTCAAATTTTCACAAAACTATTTGTTGAAGAAACTGTCTTTTTTTCTACTGGAAATTCTTTCCTGCTTTGTCAAAGATGAGTGGACCATAGAGTTGAGGGTCCATTTCTGGGCTCTCTTTTCTCTTCCATTGATCTATGTGTCTGTTTTTGTGCCAGTACCATACTCTCTGGATGATACCAGCTTTGTAACAGAGCTTGAAGTTTGGAATTGTGATGCCACCAACTCTAGTTTTCTTTATGAACATTCTTCTGGCTATTCAGGGTCTTTTCTGATTCCATATATATTTTAGGATTTTTGTTCCATTTCTTATAAAAGCATTGATGGTATTTTGATACGGATTATATTAAATGTGTAGATTTTTCTAGTTAGCAAAGACACTTTCACAATATTTGTTCTTCTAATCCATGAGCATGGAACGTTTCTCCGTTTCTTTGTGTCCTCCTCAATTTCTTTCATGGGTACTTTATAGTTTTCTGAGTACAGATTCTTTGCCTCTTCGGTTAGGTTTATTCCTAGGTATTTTATGGTTTTGGGTGCAATTGCAAATGGGATCAACTCCTTAATTTCTCTTTCTTATGTCTTGCTGTTGGTATATAGAAATGCAACTGATTTCTGTGCTTTGATTTTCTATCTTGACACTTTACTGAATTCCTGTGTGAGTTCTAACAGTTTTGGGATGGAGTCTTTTGGGGTTTCCACATAAAGTAACATACATATCATCTGCAGTGAGTGAGACTTTGACTTCTTTGCCAACTTGGATGCCTTTTATTTCTTTTTGTTGTCTGATTGCTGAGGCCAGGACTTCTCGTACTCTGTTGAATAGCAGTGGTGATAGTGGACAGCCCTGCTGTGTTCCTGACCTTAGGGGAAAAGCTGCCAGTTTTTCCCCATTGAGAATGATATTTGCTGTGGGTTTTTAATAGATAGCTTTTATAATATTGAGGTATGTACCCTCTGTCCCTACACTGTGAAGAGTTTTGATCAAGAAAGGATGCTGTACTTTGTCAAATTTTTTTTAGCATTTATTGAGAGGATCATATGGTTCTTTCTTTTATTAATGTATTGTATCACATTGATTTATTTGTGGATGTTGAACCAACCTTGCAGCCCAGGAATAAATCCCACTTGGTTGTGGTGAATAATCCTTTTAATGTACTGTTGGATCCTATTGGCTAGTATTTTGGTGAGAATTTTTGCATCTGTGTTCATCAAGAATATTGGTCTGTAATTCTTTTTTATGGGGTCTTTGTCTTGTTTTGGGATCAGGGTAATGCTGGCCTTATTAAATGAATTTGGAGGTTTTCCTTCCATTTCTATTTTTTGGAACAGTTTCAGGAGAATAAGTATTAATTCTTCTTTAAATGCTTGGTAGAATTCCCCTGAGAAGCCATCTGGCCCTGGGCTCTTGTGTTTTGGGAGATTTTTGATGACTGCTTCAATCTCCTTACTGGTTATGGTTATGGTTTAGGTTTTCTATTTCTTCCTGGTTCAGTTTTGGTAGTCTATGTATCTCTAGGAATGCATCCATTTCTTCCAGATTGTCAAATTTTCTGGTGTATAGTTGCTCATAATATGTTCTTAAAATTGTTCTTTGGTGCTGGTTGTGATCTCTCCTCTTTCATTCATGATTTTATTAATTTGGGTCCTTTCTCTTTTCTTTTTGATAAGTCTGGTCAGGGGTGTATCAATCTTATTAAGTCTTTCAAAGAACCAGCTCCTAGTTTCATTGATTTGTTCTACTGTTCTTTTGGTTTCTATTTCATTGATTTCTGCTCTGAGCTTTATTATTTCTCTTGTCCTGCTGGGTTTAGGCTTTCTTTGCCGTTCTTTCTCTAGCTCCTTTAGGTGTAGGGTTAGGTTGTGTACTTGAAACCTTCTTGTTTCTTGAGAAAGGCTTGTATAGCTATATACTTTCCTTTCAGGACTGCCATTGCTGTGTCCCAAAGATTTTGAACAGTTGTCTTTTCTTTTCACTTGTTTCCATAAATTTTTAAAATTTTTAAAATTCTTCTTTAATTTATTCTTAAATAATAGTAGGATACTCTTTTGAGTTCTTTCCAATTTCTTCTTGTGGTTAATTTCTTCTTGTGGTTAATTTCAAAGCATTGTGGTCCAAAAATATGGAGGGAATGATCCCAATCTTTTGGTACCAGTTGAGACCTGATTTGTGACCCAGGATGTGATCTATTCTGAAGAATGTTCCATGTACACTAGAGAAGAATGTATATTATGTTGCTTTGGGATGGAATGTTCTGAATATATCTGTGATGTCCATCTGGTATAGTGTGCCATTTAAAGCCTTTATTTGTTGCTGATCTTTTGCTTAGATGATCTGTTTCAGTGAGGAGGGTGTTAAAGTCCCCTACTATTATTATGTTATTGTTGATGTGTTTCTTTGATTTAGCTATTAATTGGTTTTTATAATTGGCTGCTCTAATGTTAGGGGCATAGAGATTTATAATTGTTAGATTTTCTTGTTGGACAGATTCTTTATGTATGATGTAATGTCCTTCCTCTCTCTTATAGTCTCTGGCTTAAAATCTAATTTGTCTGATATAAGGATTGCCACCTAAGTTTTCTTTTGATGTCCATTAGCATGATAAATTGTTTTCCACCCCCTAACTTTAAATCTGGAGGTGTCTTTGGGTCTAAAATGAGTTTCTTGGAGACAGCATATAGATGGGTCTTATTTTTGTATCCATTCTGATACTTTGTGTCTTTTGATTGGGGCATTTAGCCCATTTACATTTAGGGTAACTACTGAAAGATATGAATTTAGTGCCACTGTATTTCTTGTAAGGTGACTGTTAGTGTATATTGTCTCTGTTCCTTTCTGGTCTGTTACTTTTAGGCTCTCTCTTTGCTTAGAGGACCCCTTTCAGTATTTCCTGTTGAGCTAGTTTGATGTTTGCAAATTCTTTTAGTTTTTGTTTGTCCTGGAATATTTTTATCTCTCCTTCTATTTTCTTTCTTTTCTTTTCTTTTCTTTTTTTTAAGATTTTATTTATTTATTTGACAGAGAGAGAGAGATCACAAGTAGGCAGACAGGAGGCAGAGAGAGACTAGGAAGCAGGCTCCCCATTGAGCAGAAAGCCAGATGCGGGCCTCCATCCCAGGACCCTCAGATAATGACCTAAGCTGACGGCAGAGGCTTTAACCCACTGAGCCACCCAGGTCCCTCTCCTCTATTTTCAGTGACAGCCTACTGGATATAGTATTCTTGGATGCATATTTTTCACGTTTAGTGTTCTGAATATTTCATGCCTCTCCTTTTTGGCCTTCCAGGTCTCTGTGGATAGGTCTGCTCCAAATTAATATTTCTGCCATCATATATTACAGACCTCTTCTCCTGAGCTGCTTTCAGGATTTTCTCTTTGTCACTGATACTTGTAAGTTTTACTCTTAAATGATGGGGTGTGGACCTATTTTTATTGATTTTGAGGGGGGTTCTCCGTGCCTCCTGGATTTTGATTCTTGTTCCCTTCCCCAAATTAGGGAAATCCTCTCCTATAATTTGTTTCAATCATCTTCTGCCCCTCTCTCGCTTTCTTCTTCTGGATCCCAATTACTCTAATATTGTTTCATCTTATGCTATCACTTGTCTCTCAGATTCTCCCCTTGTGGTCCAGTAGTTGTCTCTCTTTTTCTCAGCTTCTTTATTCTCCATCATTGGGTCTTCTATATGACTAATTCTCTCTCCTGCCTCATTTATCCTAGCAGTAAGAGCCTCTATTTTTGATTGTACCTCATTAATAGCTTTTTAAAATTTCAACTTGGTTAGATTTGAGTTCTTTTATTTATCCAGAAAGGGATTTTATTTCTCCAGAAAGGGACTCTCTAGTATCTTCCATGCTTTTTTCAAGCCCAGCCAGCCTTGATAATCATTATTCTGAACTCTAGTTCTGACATATTACTAACGTCCCTATTGATTAGGTACTTAGCCGTAGGTACTGCTTCTTGTTCTTTTTTCTTGAGGTAAGTTTTTCTGCCTTGCCATTTTATCTAGATAAGAATAGACGGATGAGAGAACAAAATAGTAAAAGGGTAGCAACAACTCCAGAAAAATATACACTAACCAAATTAGAAGAGACCTGAAACCAGGTGGAGAAGAAAGGAAAAAAAAAATCTATATCTATCTATATCTATCTGTCTCTCTATGTATGATTAGACTGCTGAATAGAACAGAGCCACACACTTGATTTTGGGTGCATTTTGGTCTGTTAGAAGAAACTGCCTCCCAAAATTTTAAAGAAAGAAAAACTTATATATGTACAAAAATAAGGGTATACATGATGAAGGGGTAGAATATGATTGTAAAGATGAAAATTAAAAACAGATAAAGATTCTAAAAAAGGAACTGATAAGAAGTTGGTTGAAAAAAGAAAAACAAAGGGGGAAAGAATGTATGAGGCTGGAGACTAGAATAAAGCCATGTACTAGATTTAGGGTATATTTTAATCTATTAGAAGAAACTGTATCCCAAAATTTTAAAGAAAGAAAAACCTATATGGATACAAAAAAAATAAGCTTAAATACAATGAAGGGATAGAATATAACTATAACAATGAAAATTAAAATATCTTTTTGAAAAAGGTATTGATAAGATAAAATAGTTAACAAACGTTAAAATAGGAAAGGGAAAAAATTTAGAAAATACAATAAGGAACAATAAAAGTAAAAAAAAAATAACTTTGAGAGAATAAAGAATCATGGGGGGGAAAGCCATGAATTCTATACAGTGCATTCCTCTAGATCTGGAGTTCTGCGGTTCTCAATGGTGAACTTGGTCTTGGCTAGATGTCCTCGCTGATCTTCTGGGGAAGGGGCCTGTTGTATTGATTTTCAAATGTCTGTGCAGGAGGCAGAACTGCCCCTCCCTTCCCAGGGGCCAGGCTAAGCAATCTGTTCAGGTTCGCTTTCAGTAGTTTTTGTTCCCCAAAGCTTTCCGTACAGCTTTGGAGATGGAGAATGAAGATGGTGGCCTCCCAGTCTCCGCCTGGAGGAGCCGAGAGCTCGGGCCCCACTCCTCAGTGTACCCTCAGAGAAAAGCCGGCAGTTAAGCATGTTTTCCGGCCACTCTCCTTGCTCATCCAGCCTGTGACTGAGTGCTTCTATCTCTGGTGCATGGGCCCATTTGGAGTCTCCAATCCCAGCAGATCCCATGCTCTTCCCAGTGGCAGAAGAAGGGGGTCTCCCCAGATTTGCCACTTGTAGAGTCCCTGCTCAAAGAGCAGTGGCCTGACTGCGCCTCGGATCACAGTTTAAGGTAACCTCAAGCTGAGAGCCCACTCTTCAGGCCGTCTCTGTGGCCAGCTTTCCCGCTCCAGTACTTGGGAGCTCTGACGCGCTCAGGCACCCTGGGTCCTTCTGTGCCCCCGTGTGTCTGGAGACCACCCTTTCCTAGCAAAGACTCCCTGATTAGCCTCTGGGCAATGACCCTCAGTGGAACAGACTTCTGAATTTCCCGTTGTGTTCTGCTGCTCTTCTTCTGCTGGCCAGGAACCAGCCCCTCCCCCCACAGTCTTTCTTCCCAAATGTCGCTTTAGATTCACTTCTCTGCATGTCCTACCTTCCAGAAAATGGTAGCTTTTCTGTTTCTAGAATTGCTGTTCTTCTCTTTGATCTCCTGTTGAGTTTGTAGGTGTTCTGACTGGTTTGATAAAGATCTAGCTGAACTCCTGGGACCTGATGATATCTAGGTCTCCTATTCCTCCGCCATCTTGCTCCTCCCCCTTCTTTTGACTTTAACAAATATTAAATTTTTAAAAAATCTTCATAGCTTTTTTTTAAAAGATTTTATTTATTTATTTGGGGGCACATGTATGCATACACAAGTTGAGGGACAGGCAGTGGGACAAGCCAAATCCCACTGCTCAGGACCCTGAGATCAGACCTGAGCTGAAGTCAGATGCTTAACCAACAACTTAGCCACCAGGTGCCCCTTCACAGCTTTTTATATTCGCATTTCTTTCTTATTCTAATAGTTACCATAGAGATCACAATGTGCATTTAAAATTTTTACTATCTAATTTAAAGTAGAACTTAAACTACTTCATTGAACAATATAAAAACCTTGAAAGTTTCAGTCCATTACCCTTTTCCTATCTTCTATTACCTGATTCCTAACCAATATGTTACTTCTAACAACATTTTAACATCTTCTGAGATGCTGTTGTTGTTTTTAAAGATTTTATTTATTTATTTGACAGCGAGATAGCAAGAGGAGGAACATAAGCAAGGGGAGTGGGGGAGGGAGAAGCAGGCTTCCTGCTAAGCAGGGTGCCTGATGTGGAGCTTGATCCCAGGACCCTGAGATCATGACCTGAGCTGAAGGCAGACGCTTAATGACTGAGCCACCCAGGCACTCCATGTTATTGTTGTTTCAAATAGTCAATATTTACTTAAAAGAACTCATATTTTATTCTTTCTGGTGCTTTTCTTTTAGTTCCATGTGTCTATCCAGAATTATTTTGCTTTATTTAGCCTTAGTATATTTTTCATTACTTATTACTGTTGATGAATCTCTCAGCTTTGTTTTGAACACATCTTCATTTTTTAAGAATATTGTTGCTAGGTCCAGAAATCTAGGTTGTTGTTAGCTACCATTTTTAAAAATATAAATGTCCAGGGGCGCCTGAGTGGCTCAGCTGGTTAAGCCACTGCTTTCGGCTCAGGTCATGATCCTGGAGACCTGGGATCGAGCCCCACATCAGGCTCCCTGCTTGGCGGGAGGCCTGCTTCTCCCTCTCTCATTCCCCCTGCTTGTGTTCCCTCTCTGGCTGTGTTTCTCTCTGTCAAATAAATAAAATCTTAAACATATATATATATATATATATATCCGTAATTAAGCTCATGACATGACACTGTCAGTCATATGGGAGGTTTAATGGGAACATTTTATAGGAGCGGTAACTACAACGGTGGATGCCTGCTCCCATCCCTTTACCTGGCCATTTGATCTGCCTCCTGGCTGTTCTCACCTGGTTGCTGATAATGCACAGCTGCCCTATTCTCTGGGGAGCTGCACTCAAGAAATTGGAGCCATCTATATTCATTATCTGTTGCTACTTAAGTCATTCCCAAACATAGTAGCTTAAAGCAAGAACAACCATTTATTATGCAATTTTGTGTGGGTGGGGAATTTGGGAGCTGCTTGGCTCTGGGCTTCTGGCTTAGGGTTTCTTTTTGCTATGGTTTCATAGGGTGATTGCTGTCAAGGTCAGGTGAGGCAGCAATTCTCGGAAGGCTTGAGTGGGACTGGATGTCATCTTCCAAGATGGCAGTCACACAGGGCTGTTGGCAGGAGGCCTCACAT
The DNA here is from genome assembly GCA_004023965.1 of Spilogale gracilis. NCBI lineage: Eukaryota > Metazoa > Chordata > Mammalia > Carnivora > Mephitidae > Spilogale > Spilogale gracilis. The sequence continues at coordinate 226,208 of PITA01000026.1, forward strand.
TCTCGTCATAATGACTTCTCCTTCAGTTTTCTCACAACTGTGTAGCTGGCTTTCCTCAGGGCAGATAATCCAAGAGAGAAAGGCAGAAGCTGAAGTGTTTTCATGGTCTAACCTTGAAGTCCCCACTGTCCCTTCTGCAGTACCCTACAGGTTACATGGTTTAGTTCTCTGCCATATGGAGGAGGACTTCATGCTATCCCATCCATCTGAAAGAGGGGATTAACTTCCTACCTGCCTCACCCACACGGCAGAGGCTCATAAGCAGTGCCTGATGGATACCAGGGGATCAAAGTCTTGCCCTTACTCAGTGCAGTGGATCCAGATGTGTGATGCTGTCCATATGTACAGCCTGGCTGCTGAGGCCACATCCCAATGTACCTTTTTCCAGCCCCCTCTATCCTACCTCCCTCATTGCTTTTCTCTCAAGAGCACTATCTTGATGAATCACGTGCATCCAAATTCCTATTTCAGGAAGAGCTTCTAGGGAGTCTGACCTGGAGATGTTTGACAAAGCACTTAAAACAGATGCAGAATAAATGTAAACTAAGGCATAATTATAGTTTCTTATCCTAAATACAGGTATTTCTCTATAAATTCCCAAGTTCCCAACCCTTTTGTCTATTTTCTTTCTCCCCCTTCTTCCTTTGTATTCAATTCAAAAGGGAACCCTTCTGTTTAATACGTTGTGTTTTCCTTGCTCTATTTCTAATAGTTGAAGAAGGACATCCAGATCTGTCCTTGGATCTGAGAGTTGTGCTAAGCCCCAAGTCTAGAGTACTGTTGGTCTTTTAGCGTGGGCAAAGGGAAGCGAAACCATAGCATTGGATTCTTTTGGTGATATTTTGGAGATGTGATTGTACTTGTTCAATCTCCTCCCGCTTTTTCTGCTTATGTAGAATGCCAATAATGAGCTAATTTGAGACTCCCAGTTACTGATACATACCAGTTACAGAAGTCTCCAAAAGTTGAAAAAGTCAAGGAAGAGCTACCATTTCTTTAAACATCCAGAAAAGCATCACTGTGTCCTCTTTGGGGGAAGAAACTCAATCGGCACAGCTGTAGAGGACACGGTACTTGTGTGGCTGTCCAAACCGGCCCAGGCAGAGTGATTTCCCTGTGAGGGGGGCTGCTCCCTGCGTGATTTCTTGAAGTTAGCTGGTAAGAATAAGCTATTAGCAAGCTTAAATCGGTGATAATTAGCGGTACATTATTATTTCAAAGTGGTGTGGCTGTGCCAATTAAGCGGGTAATTAGGAAAACCCCAGGACAATAAATTAAGACAGAGTCTCAACACCAGTGCCCCATCTGTTCCCCAGGAAGCATTCCAATTAGCCAAACCTCTCATTTAAGAATGTGCCATTGCTGTGGCATTGGGGTAATAGATACCGTCCTAGATGCTTAGGAAGAATAAAATATTTTTGACTTAGGAGAGGATTTTGATGTGAAGGTGGGGAAAAGAGAATTTTTGGAAACCCTGGATTTTTAGAGTCTGAGACAAAGTTTAATTTAAAATGTTTTATGAGTTTCTGTTACTTGAAATTGTCTCCTCAGAACTTAATGGGATATTATATCATCAGGCAGCTCCATTTTATTCTCATGTGCTTATTAAATCTTGATTTGAGTAGGAATTTTACAACTTGAACATTAACAATTTTATTTACTAAGAATGAGAGCTAAAAAGGAGACTTGAAACTGCTTAGTTGAAAGGGGAATGAGTCAGGGGGTGTTCTATTGCAGGATGTGTCTCTCCATGAAATCAAATTAATTCTTACTCCGTCCATTGCAAAAGAACACAGTGGAATGCCTAAAATAATTAATTAAGCATAGGAAATATTTTTAAACATAATCTGAATGAAGAACACTTAATATTATTTAGGATTATTGCCCAGATAGCTGGAATATGTTCTTTTCACATGGGATTAGTTAGCTTACAACACATGAATTTATATCTACACAGTCAAACCTTATTTAACACAATGCTTTATTAGTGAAACCCAAATCAGTTAATGTTTAAAATTCTTTATGTGTGTGTTTGGGTGTATGTGTTTATATGGTTAAATCATTATTGACATACCGGGCTTAATGATGAATTGTGTGTATACAAACTCGGTGGATGAAAATATCCATAGGTCAGGAAAAAGTCAACTCAGAGAAAAATTTAATATTACTTATAGTACTGGAGAAAGCAATTTCCAATCTATTTCCTAAAAGGAAGTTAGTGCTTCTTTGAGGTGCCATTATTATTTATTACCTGTAAGTTTAATTTAGTAAAATAAAAGTCATGTTCCTTTCAATGAGAACATTTCTGGTTAATTTAAAACAGCAATTGCTGAGTGGTAAGAGTGAGGGCACCCAGGGCAGGGCAGGCCTAGGCAAGCCTTTGGGTAGGGGGCAAGAGGCCAGGCCAGAGCAGGGCTGAGGAAAGGAGAGCTCCCAGGCAGGCCAGTGTCAAGACCTACATGAATAATGAAAAGCAGGACCCTAGGGGGTCAAAAAACAGGCATACAGGAAGAAGGAATGCCAGAATGTGAACAAACATATGGCAAAAGTTTAGGCTAGTGGTGCTTAACCTTTGCAGGTCATGTATCCCACGGAGAATCTGATAAAAACTTCCCAGGAAAAGAAAGTTCATAAACAAATAGGTGTAAAATTTGGTTGTATTGGAAAGCCATATGTTCCAGCTAAAACTAATAATAAAAATAAAGACTTTAAAAATGAGGCTTGCTCTTACTTTCTAGATGTTCATAGAAAAATTAGTGACCATCTCATGACATATCTGAAACTAAATCCAAGCAGTAAATGATTAAACTTACACCGAGCAGTATTTGTACCAAAAGATATGGCCTAGAAGTTGAAATTGGGGTTGGTCTTAGACGTGGCTGTGTCTATGTTTAACAGATACTCTTCTTGTTCTGATGGTAGCAATTATTGAAAATTATAGAAAGCAGGTTTGTATAGCTATCACTGGCTGCAATTAGAACTCTTTGGAGTTGTTTGCTTAGATGAAGATAGTTTTGTATCAGGGAGGTTGAGATTTATTCTCAACTCTTTAAAGTTACACTGATGGTCCATAATCCTTTGGTCCTCAAGTTAATTTGCAATTGTTAAAGTCCGACGTCGACCGCCTCCCCAAAGAGAAACCGAGGACGCTCAGGATAATGCAAATCACACCGTGAGGTTTATTTCCAGCTAGCTAGGATCCAAGCATCTGCCCGGCACAGCGGGTTTCAGCAAGGACCCCAAATGCAAGGGTCTAGGGGTTTATATACGTTTTAAACAGCAAGCAAGAGTTACACAGCAATTTTCCTGCTAGGTTGAGATAGCATTGTTAGCCCCCTCCCCAGTTCCTGGACTGCTCACACATTTCCGGTACTGGGGCAAGGAAGCAAGATGCACAGATGGTTCCTTGACCTATCTGCCTCCATTTGGTTAACACAGGCCTTGTAAAGGCATCAATCACCAGGGGGTCTTAGATATGCAGAGGCCTAAGTCGCCAGGAAGTTTCAGAGCCTGTTCTGCCGGCCTTCAGGCTAAGCGGGCCCTAACAGCAATATCTGTACGAGTGATGCTCTCAACTTTAAGACAGTGTGAGTAGAAATACATCCTCCTCAAATTTCTCACTACAAAAAAAATAAAAAATATACATATTTTTTCTCAGCCATAGGAAGAAAGACCTTAAAATTCAACAGCTTTGGTCAAACTGATTCTCCAAAAATCTATTCCCCAGTAGCAGCTTTGCCAAATGAGCTAGGGGATTTTCAGTAGTGTTTATAATTGTGACTATAGGGTTCTCCAATTTATATGGCTCAAAATGTCCCCCAACCCCAAAAATCAAACTGTGAGTGAAGTTCTCCCTAATATACATGAGATTGTGTTTTCTCTCTTTTTTTTCCTGCTTACAAAAAGTGAATCTTCCATCCTTTTTCATTTGGAAGTCAGTAAACATATGCAGACTTGAAAACAAACTTCAAAATCAGCTCCCATGTTTTTTCCCCATGGATGCATATAATAATATGGGAAACAGGGTATTTTAATTTTTATCCCATTGAATGTTTAAGGGAAATGACAGAGCTGCTAGTTCCTCCACAATTGTCCTCAACATAGGAGAAATGTATTTCTTAGGTGGAGTATATCATTTGATGGAGGCACTGTTTTTCCGTTGTTTTGTTTTGTTTTTGTTTTTGTTTTCCATCTTCACTCCCAGATGCAAATGTATATTAACCATTTCCAGGGCACATCTTGATCTCCAGAATCATATGCGGGAACTTTTACTTGGAAGTGCAACTGAATGAAAGTTCAAAGGTAGCTTCAGGAGGATTCTTTTTTATTTAGGGCTCTTTTACAGACTTTCACTTCAAGGTTTCTTCTCAAAAATATGCTTCATTCTGTTTGATGACTTTGAAGATGTCATCAGATCCAAGATGCTCCTTCGGCTGTGGTGGTTTTACTCTCTTCAGCAGGAATCCTGTTAGACATGTGCACTGAGACTTTGGGATCCCACAGATTGAGGAAACTCAAAGGATTTATAATCTTCATTGGATTTGATTTTTTCTACTTTTATAAGCCTTATATAAACAACAAATGTATGAATGATTGTGTGGAAGGCAGTATCATTCTAATTCTCATCACGTGGACAATAATTTAAGTGTCATATTTGAGCACAGGTAATTATACGTTACTCAGCTTTGATCAGTAATATGCTATGCCACCCAAACTAACACCTGGGTTACATGTAATGTTCAAGAGCAATTTCTTTCTAAAATGCAGGTTACCAGAATAATAGGAATAAAACTGAAGGTGAAAAGAATTCATTTTCTCCGAACCCTTTTAATTATAGATTTTCTGACTGTAAAGCCCGTATTTACTCCAGAGTTCAAGAACACACATGTCTGCACTGAGAGACATACAGTAAATGAGGATGCAAAAGCAAGAACAAATTATACTAGACATAGTCCATATCAGATAAGTTGGTGGATAGCAGGGATCAGCAATAGAGGATTGAAATCACAAATTAAAAAAATAAAATAAAAAAAAGAAGGAATGAGGAAGAAGCCCATTTATTGGCAGACTATTAAAGGGAAAGGTTTTTTATTACATTTCTGTTCATGCTGAGAGAGGAAAATATTATACACAATATGTTCTCATATCCTCTAAGTCATGGAGTTTATAGTTAAAATGTTAGTAACCATAGAAAATCCTTTATTCCAAAAGAGAGTAATATTCAAGATTTGACCTGAAATGCTGAATCTCAAGGTATGTGTACTCAATTATGATTCTTAGTATTAGGAAGAATACTAGAATCCTAAGATTTGCAAATATCTTTTGATTTAATCTTCTTGTTGATCTTAACCTAATCATGTCCTAGATGGGTTTTTTTTTCTGTTGAAAAGCAATAGCATGTTTCCTGAAACCAGTAGAACTGAACAAATAATTGCATATTTGCAATTATTTCATTAAAATGAACCAAAATCATGTGGTAGGGGAAATTATGTCTCACCTCCTTTGGGCTGGATGCTCAAATTTTTTTAAGTATTGAGCATGCAGTCTTGTGTTTATTTTTATAAATGAGTTAAGATCTTTGTTTAAAGTCCTTTTTAATAGAGAACAGTCAGTGCTTTTTGAGGTACATTTTTACAAAATGGGAAAAACGAGATGAGAGTTTTGAAGACCTAGTTTTGACATCAGGTTTAAATCACTCTTTTTACAGGAGGATGCTTTCCGAAAGTGTGCTTTTTACTGGGACAATAAATGGCAACATGTTGGGTTTGGAGCATTGCTGAAAAGTGAGGAATAGAAGTGTCTCTATTAATTGTATGGATGACTATGAATGTCCCCCTTAGAACTAGTGTAAAATCACCACCACGGAGTGTTAAACATAGAGCCCATGTCGAAAAGAATCCTCTGAAAAGAGTATCCAAGTCTGTTAGCATATCTCCAGGGCTCCCTTCCATTTCTTCTTCCCATTCCTTCCCTTGGTGCTTCCCAACCACTGCCCATCTTAACCCCTTCAGCTTTGTTGAGAAAGCACAGTAAATCTTCTAAGGGAGGGAAATCATGTCATCTGAACAAGAAGCCTTCCTATGAGGAGAAAAAAACCTGGAATCATTTAGTCAGGAAAAAAAAAAAATCCTTCCTTTTGAGAATGGTGTGGATCTTTCTGTCACAGCTTCCATAATGAATAGTGGGTTCAAGTGAGGTTGAGAGAGCACATGTATGAGTTCCTCTTTAGGAAAAATAGGGTTTTTTTTTGTTTTTTTCTTTTTAAGCAAAAACAAGTGTAGTGTGCTTGTAACACATTTACATTTGTGATAAGTGGTGCCACACATTGCATTGTTTGTCTGTGTCATATTCACCCTTTCTCCCCATCTCTCCATGTGTCACAAAGTCTGTGGAAAGGGGCCAGGAAACTAGATTTCAGTTCTCCCTCTAGCCAATCTGACTGTATAAATCTAATTACTTTTAAGCATTTATAACAAGAGCCGTTATTGTTGTAGAACAGTAATCTAAGTATTTTTTCTGTTTTGAAGATTATAAAACTATTTTGCCAAATAGAATGACTTAGTTGAGAGTAAAATAAACTTCTTAAACATAAATTCAGAAATGCAAGAGAAAATAGTTCTCATCTGGAAACGTATAATTATAGATTTCCTCGGCTGAGTAGAAGACTGACATTTTAAATGTCTGCTGTTTGACAACTGTGGTCCGACATCTCTGCAGGGTTGAGCCTGCTCATTAGTGCCACATTAACCTTAGCTTTGCCTCAGGCCATTAACTAGCAAACTGCACATTTGACCTTTGTTCGACAGATATTTTCAAACAGTATGGGAGGCACTGCTTTTAATTTGGGTTCTGTATTATTTGTGGACTGACTTTAGGGGGTAAAAAAATCAATACATATCATTAAATAAAGGAACGTGTAGTCTGAAACTTTCTGCAGAGAAAATTCCATTTGAAAATATGATCCTTCTCTAGTACTTTTCCAGATAACTATTTTTGGTCAGATTTAGAAATTGTCTCTTTTACTTTGTGTTCATTGGGGGGAAAAAGGAGAGGAAGTGACAGTTTGTACATGTTTTAGAATTGAAACAAAGTCCTGCTAGATAAAGATAAAAGATCTAGAGGTGTGCCTTTCGAATATAACTCTGTGTTCAGCAACATTTAATGAAATGAAATGCAAAATCAAATGTAAAATCGGGGCCATATGCTTAAGTGAAAACAGCTCCCTAGGAGATCAGCAGTGTTTGAAACATGTGGTTGCCACTCTTTAAGCTAGACTTATGAGGAACATAGCAGCCTTATTAATTAAAATGTAAATTAGTTTAGAGTAATGCTTTGATAGATTATGGTGGAGTTGCTGTATTCAGATTATGGAATATTATACAGCTATATCAAAAAAAGTAAGACCAAAATTTATTCATCTTAAGTGGGTTCATGAGATGTTGTCAAGTGAGAAAAGCCAATCCTGTGTACATATACATAGCTTGGTCCCCGTTTTGTTAAAGCAAAGTGTTACTTTGTCTCTATCTGCATCTTCGGTCTGTTTTTGGTTACTTGTTAGCATGTACATAGGGAAACTGAAGAAAGCCTACCTGGTGGGTTATTTCATGGGGGAGGGGGATGGGCACACCGTGGAGGCACAGATACTAACTTGTTCTTCATGTGCCTTTTATTTATTGCACTGTTTGTGAAAAGCTGTGTTACTGTGGCTCAGTGGGTTCAGGCCTCTGCCTTTGGCTTGGGTCATGATCTCAGGGTCCTGGGATCAAAGCCCGCATCGGGTTCCTCCTCTCTTTCTGCCTGCCTCTCTGCCTACTTGTGATCTCTCTCTCTGTCAAAATAAATAAATAAAATATTTTAAAAAAATGACCAAAGTCAATCATAATGGTCCAGCTGATCAGAAGTGTTGCTAGTAGTAGCCAGACCTTCCTATGTTAGCCGGACTGTGAATGACATTTCAGGCTGAGTTGCATTTCCTTTCATATTTTACCACGTGACACATCAGGAGCCCCTTTATGGCACTGCTGGCCTCAAGGGCATGGAAAGGCATGAAGCAGTAACTGTGCTGGTCCATGTTTCTCCCTTGCCTTTAGTAAGCTCCGGGCAAACAAGTCTGTAAGCTATGAATGATAAGTTGTGCTCCAGGCTTTTCCCTCCTTATGGTGTTAGCACAGTGGACAAAGTTGCTCATTAGCCAGGGAGAAGAATTTGCCCCACTCCCTGCGTCCTGCACCAGACCTTTCAGACTGGTAGAAATATACAGAGACATCCTGTTTAAACATAGTGGCTTCGAAGTTGAGAAAGAAGTGATCTCTCTATATTTTCTGGTCTAACAATCTACTAATTGTGTTCTGTGAACAAGGTGACAATTTACCTAAGATTTTTAAAATGGATGGAAATAGTCTCCTATACAAAGATTCCTTCAGGGGCGCCTGGGTGGCTCAGTTGGTTGGGCGACTGCCTTCGGCTCAGGTCATGATGCTGGAGACCTGGGATCGAGTCCCACATCGGGCTCCTTGCTTGGCGGGAAGCCTGCTTCTCCCTCTCTCACTCCCCCTGCTTGTGTTCCCTCTCTGTCTGTGTTTCTCTCTGTCAAATAAATAAAATGTTTTTAAAATAAATAAATAAATAAAGATTCCTTCAGCTTTGATTTCTCAGATATTCAATATCAGCCTGACATGGTTAAGTGATGGCATGTTTGTTAATGAATTATTTAATTAATTAGTGAAACAAAGATGTTGAGGTCTACTGCAAATAAATTCCTGAGTGAATAACTTCCTTGCTTTTCACATGTTTTTTTATTACCTTCTCTGACTTTCGCTTTTTCTTAGCTTCAAAATAAGAGAATTGGACTAAATCATGGGTCTTCAACCCTGGCCACATAAATGGATCTTTCAGGAAGCTTTCAGAAACACTCAGATGCCCAAGTCCCACTCCAGGCCAATACGTCTGAATGAGGGAGAATTCTAGGTGTACAGTTTAAACATTTCCTTGGTGATGATAACATGCATTTAGGACAGGGAGCCACTGGCACAGATGGTCTCTGTTTTTGTAACACCATCTATCTGTGAGGTATTAATTATGATAGCCATCTTATAGAGCAGTGTGACTACATATTATTGTGGCCCCACACATTAATTTCAGCAGTGCATGTATGTGGGCTCCGACTTGAGCCTGTTGAGTCTCATATATCTTGCGCTCCTGCTCTTTCGAGTTCTCCATTTTCTAATGCAGCCCATGAGGAAGGCTTATTTCCCACAATGTAGGAAGGAGTCCTCTAATTTCAAATTTCCCAAGTCAACTGTATCCTTTAAGGATTTTCAATTATTCTTATCATTTTAAATATGCATTTCTTTAAAAACTTCTAATTCTGGCACCATTGAAAATTAAGACCACATCTGGGACTAATTCAGGGAGAATTTGTCAAGAGCCTGTTGGGTACAAAACTGTGACCCAAATCCTGGGGATATAAAGAAGGCATGGCTCTTGCCTTTATTGAACGGGCCCCCTAACCAGAGAGGCAGTCATGCAGACACAGGGATTGCAATGTCAGAGCGCCAGGACTGCACAGCAGAGGCTGCGTGCTGTGTAAGAAACAAGGATGGGCAAGCAAAATGCATGTGCTGGTCAGACAAGGACATGGAGCGCAGATGAGCTTTAAGCTGGATCTTGAAGGACAGGCAGAAATTTGGAAGAATGATGGAGAAGAAGGCCATCTAGGATTAGAGGAAGCTACATGTGCTAAACTTGGAATCTTATCCTGTAAATATGGAAATACTTTCTGCTAAGTGTGCTTTTTTGGCTGGCATGTGTGAATGGAGAGTAGGGGACTATATGGGAGACTAAGGGGTGGAGAGTGGAGAGATCGTGCGCCATGATAAGACATTTTATCTGAACTGTTAGGATTTTAAAATGGTAAAGTTTGGGGCTGATTTCTTTCTTTTCCTTTTTTTTTTTCTTTTAAAGATTTTTTTTTTTTAATTTATTTGACAGAGAGAAACACAGCTAGAGAGGGAACAGAAGCAGGAGGAGTGACACAGGGAGAAGCAGGCTTCCTGCTGAGCAGGGAGCCCAACACAGGCCTTGATCCCGGGACTCCAGGATCATGACCTGAGTCGCTTAACCAACTGAGCCACCCAGGTGCCCTTGGGGCTGATTTCTAAAGCCAGTTCTGGTTACAACTCGGGACATACAGTGGAAGAAAGGCAGGAGGGCAAAACTCGACAGGGATGTCATTTGTTTAAACTTTTGCAGGCCCAAATGAGAAAATATTAATTTGTGTATGGCCTTGATGTGTAGGCTTTAAATAAATATTCTGACAAAGAATGTATTTTTAATATTTTAAATATTTAAAAAATATTTTCTGTTACTGTTAAGACTCAGTAAGGTGTCTGAAGACTAAGGTGAACAACTGACATATGTAACATAGCCCCTCAAGGATAATTAGTTGGAACTTAGCCTCTCCCTATATTTAAGGTTCCTAGTTTTAACTGGAAAGACTCTCATAACTGCAGAAAAATAATTGCATGGATGTAGTCACCCTTCCAGCAAGTTAAATTTTGAATCATCCAAAGAATAATGTCTTTTATTCATGAGACTTACCATGCAAAACTTGGAAAGGAGACATGATGGGTGTGTAGTAGGCCTACATTGACCTAGAGACTGAAGTTTGGATCATTGTAATAAGACCAACATTAATTGGCTCTGTGGCAGTAGATAAATCTTTTTTACCTCATGATAGCTACTCATGCTTTATCCCCTTCTTTTCCCAATTCATTTTTTTCTATATCCAACGTATCTCCCTTGGCCCTCCAGTGCAACCACTTCTTGCAACAAACATTACTCTTAATTCCTATGACCTAAAAGCCTCCAAACACAAAATATGATGCTCTGAAGCAGAATTTCTGTCTTCACAAATAAAAACTTTATCTTAACTTTCATGGACTTTCTTCAGTCATTTTAGTCTTAGAGAATTTTCCCTAAAGCTAATCACTATATTTTCAGTAATTCTTCCTCTCTCTTCAGAATTTATGATCTATCAATTTTTAATTTTCTTCTTCTATCTTTTTGTCAGTCAAGGAAGACTAAATTATGATATGGTAGCAAACAACCCCAACCTAACATTGGTTCAGAAGTGTTTTACTTCAGTAGTCACCGAAACCAAAGACAACCGACAGAATGGGAGAAGATATTTGCAAATGACGTATCAGCTAAAGGACTGGTGTCCAAAATCTATAAAGAACTTACCAAATTCAACATCCAAGGAACAAATAATCCAATCAAGAAATGGGCAGAAGACAGGAACAGACACTTCTGCAAAGAAGACATCTAAATGGCCAAAAGACGCATGAAAAAGTGCTCAACATCACTCAGCATCAGGGAGATACAAATCAAAACCACAGTGAGATACCACCTCACACCAATCAGAATGGCTAAAGTTAACAAGTCAGTTAATGACAGATGTTGGCAAGCATTCAGAGAAAGGGGAAGCCTCCTACGCTGTTGGTGGGAATGCAGGTTGGTGCACCCACTCTGGAAAACAGTATGGAGGTTTCTCAAAAAGTTGAAAATAGAGCTATCCTGTGACCCAGCAATCGCACTACTGGGTATTTACCCTAAAGATACAAATGTAGTGATGTGAAGGGGCATGTGCACCCCAATGTTTATAGCAGCCATGTCCACAGTAGCCAAACTATGGAAAGAACTAAGATGTTCATCAATAGATGAATGGATAAAGAAGACATGGTGTGTGTGCATGCATGTGCAACACACACACACACACACACACACACACGATGGAATACTATGCAGCCATCAAAAGAATGAAATCTTGCCATTTGTAATGACAAGGATGGAACTAGAGGATATTATGCTGAGCGAAATAAGTCAATCAGAGAAATACAATTATCACATGATCTCTCTGATATGAGGAATTTGAGAGGCAGGGTGGGAGGTAATAGGGGGTAGGGAGGGAAAAAAATTAAACGTGATGGGATTGGGAAGGAGACAAACCATAAGAGACTCTTAATCTCAGGAAACAAATTGAGGATTTCTGTGGGGTGGGGGGAAGGGATAGGGTGGCTGGGTTATGGACATTGGAGAGGGTATGTGCTATGGTGAGTGCTGTGAATTGTGTAAGACTGATGATTCAGAGACTTGTACCCTGATGCAAATAATACATTATATGTTAACTAAAAAAGAAAAAAAGAGTAAAGAAATTAGAAATGGTTTGAGTGTAAGTACAAAAGCAGGAGCTTTGTTAATTATTTCAACAAGTATTTATTGACTGACTACAAATTGTTTTGGGAACAAGATGAGGGAGGATTAAATACATATATACAAACATCTAAAAAAAAGAAAAAGTCTTTTCCTTCACATTCTAGCCTGTCATTTTAGACCATCAAGGATCACTGCTCAAGTGGCCCTGGATTTAAGTTTCAGAGTGACACATTGACAGTCATCAGAGGAGAGAGAAACAGAAGTTGACAAAACCCCACTGGTTCTTAAAGCTCAAGTTCAAAGGGAGCAGACATCACTCTACATACATTTACTAGAGCCCAGAGCAAGTCACATACTAAAGCTAGCTTCAGAGTGGCTTTGCGCCCGGAATGTAGAGACTGGAATATTTAGGAACAAGTTAATACCCTTGCTATGTCCTTCCCTTTCATACACAAATATTTTCAAGTCTCTTGCATGTTCAACAGACACACACACACACACACACACACACACACACACACACCTCCCTTGTTTGTCTTTGGGACTCTACTCTTAGTTTCTTACTCCCTAAGATTCATCATACTACAAATCTGAAGGCCATTACTCTATTTCAAATGCTTTCATTGTTGTATCAGTTTGCTATGGCTGCCGTAACAAAATACCACAGACCAGGTGGCTTAAATAAGAGACATCAGTTTTCTCAGTCTGGAAGCTGGAAGTCCAAGATCAAGATGTTGGTGGGTTTGGTTTCTGCTGAGGTTCCTCTCTTTGGCTTGCAGATGGCTGCCTTCCCCCCAGTCTGCCCTCACATGGCCTCTCCTCTGTGTGCATGCACCCCTACCATCTCTTCTTGGTATTATGACACCAGCCCTATTGAATTAGAATCTATCCATATGACCTCACTTGAACTTACTTACCTTTTAAAGGCCTTGTCTCAACATACAAATTTTTGAGGGACCACATATAAAGGACATTTTCATTATTTTCAGTAACCTCTCATCATGGCATTTTACACAGTGGGGAGTCTCTCTAGGTTCAAATTCCTTTATTCTTTAATGTTCGCAGCTCTTGTCATTGAATATTTTCTTCCTTTTCTCAGTGTACTTCTGAGTTCCTTTGACTTTTTCTTACTACCTGCTATTTGCCTGAGAGATTTCATCTACCTTCATGACTTCGGTCACCCCCCTGTGAAGATAATGACTCTCACATCACACACCCAGTCCCCTAATTCCAAGGTTACATATCCAACAGCAAACATCCATGGTATTCATGGTTCTTGTACCAGTAGCTTCAAAATCATCTGGTTGCTTCATTGAAATGTAGAATCTTGGGTTCTAGCCCAGAACTATTGAATTGAATCTGCATTTTGGCAAGATCCCCACATGATGTAACACATAGTAGGTCTGAAAGTAGCATTGTACTTGATTTCTCTTTCTGTACATTCCAAAGAAATCACAAACTGAACATGTTGAGAGTAGACATAGTTATTAATTAGTGTTAATTCATTCATTAATTTAATTACTAATTATTGAGCTTACTATATGCCTTCACAATTGTTTTAAGATTTATATTGGTGAGCAAAACTTAAAAAAAAAAGTCGCTGTCTGCCTGAATCTTTCATTCTAGAGTGGGAGACAGATAAGAAACAATAAAACATAAATGAGTACATGACATGCTAGAATAGACAGTGATATGTGCCACAGAAAGAGGAAAATATTGAGCAAGAGAAGAGCAATCCTAAGCATAGTGTGAGAAATTGAGAGTTGTATTTCCCTTCCTTTATTTTTTCTCTCAGTGAATAGTACTGAGATAATCATCCCCTCAGTCACCTCAGGATGGTTGAGAAAGACAATTAGGAGTTATATTAAACCTTTTACTTTAACTGTCAATTCTAGATTCCTAATGTCTTTCAAATCTAACACTTTTCATGATACTCACTGACAGGTGTTTTCTTCTCATCCTCATATTTCCTACCCCTGAGTCTTGGTTATAGCCCACTAAATGAGTGACCTCACTGACTTTCTGCATATTTCCACAATACTGTCATGAGGCCATCACTTGCTTGTGGAAAACTTTTAATGACTCTCAATGCCTTTGGAATAAAACTGAAAGAGTTTTTCCATGATCAGCAAGGCTGATTACAAACTGGCCTCTTCCTACCTTTTAACTATAATTCCCGTAAGACCACCCCCTACTTGCTAAACCACATATGAGTCTTTGAACACACAATACTCTCTTTCTTCTTTACATTTGCTTATTGTTTTTTGTTTGTTTGCTGGGTTTTTTTTGTTTTTGTTTTTTGTTTTTGTTTTTTGTTTTTTTTTTTTGCATGAAACACTGAAGTAGTATCTTGTTTATAACTATTTCCTGCTTCCTTCTGTGTCCTCAAATGTGGCACTGTTAACACTGGGTTATTATTGTGGATTTTCACTAGATAATGCATTCTTAGAAGGTAGGGACTGTCTCCTTTAGCTATAGTGCCAACACAGAGCTTAGTACTTAATAGTTTTTAGTAGTTTGTAACAAGTAACTGATAGCTGTTGCTTTATAGAATGAGTGGAAATGGTCTAGGATATGATGCTTTCAAAGAGAACTCATGCAAAGGCATGAAGGTCTGTTTGGGGAATAGCAAGTCTCTCACTTTTGTGGAAGCCTGAAGTATGGTCTGGGTTGCTGTAGAAACGGAGGTGAGAGGGTACCTTATATGCCTTTCCAAGAAATTTGGATTTTATGCTGTAGAGAAGAGAAAGTCATTGATGGCTTTAAGCAAGTGAGTGACATAGTCTGGGGGATATCAGATTTGAATTTTAGGAGGTGGATTTCTTGGAGGATGAGGATCTCTTCTCTTAAGGAAGAGATTAGAGGTATGCTACTCTAGTGCAGTCATTCCAGAGAGGTGATGAGAACTTCAACTAAGGCAGTGACAGTAGCATTGGGAAAGAGGACTAGCCAAGAAAGATGTAAAGCTTTTCCCAGTATGATCTACTGGTTGCAAAGGCAACATTCACCAAGAATGGAGGAAGAGGTTTGGGGTCCATAAGAAATATCAATTTATCCCATCAATTTGGGGATCTCTACATTACAGTCATTTGTGTCAGGCTTCATTTCTAGAAGACTCTGATTCCAAACAGGTGATCATTTATAGTAAACAGAATTTGGGACAGGAGTTACGGATCTTTCCATTTATTAAATACCACCCCTCTAGGAAAGAATCACTTGGCTTTATCCATTATGTTTTAGTAGTTGTATATGAGACTTGGTGTTTGTTCATGCATTCCAGTTAGTAGGAATATGGCCCTCATGGGGTGCGGTGGGGCTTCTTTTCTAGTCGAGGAAACCAACTTAAAGTATAAATAAGTAGAGTGCCTGCGTGCCACTATCAGTTAAGTGTCTGGCTCATGATTTTGGCTCATGTCGTGATCTCAGGGACTTAGACTGGGCCTGGCATTGGGCGTTCTCCTGGGTATGGAGCCTGCTTAAGATTCTTTCTTTCCCTCTTCCTCTACCCTTTCTAAAAAAAAGTATAAATAAGTATAAATGAGTGATTCCAGTATACTTTTTTGGGGGGATTGAGTATAAGGTCAGACTTACACTTCCTGCAGTCATGTTGGTATTACATGTCTGATCAAGCTTTGCTAAAAATTTGGTTAAATAGTCACTGAACAGTTGCTGTGGGGATTTCTGATATCTCTCATTTCAGGTGTTACATATTTGAAAATGACATTTATCCTTCCTATAGATTGGTAGTTACTTAGAACTCCAGCCATTTCCACAGAGAGTTCTTTGGAAACCACAAAGAGAATTTTAGAATCAATGCAGTTGAGCATCAGTGCTGCCAAAATAAGATTTAATTTTTAAAAAATTTGCTCAGTTCAGCTATAATTTAAAGCGACCCCTCCTCTTTGATCTCCTTTTTAAAGAAATTATTATTATTTTTTAAAGATTTTATTTATTTGACAGAGAGAAACATAGCCAGAGAAGGAACACAAGCAGGGGGAGTGAGAGAGGGAGAAGCAGGCTTCCCGCCCGGGCAGGGAGCCCGATGTGGGACTCGATCCCGGGTCTCTGGGAATGTGACCTGAGCCGAAGGCAGTCGCTTAACCAACTGAGCCACCCAGGCACCCCTTAAAGAAATTATTTTTAAAATATCAGTGGGGGGGGTACAGTTTTATAATTGCTGCATTTTAGCTACTCAACCTATGGATTTCTGGTTTGCTTTCCTTCTCCTGTCCCTGTATTCCAGTCCAGTGGATATCTCTTCTTTATTAAGGCAGTGGCTCTTCATTTCATTATATAAACATTGGTTTATGTTAAAAAAGTTCAGAAGTATAGCTTTGAGGGTTTAGTTTTTTGAAATGCTAAAATTCAGGTTCTTAAGACAGCAAAACTTTGATTTTTAAAACTTGAAAGTTTTGGCTTTTTAAGTAACAAACTACTTTTTTTGTTGAATATTCCCTTCCCATAATTAATGGGGCAAAGAGATGTAGTATCAGAGGGAGAAAAAAAAAATCAATGTATTAAATAATATTCCTTCCAACAACTTTTATTTTCATGCTTTTGAAACATGTTCCATATTTGGGATTTTTCATATTTACTGAATTATGTAGGAAAGATGTTAGAGTTTGAAGTTGATAGCCAAGAAAAAATTCTTGAGATGTCTTTGGTGCAAAAAGGTAGTTTTATTAAAGTGTGGAGACAAGATCCTTGAGGAGAAAGAGCTGCATTGAAGTCATGAGGAGTGGCCCATTATGTACTTTCAAGTTTGGAGGGAGTTAGGGAGAGCATGTAAGTCTCCCAGGCCTTTTGGAAGCAAGGTTTCCAGCACCTGGAAGGACTAGCTATTGCTGGTAAAGTGCCATTTATTACTTTCTAATAAAATCTAAGTCATGAGACCCTTCAGATGTATAACAAGGCGGGTGATTGCCAGGAAGTTTCCAAAGGATTCTTATATGGTCAAGTAGACTTGCAGAATCCGTGGGGTTGGGCTAAGGTAGCCTGTTGCCCTTAACAAAGTTGGGCTAAGGTAGCCTGTTGCCCTTAACAAAGCCTGTTGCCATTAACATGGAGGCCGTTGAGTCCCTAGAGGAATGTCACTCTTCCTGTTTCAAAGACTTGTCAATGGGCTATAGGGAGTGAGGAAATTTAATAATTTTTCTTCTGCCTCTACTTCCCACATCAGTGGAGACATTTTATTTTATGTTGTTATACACCAAAGGCTTCCCAAATAGGAAAACAACCCAAGTTTAATAAAAGTTTAATCAGTAAGAAATCAATTCGCTTGTTAAAAACCTCTGACATTTCTGTCCAGAAAAGTGAGCAGTTAGTATTACTGTGATTTAGATGGCACAGCTAGTAAAGGCTTTTAGGGATACTGTAGATACTACATAAAGCAGTGTGTGTGTGTGTGTGTGTGTGTGTGTGTGTGTGTGTACTCTTCACATTTTCTTGGACTTGAGGTATATAAAATTTATACCCTGTGAAAACTTGGACTCAAAAGAGTAAATCTGAATACTAGCATTCTTTCTTAAATAAATATAGTCTTTACCTTGATTGCTAGAAAAGTATTAAGAATATCTAAAAAATAAGCAGTAAAAATTTTTAAAAAGTTGCATTCTATATACCATGCATAACAAATTATGCCATTTATATTGGCATTTATTATGGATTTTTGGTTTTAATTGTTTTCTTTGTTGTCCCATTCAGAGAATTTATCAACAGCCTTCGACTGTACAGGACGTTCTATGGGAGCCTGGCCGATGAGCTTTGTGTTAATCAATTAGCCGCTGCTGACGGGCTGCCGTGCTGGAATGGGGAAGACATAGTAAAAAGGTATTTTGTGTGTAGTGGTCTGTGAAAACGTCATGACTCCTTTCATTCTTGCTTTCTTTTCCCAGGTGTTGAATGGACCACTTCAATCTTAACTTTGCCCCACAGGATAGACTATACATCAATTTCGTCTCTTTAGTTTGCTAGAAATAGATTTGATCCTTTTTGACATTTTGGAGATGTGAAAGCATTTCTGTGCTATTTGAAAGTTCTTTCTTCCTTTCTATTTCAGACCTACCAACAATCCACTTTTTCAATAAAGATTATTTACCTTCTGTCCAGTCTGTCTTGTTTATCAAGTATCTTATTTTTTTTTCATTTGGCTTTATGAGTTTTAAGAAAGTAAAGAAATTTAGTGAAATGTGAATACCTATGCAAAGGTTCATAGATATATGAATATGAGTCCCAGCAGTGTTAATATTCCATCCTACAATTGTCCCTGTGTGTGTGTGTGTGTGTGTGTGTGTATCTTTATCTTTGTTAGAATGGGGTTATGTCCCTGCGTCTGTTTGAAGCATTATTTATTTGTATGTTGTCAATTGTTCTCAAGCTCAGGAGCAACATTGTTTTTTACCCATTTTTTCCTCATTGTCTAGAATTTCTTTGACATTTTTCTTTTCCTTTGCTACCTATAACTGATTGTACTCTGAATTAATCTCTTGAGCTTGAGAAAGTCCTAAAGTCTCCCTCCATAATCTATAACAGTGGTCAATAATAACTGGTTGGGAATTGGTCTTTTGATTTTCCAATGCTGGTGGTTGTTATAGAATGTAGGTCTGGGTTGCATTTGGACTTGAATGTTTTTGTGTATTTTATTTTAAAAAATCTGCAAAAAGAGAGATAGGGCATTAAGCTTTCTGATTTACAAGCATGCCTACTCCACACGAAGATAAGTGGTTTAGTTACCACAAGAGTGTTAAGTTCATTTAAAATATTGTTAGTAGTAAAAAAAAAAAGAAAAAAAAAGAAATCATCAAATTAAGCTTACCATGACATATACTCCAATTAAATAAATTTAAATAATAAAATCTGTTTATGCGTTTTGGTGTGATCATATTTATTATAGTTAAAGCTTATTTCCTGGCACAGTGAATGATTATTTTGTAGTTTATATCTCAATATTTCATAGAGATTCTTAGATTTTTCAGAAAAAAAATTAACTACAGGAACATAATTAAGTTTAAATATTTGGCTGACATAGCTAGTGTTCTTTTTCCATTATATCCTTTGAATGTTAGAATGTATTTTCTAAATTTACCTTCCTTGCCCTTATTGACAGCAATCATAGTATGCCTGGTTCTTTGTGTTCTTTTGGTCTTCATGTCACTGAAAGTTCTTCCACTTAGATATAATAATTAAATCATACTTTGACTTCTACTTTTTCCTCTTACCTTGTTCAAGCTGGAATTGAACATTTTTGTGTATTGATGATTTTTCTACAAGGGCTAATGAGAATCCCATGGTGTTTAATGAAAGGTTTAGCATATTTCATAGAAAATATGTGATATATTGCATTACATTATATCATCTCATTCTAGAGCTGCAAGAACCTTAGCATCAGGCTGTCCCACTCCTCTTGACTGTTTGGTCTGGAGTTTG
>PITA01000026.1:245948-446096 GCA_004023965.1 Spilogale gracilis
CAGAAGCACAGTTAGAGAGGGAACACAAGCAGGGGGAGTGAGAGAGGGAGAAGCAGGCTTTCCCACAGAGCAGGGAGCCCGATGCGGGGCTCCATCCCGGGTCTCCAGGATCATGACCTGAGCCGAAGGCAGTCGCTTAACCAACTGAGCCACCCAGGCGCCCCAAGTATCCACATTTCTGATAAAGAAAATGAGTGATTCTCACTATTCTCATTTGCTTCCAGCTTATTCTCTCCTTCTCTGTACCACCCACCCTCCTGCTGGCCACGTCCAGGTGCACTGTCCGACTCCACTCTCCTGAGAACAGCTTACTTGTTTTAGTTTCTCTCAAAATCCTTCTTTCTCATTGCCTTAACGGCCATTTTTCTATCTTTGGGACTATTTCTTCTGGCCCCTCCCAGTCTCCTGGGTCCACTACCTACTTCTGCTCCTCTTAGCTCTCCTGGGACCAGGCAAGCCTCACTCTCTGGCTCTCTAGTGCCATCTCCAGGTGGCTTACAAAATGGACATTTTCAGCCCTGATTATTTTCTGACCATCAGCCAAGGTTTTGCAAGCATTAACTCATTTAGTTCTCCCAAAACTTGACTCCCTAATGCTCCAGAGCAGGCTGATTGCGTAGTGTCTCTTTTCTATTTGATCTTGAGAAAAACTCTCATGTGTGCTTAACTTTTTTAAAGAAATAAAGCATTTGGGCACCTGGGTGGCTCAATGGGTTAAAGCCTCTGCCTTTGGCTCAGGTCATGATCTCAGGGTCCTGGGATCCCGAGGCCCGCATCCGGCTCTCTGCTCAGCAGGGAGCCTGCTTCCTCCTCTCTCTCTGCCTGCCTTTCTGCCTACTTTGGATCTCTTTATCTCTGTCAAATAAATAAATAAAATCTTTTTTTATAAAAGCATTTAAATTGTATTTTTATTTGCGGCCAATTCTTGACATAAATATGCAACAGGATTTTTTTTCCTTCAAAGCAAAGTCAGTGCTAAAATCGAAATATCCATCACATCTGGTTAATTATGGTATCTTCACCATGGAATATTACATGTTAGTCAAAAACTATGCATATTTTTATCTGCTAATGTGGAATAATTTCAAATAATTATTAAATTAAAATAGTTAAAACTACGATATTACATATTTTACCAGCAGATCTAAATAAGTAAAAAATAGCAATGTTGGTTCTGCATAGAATATTTCTTTTTTTTTTTTTTTTAAGATTTTTTATTTATTTTGACAGAGCGAAACACAGACAGAGAGGGAACACAAGCAGGGGGAGTGAGAGAGGGAGAAGCAGGCTTCCCGCCGAGCAGGGAGCCCGATGTGGGACTTGATCCTGGGTCTCCGACCCGGGATCATCATGACCTGAGCTGAAGGCAGTCGCTTAACCAACTGAGCCACCCAGGCGCCCCTGCATAGAATATTTCTGGACAATTACATGGAAACTGCTAATATACTTTAAGAAGTATGGAGCGCCTGGGTGGCTCAGTTGGTTAGGCGACTGCCTTCGGCTCAGGTCATGATCCCGGAGACCCGGGATCGAGTCCCACACCGGGCTCTCTGCTCGACAGGAGGCCTGCTTCTCCCTCTCTCACTCCCCCTGCTTGTGTTCCCTCTCTGGCTATGTTTCTCTCTGTCAAATAAATAAAATCTTAAAAAAAAAAAGTACTGGGGGGCTTTTTTATTTGCATTGTATTTATGTTTAAGGAGAACAGAAGTTGCAGTGATGTTAGAATTATGGGTTATTATTGTTTTCTTCTTTTTGTAATTCTCTTTTGAAGTGAAGGTGCTATTTTTACATACAATTTCTAGCTAACTTGGATTTTCATAGTAATTTTGTGATATAGTAATGGATATGGTTAAATACTGATCTAGTGAATTTGTCTAGGAAGTCTTAGACATAAAGTGAAATCCTGATGAATGTTGCAATCTTGAATTATTAGCTACTTTCTCGTAAAGAAGAAAGGAAGCATGGCAGTGATCACTGTGTGAAAGCACGAAGATCCTCAAATAAAACACTCATTTCAGAGATTTGCACTTGGTTGAGATAAATAATGCCATCAAATTTTGAAGAAATGAGTATCAAGCGAATGTATACTACATTTGGGGATGAGAATGGTTTTTCCTTTCTTATGATGGGTAATAATGCTCATCGGATTCATCCTGGAGAAATTATGCCACACACATCAATAGGATAAATTGGTGGCCAAGCCGGAGTTTATTATTCATTATGAGAGCGAAGTGATTATTTTGGCAAGACTTCTTCTCCTGAAGGCATTTTTTAGGAGATGATTGATAAGATTATTTATGTGCCCTGACGTGCTGTCTCAAAGAATAGGAGAACCATACTGATTGTTTCAATATTATGACAGTCCTATAAAATTGAGTGAAATCACCTTTGTGCTTATCAAAAGAGGTGGAATTCCTTTGTGATTGTAGCAGAAAATATCTCAAGTATCTGTAGTATATAAGGAGTGTTTAATTTGTGAAACAGAAAATCTTTTTTAATTCAAGTGATTTTAAAGACTGCATGCATGTGCTATGTCCTGTGGACGTACTGGGATCAACAGTTCAAAGAATTTCTGATTTAAAAGGAAAATATGGAATTCCACGCAGTCTCTATCTCTTTATCTCTTTCTGGGTCTCTCCTATTGCTTCATCACCAAACAAAATTGTTTTCCGAAAGGCGTGTTGTGTCAGTCTTTCTATTCTCAGAGCTCTGTCTTCAGTTCTTTGTGATTACAAATTGATTGTTTGATGCTTTGCACTTGGCCTTTCCAAGGGTTGATGTGCAGGTGACAGCGACTTAATTACCAGGGCTTCCTTTTCTTTCTGATTAATGGATGGTTAATTCAGTTACTGGGAATTTATGACCTGCCCAACAACTCTCAGACTAGCCAGTAGCTGTGAGGTGTCCTCATACAATTAATAATCCACATGATTTCTACTTTGTCTTGAGTTACTGTTTCTTAACGCTTCTTTCATACTTCAGTGTTTTCCTTTCAAACTCTTAAGATAAGGTGCCCCTTCCAACAGAATATAATTGATTTTTTTAAAAATCAGATAAAAATATAAAACCTTAGAAGTCTCTGAGGCTGTATACTTACCTATTATCAGATTTTCAGACAGTATTAATTTCCCTGGAGATATGTAAATAGCCCAGTGTATCTGGTTATTTATTTTGTGATACAGAGCTGTTAGCTGATCCTTGTATATACTTCCTTGGTTCAAACAGTTTTTTTAAAACTTAATTTTTTTTAATTTTTAATTTTTAGTTTTTTAATTTTTAATTGAAGTGTAAATATAATATCTTATAACCTCATTTTCCCCTTTACATTATCTATCTGAAAACCTACTCATTTTCAGTCTCTTTCTTCTTTTTCCTGACCTTGCTACATTCAACTGTATTTTATTTATTTTTTGGTAAACACCTGGCTTAATTTCCAAATGTTAAGGATTACAAAGCAGTCAGGTCTCAGGATTGTTCTGATTTTCATTAATGTAACTACTAGTTGCTTTTCTTATGTTGCTTGTGCAAAGTATGTTCTTTGTGACTTAAACAAAAATCTGTTTTGCATTTCTTCCCCCCCTCCCCTTGAAATTTTGATCTATTTGATCAGGTTTCTAATATTGTTGAAGTATACCTTCATAATCATCATCATCATTATTATATCTATGGCCCATCTGATATGTTTCAGAATTCAAAGAGGCTTAAGCGATGTGATTAGTAGACATCCCACCCGACCCCATCACAGCCATCTACTGTGGGCTCTGAGTTTCTCACAGCTAATGGAATGATTTTCAACTACATCATTTTCTCCATGCAACTGTACATGGAGCTTTACCAAGCTCCCACTTTAATCTTGAGTCCTCATGGAATGAGTCCCCTCATTTTTGTTTGTTTATAACCTCTAACTCCACGGGGACACCGCTCATACTTTTTGTCATACTATATGTCATATATCGTCTCTCTTCTTATCTACTGTGATTTCTTTTGTAACAGAACTCGTGTATTACCTGACAGGTTAAGAATGATTTGTATCATTGAACACGTATCAGTAATTTTTTAAAGATAAGACTCTGAGGAACAGGACGTTTTATAAATGTTATTGAGAACTGAGAGATTTGGGGATTGGGGAGGTGGCTTGGTGATAACACTGTAGTGGGTGATATGTGGGTGCGAAACTGAGTGCTGAAAGATGGGAAGAAAAATGAGTCCTAAGAGTTTCTGCCTATGGCTGACTCTAGATGTTGGTTGGTGGGTTTTCTGACTTAATTGTAAAATCATGCGTGTCTCCTTGTGTGCATTTCCATAGTTATTTTTGGGAAAGCAGAGTCTAAAGAACTCTAAGAAGCTCGTGTGTTCTGGGTTAGAGCCATATTAGGTGTGATTGTCTTTATCACAGATGAGGCATCTGGGCTGGGGATTGATAAGGCGCCAAGGCCTGCCTAAGGTCAAAAGCCCAAGTTCATAACCCTCAGCAAGGGACAGACTGAACTACTTTTGCTCTTTTGTGAGAGAAATAAAAAAAAGAAAAGTATGGCTTTCGATATAAGGGACTATCCAGTTCATCCCATTGTGGAATACACATTTCAAGTCCAACAGAACAAATGCAGGAATGGGCGATGTGTCCGCTTGGCAGACTTCTTCGTTGTGTATGATCTCTCTCTGCCTTACTCTAACACACTCCCTTAGCAAGTAATTTTTCTTTAAATGGTGCCTGAAGTAGTTTGGTTCTACAGAATATGATATAAATGGTAGTAAGGGGAATGTACTTTTTATCAATTTGCTCCAACTCCTGGCATTCCTAACTAGTGTTAAAACCTAGGAAGATATCCATTTTTCTCAGGTCAGTATACACATTTTGGTATTTTCTAAAAATGCTCCATTAGTTTGGAAATAATTGCATTTAATCCCATCTTCTGAACTGAGATGTTTCTTTTGAATCCGTCTTCACTGGCTTACTGGCTTAGTAACCTCATGTCTCCGTTTAAGTATATAATCATTGTATTCAGAGGGTTGGACTCAGGTGAGAGTGGGAACTGCTTCATTAAACCCACTCAGAAGGCTCCTTTCTACTTTGTCACTAGAATGAAATCATGACCAATTCTCAAAAGCCTTTGGTCACTATTAGTGTCTAAAGGATTTTTATTGTCATTAGTCCTATAACCAGTGTAAATTTAGTAATTAAATCCAGTCCCATAAAAGGTCACAAAAAGGTCCAGTCCAACTTAATAATCAAAGCTCAAAGTGGTGATTTCTCCCAATTCCTCAGTTGAGTACTGAGTCAGTCTACGAGATATCTGTGGTGGGGAGCAGACAACCTTGTGTTCTCCTCATCCACGTACTGACCTCATGTTCTCCTTGACCTCCAGGCAATGTTTCTGACTCCCCCATGTCTGAAGCTTGAGGGCTGATGGGACATAACAGAGAGAGAAGAGGTAACAGAAGGGAATGCTCTTTTTGACTGATAATTCTGTATTTCTCATTACTGAGTTCTAGCTTGGCGGGTGTGAAAAGCTGATGTTCTGAGGCTCTGTGGGCTCAAGGCAATGCCTCCTCCCCATTTTTCTTCCTTTGATGGTAAATCTCTGGCTTCTTGCTGCTGAGATTTTCTGGTGGGGTCTTTTTCCCCAACATGATTTTCTTTAGACCACAGAAACTTTGCTTCTCTCCTAGCTTTTGGTGGGAGTATAGCCTATGCCCTATGTAGCTGCCTCTCGTTACTCAGCCGCTAGGCAGGGAACTTCCTCCATGGGCCTGGGCTGCCGTTCTTAGGCATAGATCTACTACCAGTCCTTTTAATCTTTTCAAACTCCAAGGATCTCTAAAACCTCTCTCGCTTCGGATAAGTGAATGGAGAATGCCAGAACTGTGCAACAGGTTTCTTCAAAGAAATTCTCTCCTTCAGCTTCGTCAGCCTCAATCCTTTTAAACAGTTTAGGTGGTTATGAAGATGAGGAACTGAAAACAGTTTTTAATCATCTGCTTTTCTTATCTAGCACTTGAGTTTGGAATCCCATCTAATGTTTTATTTTTGGCTGAAATGGAAACAGAAAGAGAGATATTTTAGCATCCTTTGGCATGCATTTGGAACTAGTGTGTAGGAGACAGAAAAGTAGATTCTACACTCAAAACATGGCTAAAGACTTTGAATGATATGCAAAAGTAAGACAAATAGCTACTCTGTCACATTGTCCTAGACAGGGGGACACAGTGATGGACAAGACAGATAAGCCATCTCTCATTAGGTTACCATATAGAGGAGATGAGCATGGAACAAATAATTACAAGTGTGAATGATTTGCAGAATCTTTAAGGTTGGGTGGGATTTTAATCAGCATACTTGGAAACAAGAAAAGAATGAGAGTAAATGCAGTCTGAAAAAAAGTGCCTTGAGTTTGGTGGCCTATCAATTGCATTATTTCCATTTGTGGGTAGCCTTTCAGATTATCTTTTCTCCTCTCAAGACTCTCATTGTTGCTTTGTGGGCGATGTCCTGACTATTTAGTGTTAAGACTTCCTTTTGTTCATTATACCAGCCATTCATTCAGAAAACTCTGAAAACCCAGACGTTACAAATGTTAGGCTCAGGAGTCAGGCTACTAAGGTTCTCAGTAAAGATTAGCCACTTACTAGTGAAGTGAATTCAGGCACATTCATTAACTGCTAATTGTATCAGTTATGCTCATAAACTAACCCCCCATACTTATCTTTGTTCTCCAAATGAAAGTCTTCTGATTGATGGTAGCTAGTTATTCACAGAAACAATTTAGTGTCCTAGCTAACACATTGTAAACATTCAGCAACCATTAAATCTTCTTTTAAACACTGTATACTCATTTACTTCAGTATGAATGAAACCTTATTGGATTGAACTTATCTCTTCATTAAATGAGTTCTACCATCAATCAGAAGACTTTCATTTGGAGAACAAAGATAAGTATGGGGGTTAGTTTATGAGTCAGTAAAAACTAATATTAGGGATCTTGGTTTGGGAGTAGGAGATAGTCTCTTGTTAATATTTTAATGATATTATTTAATATTTTATATGATAATTTCATTGAGGTTGTAAGTAAAGAATATATATCTTCATAGGAAGTTAATCAAATATTCTAACTGTAGAGAATTATTGTCTGACTTATACCCACACAACATATCCATTTTCTGGGGCACCTGGGTGGCTCAGTCAGTTAAGCGACTGCCTTTGGCTCAGGTCGTGATCCCAAGGTCCTGAGATTGAGCCTCACGTTGGGCTCCCTTCTCAGTGGGGACTCTGCTTCTCCCTCTGCCTCTGCTCTTCCCCCTGCCTGTGTGCATGCTCTCTCTATCAAATAAATAAATAAAATATTTTAAAAAATCAGTTTTCTTAAGGGATCATTGAAAGTTAAGGTACAAAAAAAAAAAAAACACACAATAAAGATAAAAATATTTTACCCCTAAGCAGTAGTTTGGGAATATTCATTCACTAGCTGTAGTGTTTTAGGTTTGGTCATTAATGAACTTTCAGCTAACTGGAAATAAATCTCCAAAGCCATAGTAAATTTCAGTATGTTACACACCAGATTGCTTTGGTGACGTGACAGTTTAAAGGCTGCTCCACTTCTGGCCATTTCTCTCCAAAGGAAATACATACTGTGGAGAATCCCCAGAACAAAATGAGACTGAACATCAGCCATCACCTTGTCTCTACCCAGCTTCTTGCCAGACCTACACAGTTCACACAGACTATATTTGACTTGTTAACTTGTCTCCATCAAGGATTGTGTGTAGAGGAAGATTAAAAAAAAAAAAAAGACAGCAAGATAAAAGTTTACTGAAGTGGAAACCTAAAGGGCCTTTTCCCATCTGTTTGGCACAGAAGTTGTTAGCTCTTTGGGGTTACGGATTTCATCACAGTTCCATAGAGGTGTGACTTCCAGATTGTGTTACTGCAAAACAGCAGCCGTCTAAAAGGCCTCCAGGATGCTTCTACCTATTTTAGCCAGAGCAGTTCCTTATTTATCCTTCATTTTCATATTGAGCTTACATGTGAGAAACTCTTCCCTTTTCAGTAAAATAGGTGTAAGTTTGGTAAACTATAAGGAGGACACAGTTTTTCTTAGTCTAGCCCTATATTTCCACAGCAGAGCATATAAATTCATCAGCAAATGATTTATTGAATTTCACAATAAAATGCCAGAAGAGAGATGAAGGAGAATCGCCACTTATTCCTAATACTTTCCTTTTCAAATAGACTCCAGTATAGTCTCATAAATTTTATTAGAACATCTCATCAGTTATCACCACATTTTATTGCCCAATCAACAAAGTCCTTATTTTCTGATGCATTTTTCAAGGCAAATATATAAGCTTTGTTAGATATTGTTGAAATGGGTTTCCAAAATCTGATTTGAACCTACTTGCATGTTAATGAATATAACACTTGAAGATATTGACTCTTATGTTTTGATATGTCTGATTAATATGGTTATTTAATTCATTGTTCTGAAGATTTCATTTCTCATAACTGGACTGAAATTAGGAAATTTTTTTTTTTTTTTACGATTTTATTTATCTGACAGAGAGAAACACAGCCAGAGAAGAAACACAAGCAGGGGGAGTGAGAGAGGGAGAAGCAGGCTTCCCGCTGAGCAGGGAGCCCGATGTGGGGCTTGATCCCAGGTCTCCAGGATCATGACCTGAGCTGAAGGCAGTTGCCTAACCAACTGAGCCACCCAGGCTCCCCTAGGAAATGTTTTAAGATTTTTCTTGTTTTCCTGGAGAAATAGATGATTGCATATTTTTTTGAGTATTTGTATAACCTATTTACAAAGTTCTGTCTCTAATCGGTTTTATAAGTTGTGGTAGTCACAATGATTTCAACATATAAATCTTTTAGATGTTGAATAAGAAATCCAACAGTGTTATAATCATGAAAGAAGTGAATCTCAAGTTTGGAAAGTAGTTTAAAAGTTGTTCCATCCTCTATGGTATGGCTGGGAGAAGGGGAAATGCAATAAGAAAGTTTTGCACTCTTCACATTTCAAAGTAGTGCTTACATTTTTTGTAACATGCCCATGTTATTATAATCAGAATATGATTATGGTATTTCCATCTTAAGAAATGCAATACAATTTTTGAATTTCCTCTGTCATTATCAGCCAGTCTTTAACCTGAACTGATAAATTGCTACACATTTCTTTCCCCCGTTCTATATAGTTCTGACAGCAAGAAAGCCTTCCTTTCCTGTAAATTGAAGACTCTGCTGTCAGTAAGGACAAGGTAATGTCTTGGTAATACATGATATATGATGATGTAAACAGATTCATAT
Source organism: Spilogale gracilis (assembly GCA_004023965.1). Taxonomy (NCBI): domain Eukaryota; kingdom Metazoa; phylum Chordata; class Mammalia; order Carnivora; family Mephitidae; genus Spilogale; species Spilogale gracilis. The sequence continues at coordinate 255,253 of PITA01000026.1, forward strand.
AAATTTTATATGAATTAAATGTGAAATGGCAGTTGTGTCTTGGATGAAATATTGGTCCCTTTTTGGATTATTCCAGACAAAATCTAGCATTTTTAGGTATACTGGATCATTAAATCCACAGTATTTTGGATAATATATTTGAATTGTTTTGTATCAAGTAAAATTAATATCTTCTTTTACTTAGCATGGGATATTTAAACATAAGGAGTAGGAAAACAGTAAAAAATATTTGCTGCTATTGGTTTGGAAATGAGTCACTAACATCTAATTTGAAATCACCCTTCTCAATTGGGATACATGGTTCTTCAGAGGTAAGAATTGATGTTCTTTCTGATGGGCAAGAGCCTCAGTGTCAATGAAATCTTCAGTGAGTGGGATATTTATGTGATGGGCACAGAGCAGCATATTAGGTGTATTAGGGTTCTCCAGAGAAATATAACAAATGGTATCAATAGTATCTATCTATCTATCTATCTATCTATCTATCTATCTATCTATCATCTATCTATATCTATCTATCTATCTATCAATCATCTATATCTATCTATCTATCATCTATCTGTATCTATCTATCATCTATCTATATCTATCTATCAATCATCTATATCTATCTATCATCTATCTATATCTATCTATCTATCTATCATCTATATCTATCTATCAATCTATCATCTATCTATATCTATCTATCTATCTATCTATCATCTATCTGTCTATCTTCTATCTGTATAAAGAAAGAAATGGTAAGGAATTGGCTTGTGTAGTCTTGGAGGCTGGCAAGTCTTAGCTTTGGAGGGCAGGCTGACTGGAGGCAGATTCTGGAAGAAGTTAATATCTTAGTCTTGAGTCCAAAAGCTATCTGGAAGTAGAATTCCTTCCTCTTCTGGAGACCTCAGTTTTTCTCTTAAGGTCTTCAACTGATTGCACATGGCTCACTCATACCATGGAGGCAATTTGCTTTACTTAAAGTCTGTTTTATTTATTTTTGTTTTTTTTTAAGGTTTTGTTTATTTATTTGACAGAGAGAGAGAGATCACAAGTAGGCAGAGAGGCAGGCAAAGAAAGAGGGTGAAGCAGGCTCCCTACTGAGCAGAGAGCCTGATGTGAGACTCAATCCCAGGACCCTGAGATCATGACCTGAGCCGGAGGCAGAGGCATAACCCTCTGAGCCACCCAGGTGCCCTACTTAAAGTCTGTTTTAAATGTTAATCACACCTGGGGGAATCTAGGTGGTTAAGTATCCAACTCTTGATTTCAGCACAGATCATGATCTCAGGTTCTTGAGATTGAGCCCAGTATTCGGCTCTATGCTGGGTGTGGAGCCAGCTTGGGATTCTCCCTGTCCCTTTGCCCCTGCCCCCCCCCCCCAGCTCACTCACTCTCTCTATCTCAAAATAAATAAATTAAATAATTGAATTAAAAAATGTTAATCACATCTAAAAAATACCTTCACAGCAACATCTAAACTAGTGTTTGAGGAAACTGTTGGGTACTGTAATCTAGGCAAGTTGACACATAAAATTAACAGTTACAAGTAATATTCTAGTGAGGAATGAGAGGGCAAGTTAGTGCTGTTTTAGAGCTGATTTTCTGGAGATGGGTGTGGAGGAGGCTGTGTTCCATTAAGTCTCCAGAGAAAACTATGCAGGAATCATATTTAAGCTGAAAATGTGGTAAGATGCTGTTTTTCTAAGTAGAGAGAATATCAGGTCTCATGTATCTAAGGAATGGAAGGAAAACCAGCATGCTTGGAACAGAGAGATATGAAGGATATGGAGGGATTGTGTCCATGTCTCTAATCATGAGATGGTAGAGGGGCAAGTGTCTAATCACAGAGGCCAGGGGAGAAGTTGGAATCTTATTCTAGGTACTTTGAGAAGTCATTGCAGGTGTCAAGCCAAGACTAATACAACCTGTATGCTTCATGGAGAGTAATTTTGAGTATAAATTTGATGGAAAAACCAACATGACATCCTGGCTCATATTGGCCAATCTGTGAGTGGGATGTGTGAGAGAAGAAAAAATTAAAAAGAGAAAGAAAAAGAATAAAAAGTTATCCATAGTGAATGAAAATCTTTCATATTTCTGTTATCTGGGAAACGTTAAGTCTTGTTTGCAGAGCAACACATACCACAAGGGAACTATGAGTATATAACCACATGGAGGATAAAACAGGTACAACGCACATCACAGAGGGACTCCTGCTACCCCCTCCAGTGAAGTCTTCCTCAACTGAATGAGAAAAACACTCAAGTCTAATAGAAGAATAGACAAAGTACATGAATATATAGATCATAGAAACTTACCATGGTCTCTTAAACATAAGAAGAATTACCCTCAATCATACAAATTAAAGAATTTCCAACACAAATTAAATAAAAGCAAATTAAATTTAATAATTTTTTCAGTTATGCTAATAAAAATAATTAAATTTGATACTTCACTACCATGACCAAGATGTGGAGAAAAAGATATTTCAGTCCCCCAATAAGAAAGGGAAGTATTTCTACATCTCCTGACTAACTGAATAGACCCCAGACCCAACCTGGTTCTCACATCCAATCTTTGAATTGGACAACATCTGTAAATATTTCAAATTCACATGACCTTTGAGCCAGCTGTTTAACATTTAGGAATTTATCCTTAGATTTATTATCGTATGTAAACAAAAGAGCATGCATTGCACATAGTTTATGGTAGCAGAAGGTATGGATGACCAAAATGCCTGTTAATAGGGAAATAAGTAATGAGTATGGTATATTCAAAAACAGAATATTAGGTATATTTTTAAAAAGAAAGAGGTAACCATACCAGTAGTGAAATGGATAAAGAAGAAGAGTGGAGGATATGTATAGGAAGAAAGAGATTATTGCTTATATTTCCATGTGTTTTTATAATTTACTTGCCATGTGCTTTCAGTCCTATTCCCCCTGAAAAAAAATTAAAAATGAAATTATATATGTAAATATTAAAGGGAAATGATGTCTTTCTGAAATTCAGAAAGATGTCTTGCTTAAGAACAATATCTTGAAAAGTCCATGGATGAAATTAAGTAAAAGTAAATTGGCCAATAAAACAAAAGCAAATTAGTTTCCTAAATATTATTTCAAGGTAGGCTTAGAGTTGTTTGAGAAATAAATTGCATGAAATGGGGAAAAAATGTTAACTTGAGCACTGAAGATCAAACCAGTGGTTTAGAGATTAAAAAGTGTTGGAGTCAGACCAGGACTGCCTGAGCACTGCTCTCCTGACTAACTGAATAGACCCCAGACCCAACCTGGTTCTCACATCCTGTACCCCATATAAGGTGGTGTGCTATGGACTGAATGTGCCCCCTTCACCGAAATTCATGTTGAAACCTAACCTCCAATGTGATGGTATCAGGAGTAAGGCTTTTGGGAGGTGATGAGGCTCTGCATTCAAGAATGGGATTAGTGCTTTAATAGAAGAGACCCCAGAGAGATCCCTTCCCCCTTCCCCCATTTGAGGACACAGTGAAAAGATGACTGTCTAGGACTGGGACTTGACTTCTCAGCAGATACTGCATTTGCTGGCACCTTGATCTAGGACTTTTCAGCCAACAGAGCTGTAAGAAATAAATGTGTGTTATTTATAAGCACCTCATCAATACTATTTCTGTTAAACAGCCCTATTGGAGTAAGATAGGTTGGATGGAGATAAGGAGAGAACTTGATGATTGGAAGGAAGGGCTTTTCTTGTTTCTTTAGTGATTTTATTACAGTTCCTGAGGTATCATACCAGAGAAAATCAATTTATCAAGTGAATGGTTTATTATATTTTAAAGTAAAGTGGGAGAGAGATGTGGCATATTATTCACCCTGGAAGTTCATATAGATGGAGCATGTGAATTGTATGATAAAAAATTAAGTTAATCCCAGGTATGGAAAAGGCATGGGATGACATTTGGCAATTGGATAGAATCATAAATTGTTATCTATGTTTCTTTATACAAAGCCATACATTCAGGGGCGCCTGGGTGGCTCAGTTGGTTAAGTGACTGCCTTCAGCTCAGGTCATGATCCTGGAGACCCGGATTGAGCCCCACATCGGGCTCCCTGCTCAGTGGGAAGCCTGCTTCTCCCTCTCTCACTCCCCCTGCTTGTGTTCCCTCTCTGGCTGTGTTTCTCTCTGTCAAATAAATAAATAAAATCTTAAAAAAATATATATATACATTCAGGAATGCTATTTTCCAGTACATCATCAACTAGGCATTTGCTTTTATTTTCTGAAATGTATATGTCGATCTGCCTTATTATTTTATCCAAGCACTGTGCTTTCCCCTAAAAAGGTTTTTTTAAATTTCATCTAATTACTAAAGGAAAAAGTTTTTTTTATGTCCGCTAACTCGTTAATAAGAAGAAAGATGTCTATTTAAGAGACATACAAATTATATTGCATGAATACTTCACCTCAAAGAAGATGTGGGAAAATAGAGTTAAAAAGAAATGCAATTCCCTGAAGAAAACAGTGGACAAACTTATGTTGTGTGTGTATATATATATATATATATATCATATATATGTTGTGTGTATATATGTATATATATATATATAAAACATAAGTATATATAATATATATATATATTTTATGTTCTAAATACATAGTGACTTAGTCCCACACTCCAGACCTTCACTGAATTGGAAACCCTGGGGTAGGACCAGGAATCTGAGCTCTCCAGTTGATTCTGATGACCAGTCAAGTGTGAGAACTGTTGCTATAGGGCATCGTAATTTTTTTTTAGTAGTTATCATTTTTTCCCATGATTTTAGACTTTTAAAATAGGGAAGAATCCGTTTCTCTCCTAAGGAAGTTTAGATTGCATGTTGTGATAAATCTTATTGTAGAAATGATGTGATCATTGTTTGGGTAAAGATTTTAGAGCAGACTTGATATCTGATAGAGTTCCATTTTGATATACAGAGCACCTTCTACATAATGAATTTTGCATATCAGGTGGCTGAAGCCTTTACCCAGCCAGAATTTTAAGTATTGCATATTCTGGAAGGAAAGCATTGATCAAATCCTTTTTAGATATTTAGTATCACCGAAGGAAATTAATTATTTAAGCCACATTTAGATCTGTAACAGTGTTCTGGAGGTAAGGCATTTGAAAATCACTGCTCTTTCATGCAAATATTTAAAATACAATATACAGTTTTGCATAATAATAGGTATTTTGGGATTTCTAAATACTGACCATAATAGACTGCTGAGTAACTGCAAATAAATGTAAGGTTGATATCAATCATATTTGTTCTTGTTGTAATAACTCCAGAAAAAAAATGGAAGGGAAGCCGATGAGTTATTAATGATAGTATTATTTAATTAAAAGAAGTGTTGGGAATAAAACAGATAATCTTCACACAAGGTTGAATATTTATTTATAATTTTTAGTGTATGTGTTCTGGTTGAAGATTTCTGTTTGGAACATGATGTTTTCAGTATCACCTGGTTCCACAGTTTTTAAATATTCTCTGGCCAAAAGTTCCATGCCTGGCCCAGACCCTCAGATTAAACTATCTCTAGGTCGTAAAAGCTTCAGGACTGGGCAGCTAATTAGGAATTTATTCATGCGAGATGCAAGTCTCTTCGGGACTCTCTCCAAATCAACATCGCAAGCCTCAAGAGGCATACACAAACCTGATCCATTACTGTGTCTATCGACCTAATTTATCATGCTTTTTAATGTGTGTCTTTTGGAAACTATTCAGCAACAAGCTTCATTTTTATTTTTATTTTTATTTTTATTATTTACTTATCTTAAAAAAAAATTTAATGTTATTCCTGGGAAAACACATGGTTGTTTTGGGATGCCTAATTAGCAGTTTCCTGTTCATTTTACTTGCAGATGTATTGCTTTCCTCTCTAGAAGTTTTGTAACAGCCCAGATGACAAATTGTTTCAGCTTCATAAAGATGTCACTGACTAAACAAATTGTTTAGCTTTAATTCGAAAGAAACTCAGCAGCAGCTTATAGGTGGTACAGTATGGAGAGAAACTCCACCCGTCAAGAGGGTTCTCAAGGGATGTACAAGGCACACGTCTTTCTGTCTCTTGTCTGTCTTGATGAGGCAGATTATTTCTAACTGCATACAAATGAGTATAAGTAACTTGACATCTTGAACAGTTGTAAGCTTCAAAAGAAATTCCCTATTTAAAATTTTCTCTTATGGGATTTTGGTTTTCTCTCTGCTGAATCTTGTTTGACAAATATTTATGTGGTGCCTACTGTGTGGGAGGCTCTGTTGAAAGATGTTTAACAAATATTTATGTAGTGTCTACAGCGTGCCCATTAAAAATGTGTAGCGGTGATCCTTGCCCTCTCAGAAATGACAGCACCTGGGGTAGCCTTAGTGAACGCTGGGAGGGTGAGGCACTGGGTGCTTTGGGAGAATACTGATGATGCACCCGGAAATCAGGCAGGAAGGCACCTGGAAAATTCTGCTGGTTCCTCCATACCCCACCCTCTTCTTGACCTACAGCACACTATATTCCTCTACTCCTGGAAGTGTTGGTTAACAACAAGTCAAAATGGGCACAATTCTCCACAGATTGCCACCTGGCTCAGAGTTCAGGCATTAATCCTCAAACCCCCTCCCCAGGTCCCAGTCTTGTGGTAATGACTGAGGTCCATAGAGGAGCATCATTGCCTCCAGGTGGATTCAACTTCCTGTCACAATTTGTGCTTCAGTCTTCCTGGTGAGTTCAGAGAAAGTTAACCTCCCCCCACCCTGGACCCCATTCTTGCTGAGGTTTTATCTTGGCTCTTACCCTCTAGCTCTCATTCCCCTCTACCTGACAGCACCATCTCCAGGAAATCTCTTGAACTGCTCCTGAGGAGCCTGATTTAACAGAGTGATTTTCACAGAGGCCTGCAGAGTAAGTAGCAGCCGGCTAGATGAAAAGGGTAAGAGAAGAAAACTTCATCCAGAGAACACCCCAACTGTGAAGTCACATGAGGAAAAGGAGTTCCTTTTTTTTTTTTTTTTTAAGATTTTATTTATTTATTTGACAGAGAGAAACACAGCTAGAGAGGGAACACAAGCAGGGGGACTGGGAGAGGGAGAAGCAGGCTTCCCGCCGAGCAGGAAGCCCAATGTGGGGCTTGATCCCGGGTCTCCAGGGTCATGACCTGAGCCGAAAGCAGTTGCTTAACCAACTGAGCCATCCAGGCGCCCCTGAGGAAAAGGAGTTCTAGCTGAAGAGCAGAGTGGTATGGGGCAAGCGTTAAAGGGTAGGAAGGAGATGGGAGAAAGGGGCTGGTAATGAGAGATAAAGCTCAAGAGTTAAACATCTCATAAGCCATATTACATCAATACTTAATTAATGCCAAATACTGTGAAAAATCCAGATTATCTATTATTTATTTTAGTCTACATAACACATGACAATTTGAAATAATTTATGGGAGATATTTTAAAATAGTATTCTAAGATTAATTCCTTTGACTATACTGCAGGTAAAAAGGGCTGAACTACACCCATCATGAACTACACCCAAACTTTGTGTTCACCCCGAATCCCAGCCCACAAGGATGTAGCAAGCTGGCAGTAGGCAGTGTTGTCAACCTGCCGAAATTCTCACATATTTTCCTTTCCAAAGGAAGTTCTTTAAAATGCACTACAAACAAACTGAAGGTTACTGAAGGGAGTGATGATGGGATGACCTGGTGGTGGGTATTAAGGTGGGCACGTGTTGGGATGAGCACTGGGGACTAGGCTGTGCATGTTTTATAAGGTGCCATTATTCAGCATACTACAGGTATCTTGTAAAATTCAATATATTACAAAATCATGCATAAAACCTGTCAACTTACTTTTCTCTCGCAGAAAACAAAGCAGTAGCCAAACAAAGTATGTAAAGATTGTAAGTAAAATATCATATGTTCCATAATTTCTTGGTATCAGAGGGTAAAGTAAAGCAGAAAAAAAGTCCATATTATAATGATATGATGATGATATGCAATAAATTAAATATTTAATATTAAAAATGCAGTGTGAAGAACATACTATAAATCTCTAAGGCATAATTTTCTTTAATTGCTCATACTTTTGTCTAATCTGAGTGTAGTTAACACACAATGTTACATTAGTTTCAGGTGTCTAACTTAGTGATTTGACAATTTTATACACTGTGCTGTGTTCACCACAAGTATAGCTACCACCTGTCCCATTCCTTGGCTATCACAATATCATTGACCGTATTCTTTATGCTTTGTTTTTTATTCCCATACCTTACTCATTCCACAACTGGAGGCCTGTATCTCCCTCTCCCCTTCACCCACTTTGCCCAACCCTCCACATCTCTCCCCTCTGGCAACTGCAAATGTGTTCTCTGTTTTGATAGTTCTGATTCTCTTCATTTATTTATTTGTTTTAGATTCCATGTATGAGTAGAATTTTATGGTATTTGTCTTTCTCAGTCTGACTTATTTCACTTAGCATAATACTCTAGATCCATCCATGTTGTTTCAGATGGCATGATCTCATCCCTTTTTATGGATGTGTAATATTGCATTGCATATATATCTCACATTTTCCTGATCCATTCATCTATCGATGGACAATTTACAGCTGCTGCCATATCTTGGGGGTTATGCATAATGGTGCAATAAATAACATGGGTGCATATATCTTTTTGAGTTAGTGTTTTTGTTTTCTGTAGGTAAATATCTAATAATAGAATAATTGCGTCATATAGTATCTCATTTTTAATTTATCGAGAACCCTCTGTATGGTTTTCCATAGTGGCTGCACCAATTTACACTCCCACCAACAGTGTATGAGGGTTCCTTTCTCCCTACATCTTTACCAACACTTATTTCTTGTCTTCTCATTTTAGCCTTTCTGTCAGATGTGAGGTGATATCTCTTTGTGTTTCTGGTTTGCATTTCCCTGATGATTAATGATGTTGAGCATCTTTTTGTGTGTCTATTGCCCATCTCCATGTCTTCTTTAGAACAATGCCTATTCAGGGGGTGCCTAGGTGCTCAGTTGTTAAACATCTGCCTTTGGCTCAGTCATGATCCCGGAGTCCTGGGATCGAGCCTGGCATCGGGGTCCCTGCTCATGGGGAAGCCTGCTTCTCAGGCTCACGCCCCCTGCTTGTGTTTCCCCTCTAGCAGTGTTTCTTTCTGTCAAATAAATAAAATCCTCAAAAAAAAAAAAAAAAGTACCTCTTCAGGTCCTCTGCCCACTTTAAAATCAGATTGCTTGGTTTTTCTTTGTTTGTTTGTTTGCTTTTTGATGTTGAGTTCTATGTGTTCCTTATACATTTTATATATTAACCTCTTGTTAGCTATACCATTTGCAAATATCTTCTCCCATTTGGTACATTGTCTTTTTGTTTCTTCGATGGTTTCCTTTGCTGTGCAAAATCTTTCTATGTTGATGTAGTCCCAATAGTTTATCAGGTGTAAAACATGTATCTATTGTAACATTTTTTATAATAGATCTTATTGTAACACAAGTTTTAAACATATTTATTTTGATACATTCTGTAACCTAGAAGCAACCTCCAAAGGTGGTTCTTTAAAAGCTTTGGGCTTCGTTACTGTGTATATAACCTAGTGTGGGGGTATGTTGCAGTTCCAGGGAAGCAAATTTTAAAGATCTATATAAAAGATGGAAAAATTACTTCTACATTACTTCTAACTGCCAGACATGGGACTAAATGAAGAGTTATTTTCTTAGACTGAACACTTCTCTAGCATTTGAGTTGTAAGTAATGTTAAATCTCTCTTTGTTTGAACTTTAAATTGTCATAATGTGTAACTTTCCATAGATATACTGCTCTGAAAATATATGCAGAAGTATAGTACTGAGTGGGAGTTTAACTTGTACTTGTGTTCCTCCTATAATTTTTGGATTGATGTCTCCATTCTACCAGTATTCCTCTTGCACTTGGACCCCCATCCCCGTCAGATTTGTGTAAGAGACCCTTAATCCATCCATCTGCCACCTCCCTTATGAATTCATAAATCAGCAATACAATTTCTTGCCTATAACCCCCTTCACAGTGTGAACTTTCTCTGTGCCTCTAGACTTAACTCTTTTTACTCCCCACCACATCTCCAATCCAGGCATACCAAATGTTCTTTCACATCACTGCGGTTGGGGTGATCATCCTTCTTCCTGGAGTTTTTCCAAGCCTTCACAATAAAGAGACAATGCTGTGTTTTTATAAGGTTTGATCAACTGACCATTTTCTTCTCAGGGGTTCCTTATACTTGCTGTATGCTCTTGTGGTAGCATTTGGCTGAGATAATGAATTAATCACTTGTGTAGATGTCTGCCTCTTTCACTAGACTGTTTCATGGGTGAGAGTCCCAGGCTTCATTTAAGTGAGGTTCAGGAATGTCTGGCAAAGTGGAACTGGGAGCATGGGTGGCTAGGAATCGACTTACAGGAAGAATCATCCAGATCTAAGAAGGAACATGCACAGTGAGCTCTGTGGATAGAGAAGTGGTTCAATTTCAGGGCCATCCTGTGTCTGCCCCCTCAAATTTGTTTCCCAGCTTATTCTCCTCTGGGTGTGGGAGATATGGGAGTGAGGGGCACTTCCACACACTGCCTCAGACCACCAAACAGTTTTGGGCTGCTGAGCATCCATAGATCTGTGACAGTGCCTCAGAGATCAGTGGCAGACCCAAGGGAGGGTAGATTATGTTTCCTGGCAGGGATCAAGATGCTGAGTACAGCAAGAGCACTGGTGTTTCATTGACTGTGTGAACAGGGGCAGTCTTCTGGGACAGCTTTTGGGGATTCTCAGAAACATCTGATTTCAAGAGCTCTTTAGGAAACCCAGATCTGGCTTTCTGTAGGCAATGATCATTAGGGTGAAAATTAAGTTTCTGTGACCTTGTTTGTTTGTACAGTCTTGTAGGGTCAGAGGAGACAGTTTCACATCAATGTTAGAATTATGTGCAGTTAATTAGGATTGAGATCATTACCACATACTTGAAACCATGCTACAACTGAGCACTTTGCATTATCTCCTGTTAATACATATTTAGGGGATATCTCTATTTTTCAATAGGACCAAGTAAAGTTTGGAGACAATGAGTCAGAAACACAAGATCCAATCAGCCTTACAGCAGCAGAGCTAAGCTGGAAGGGATGCCAGATCTCCTGTTATTTCCACTGTTACCGTGCCGATTCTTCATAAATTGCGTGTGTCCATGATGAGCAACTGAATGAAGAGATGCAGGAATACCTAGTGTATTTTTTCAAGCAAGAAACAACACAGTAGTTGTCTACACTGCAAATCTGAACTCTTTTCAAGTGCTTGTGGGTAATAAGATAATGAGTTCAAAGGTAGTGTGGAAGTCTGTTTTACTGGTCAAATCTCAGTGCAGTGTCCAAAAAATACCACTCATGCAACCATCAGAAAATAATTAAATCTCTCTCAATAATCCTTCAAAGCTCTCTTTAGTTTCTGCCAATACACACCTACTTTAACATTATAATGTGTAACTGCCCAATAAAATTGCTCTTAAAGACTTTCCTGCTAACCTTTAACCCTGAGGACTGTGCATGATTTATTATCCTGTAAATAATCAAATATTTTCCTTTCTCATTTTTGGGGGACTTCCTTTCTTCCTCCTCCACCAACACTGTGTCTTTACTGGGTAATACTGAATCAAGACATTTTTATTATTTGTCATTTTCATTTAAGATGTAGGTTCCCTGTTCTTAATTAGCATTTAATGAGAGCATGTTATCTACAACAAAATTGTTTCTTGTATTCTTTTTTCTTCTTGTGCCCTTTGTTGATTTCTTCCTCTTTGAACTAGTGTCAATTGCAAGAAAAAGAACTTTACTGCTTCTGTTCTTATTTATGCTATTCTTTTTGGGGGATGTTATGATCTGAAGCAAAATATAGTTAACGCTTTCATCTTGGTATAAGGGTAGAGTGGAGCTATTTAACATGGGAAATCACATAGAAATGTAAATCCATACTATGTAGAAATGATAGAGGGTCATTAAATATCAATAGCCAATCCCAGAGCTACTTCTCTTAAATCACTATTTAAATGTATAGGGACTGAGCGCCTGGGTGGCTCAGTCATTTGGGTGTTGTGCTCTTGGTTTCGGCTCTATCTTGATCTCTGAACGTGGGATTGAGCCCTGAGTTGGGCTCTGCTCAGTGTGGAGTGTGTCTGAAACTCTCTCTCCCTCCCCCTCTGCTCCTTCCCCTACTCTCCCTCTCTCTCTCAAGTAAATAAGATAAAATCTTTTAAAAAAATGTTTAGGACAGTTTTGTTCTATGATGACTTTGTAAAATTGTTGGTCTTCTCGTTAAACTTCAGGCTTTATACAGAAATTATTTTATATTTAATTAGAAATTATCTTGATGGACCTGGATTTTGAGTACATTTATATCTTAGATAGAAACCTGAAAATTCTATTTGCTTGTTATTCTATTCCTGGAACTATATACTTCTTGCTCTTTTGTTTTCCTCAATTGTCCTCATTCTTCACTTACCTAAAAGCACTTCCTGAAATTCCAGTTCCTTCAAGACATTGTAAAAGTATCCTCTTCAAAACCATATCTTACAGTGGTCCATATTCAATTATTAGGTGTTTGGGGACTCTGCCTGTGTCCTCACTACAGGGGGCTGTCTTCTCAGAGCTCCTCGGAAAGTCTAGTAACAAGCTCTGTCCCAAAAGAGCTTCAGGAAGCTCACATCATAAAGATGATCCAGGTGTTTTTCTGATTATGAGGATAACTAAGAGCATCGTCTCAAATACCCACCTCATTCCACCATAGTCCTGAATAAGATTTTCTTGGACGATTTTTAGGTTTCTTAAAAAACAAAATGTACCTTGGCTATGAAAATCTTTACTCAGTGACCAAATTAGTATGTATGTATGTATGTATGTATGTATATATGTATGTATGTATGTATGTATGTATTTATTTAATTATTATTATTTTTTTACCACATCTCTTATAGGCAAAACAGAGAAAAATCTCCAGGAATTCAGATAACCAAAAGGCTCTCTAAGATCTGCTGTGTATCTACTTACATTTGCCTCAAACCTCACTTCTTGCTCTTTTCATCTACCACGTGTTCTTTATATTCAGTCACTGTGTAACTAATTATAGTTTCCCATATACACCATTTGGTCATGCCTCATGACTTTGAGCATGCTCCTCCTCTGTCGCCTTGCCTACCTTAAAAACATCTTGTTTCTCTTCAGCACCTGCCTTAGAAGAGGATTCCTCAGTGAATTTTTCCTAGATCTTTCTTCTAGCTTGTATTGATTCTGTACCTTGTACTTTCTATTTTTGTACTTTTCATTATATTTTGAAATTTATTATTTTTCTTTTTTTTTCTTTTTTTTTTTTTTTTACATTTTCCTTACCTCTGTTCTTTTGTAAGCTTCTCATTTCAGAAACTAGGATACATCATTGTTTACCCAGTACTAGTACAGGCACTTGAAGTCAGTGCATGTTGTAGAGATTTGCTAAAATACCAAAATTACTATTCAGGGGTGTTTGTAGTAACATTGAGCTCTGGAGCTGAACAACAGTAAGTAGATAAAATTATTTTTTTTCTAGTGAAATTTTGACTTGATCAATTATAAATAATTTCATTGTTTAATTTTTTTCTTTCTATTTTAATATTTTTCTAATTAAACATGGCTTTTTTTGCCAGGCCAATGCCACAAATAGAATGAATGTTAGAAAAATTAGATCCTTTTTGTTTTGTTTTGTTTTCTTTTGGTTGAAAGAAACATACAAGCCTTCTTATTCTTGGTCTACATATAGCTGTCTCCCCACCTGACCCTCATTAATTTCCTATCATTCCTAGGCTGAAGAGCAAGAATCACTTTTTTTTTTTTTTTCATTTAAAGTGAAGAGCACAGAGACCAAGTATGGCTTTACTTTAAGGGGGAGAGAACTTTCTCTAATACTCAAAGGTATAAAATAGTTTTGCTTCTGTTCTTCCAGTTGTTTTGTTATGGCCTATAATTGGGGTGCCTGTGCCCAGGTTTAATGAAGGTGGAACAGTAGTGGTTCCATTTCCGTAGTCATTTCTTGGCATGACCTTGGTTGTTCAGGCTGATTGGCACCGGCTCTCTTAAAAAAGTATGTCTGTCACAACAGCCTGACTCTTGACACTTTGAAGCTGCGTTTGCTCATCCAATACTGTCTTCTATTACCTAAAGAAGTCAGCAAAGCCACATGCTGTACTTATGCCCACGCACCTGCAATACTGAGGATGTTTTTTAATTTTTTAATTTTCTTATTTTTAATAATTTTTTGCTTTATTTTTTCAGTGTTCCAAGAGTCATTGTTTTATTTATTTAATAAATAAATAAATTTATTTATGTAATAAAATAATTTTATTTATTTAATAATTTATTTTGTTTTATTTTTTCAGTGTTCCAAGAGCACACACCCTGTCCTCCATGCCATAAGTGCCCCACTTAATACCCACCACAAGCTCACCCATCCCCCACCCCACCCTCCCTTCCAAAACCATGGTGTTTTGACCCTGTGGCCATTCTATAGAAAAGACAGAGCTCTGGTTTAGTTTTATACTCACTAAACAAGTCTAAGTCTTTATTTTAAGAATTCTTTAGGCGAGCATGATACAGAGTGAGTAAAAGGTATTATGTGGATCAGCTTGTTTGTGATGGGGTTACATATAAACAAAACTCATCCATTTTTATTATAGAATAACTCACTGTGATCTTTTGTTTTGTGTCTGCTGCATGCTAGGCACAATAATTGACACATTTGCCTAAATTAGTTCATTTTATTTCCCTTTTACCGACCCTATGGAATAGGTGTATCTTCCTCATTTTGTATGTGAGAAAACCATAGCACAGACAGGAAGAAGAATCCTCACCATTTCACGTAATTATTGAGTTTCAGGACTGTGAATTAAAAACTATTCTGCTAATTTCCAAAGCTGGTGATTTCTCACCTTGACAGCCTCACATTGAATCATCTGCAGTAAACAGTACCTGTTTACTGCTCTTCATTTCTCTTGCCCTTAAACGAAGGTACCATTGAAGGAACACCATGGAAGCTAAACTTGTGAACATTTATTACACTGTTAGATAGACCAGATGAATAAGAATGAGATCATCACTTATTTTTTCAAACTATATTAAATATGATTTATTGAAAGAATAGATTTTAGATTATATAGTCATAAAACCTGTTTTAACTGTATATTGCTGAATGAATTTTTTTAAGATCTTATATTGCTTTTGAAATGCTGAGGCTCTGCAGGCTCTGTTTCTGGAGCATTCCTGGAGTTTCTGTATCTTTGGTTGCCATCCAGTGGCAGCAGTCACATACTTCTGTTTGGTAACAGAGAAAGAAGAAAAACCCTCTACTTTCCAATCATACTTCTCTTATCATTCAATAGCAAACGTGGATATTAATTTTATGTAACTAACTTATCAGTATTAGCCAGGCCACCAATGAGTCCACCAAAGATAAAAACTTATCTAGATGTTTATATTTTCAAAAACAGCTAGTTCTCAGAAAAGAAATATATATATATATATATATATATATATATTTCTTGCTTCAGAAAATAATCAGACATGACGCATTTATATTAAATTCCTGTCTGTCAATAAATAGCAATCATAGTCAGAGATTAATGGAGTCAATCAAAGTCTAGATTTCTTATACTTTCCTGAAATCTGCTGTCTCATGAGTGGGGGGAAGCACAATTGTAATACTCTGAATAAAGACCTTAAGATAATATATTTCAATCCCTTCTTCACAAAGGGACAAGTTATAGTCCATGGTGTGTATATAATTTATAGGGAATACTTTAAAGCGGTAGTTTCCAGAGATATCATAGAAACTATGTGAATGGAGGTGAAGACCATTTCTTGGTATAAAATGGGATTTATTAAGTTACTAAAAGTGAGAAAATAAAATGGCCACTCCTGGTAGCTGAAAAGTACAGCATTCATCTGTTCAGACTGTGGGGAAATTTTATTTGAGGGTGTCTTTTCTTTTTTCTTAGTTTGAAGATGAGCAAATTGGATATCAAAATAATTACTAGGGAAAGAATCTTCATCTGAGTCAAAAGTTGTATGTCTCCGGGTCGACAATTTTCTTCTGATCCTTTTAACAAGTTGTATATTGGGAAAAAGGGTGGGTTAGGCAGAGAAAGGTGATTCCATTTAAAAATTACTTCTTTAATCTCCAAAACTATATCAAGCTAAGTAGCAATGATGTAATTGTTTTCTTAAAATTTTTTTTGTTTAAAAACTTCAAATTTACAGAAATACAATAAATTCTAAATCTCCTTTGTCTAGCTTATGCAACTGTTATCATTTTGCTACATTTGTATTTGTTCTCTTTCTCTATAGAGTGTATATGTAAAATACACATGTATTTTCTCTCACTTATCTCCTTGTGCATGCGTGTGTATATAATCGTTTGCCTACACGTGTACATATCCTCTTAATCTTCTGCAGAAACATTTAAAAGCAAATTGTTAACTTTTAATACCTTATCTGGATACTGGACATTTTATTACCCAAGAACAATAGGAAAAATCTAACACATAACTAGAATATTATACAACAAATGTAATGTTTATAATAATATCTGATATGTGGTTCATATTCCAGTTTTTGTCATTTATCAAAAATGTCTTATATAGATTTAAAAAATACTTTGTGTTTGGCCATTATTAATTAATTCTATTTGGTTATAATCTAGCCTCAGTCTCTTTTTATACAGAACATATTCCCATATATTAACTTTTTTTTTAAATGCAGATGTTTCTAAGTTGTATGCAATTGTCTTTACAGAATATGGTCCAATGTAGATTGTGCAGCTGTCTCCTCATGATTAGATTCAGGTTAAACATACTTGACAAGCATCCTGCAGAGATATGTGCTACTCATTGCATCACTCCAGTACACCTTCATGCCAATTTGTCACAGTATCACAGTGTGATATTCATGATACACACAAACCGATTTGGTGTCCTTTAGGTCTTTACATTTTTTTTTTTTATATATTTTTATTTATTTGCCAGAGAGAAACACAGCCAGAGAGGGAACACAAGCAGGGGGAGTGAGAGAGGGAGAAGCAGGCTTCCCGCCGAGCAGGGAGCCTGATGTGGGACTCGATCCCGGGTCTCCCGGATCATGACCCGAGCCGAAGGCAGTCGCCCAACCAACTGAGCCACCCAGGCGTCCCTAGGTCTTTACATTTTTAAAAAAATATTTTATTTATTTATTTGACAGAGAGCTATAGAGCACAAATAGGCAGAGCAGCAGGCAGAGGGAGAAGCAGAATTGTCCTCTGAGCAGGGAGCCCAATGTGGGACTCCATCCCAGAACGGTGAGATCATGACCTGAGCTATAGGCAGCCGCTTAACTGACTGAGCCACCCATGTGGCCCAGGTCTTTACATTTTCTTTTTAAGATTTTATTTATTTGACAGAGAGAAACACAGCCAGAGAGGGAACACAAGCAAGGGGAGTGAGAGAGGGAGAAGCAGGCTTCCCACCGAGCAGGGAGCCCGATGTGGGACTCGATTCCGGGTCTCTGGGATCATGACCTAAGCCGAAGGCAGTCGCTTAACCAACTGAGCCACGCAGGTGCCCCAGATATTTACATTTTAATGGTTCTTTCTTTGTTATTAAGAAGTAATCTATAGAATAATACTTTGAAATTATGTAACTGTCCCATCGCAATACAATGTTTCACCCAATTATTTTTAACCATAATATAATGTTTCTCAGTAGAGAGAAGATATGTTAGTGGTGCTGAAGGTGAGAGAAATACATACCATGGGAAAAAAAAATGTGGGGGCGCCTGGGTAGCTCAGTTGGTTAAGCGACTACCTTCGGCTCAGGCCATGATCCCGGAGACCCGGGACTGAGTCCCACATCAGGCTCCGTGCTTGGCGGGAAGCCTGCTTCTCCCTCTCTCACTCCCCCTGCTTGTATTCCCCCTTCTCTGACTGTGTTTCTCTCTGTCAAATAAATTTTAAAAAATGTGCAGGAGTTTCAAATGTGGAGGGGGGAAGTACACTGTAAATGCCACAAAGTAACTTGGGGTTTGCCGAGTGAAAGGCATTTGAATGTTACAGTAGAGCCATCTGAATTGTTAGTTTATATTGTATAACGTAGGAGAGTAATTTTTGCCTTTTTTACTTTTTTTAATCCAAGTGTAGTTGCTTCACAATGTTTCATTAATTTTGAAGTGTATATAGCGTGATTCAACAACTCTGTAAATTATGCTAGGTTCAACACAAGTATAACTATCATGTGTTACCATGCACTATTACAATACCATTGACTATGCCCCATATGTGCCTTTTGTCTCTGTGACTTATACCATAACTAGAAGCCTGTATCTCCCACCCTCCTTCACCCATTTTGCACATCTTCCCACCCTTCTCCCCTCTGGCCAATGCTCTGTATTTTGGGGTCTGTTTCTTTTGTTTTGTTTTGTTTTTTATAGTTTCCAAATGTAAGTGAAATCTTATGATATTTTTCTTTTTTAGTCTGATTTATTTCATGGTCCATCCATGCTGTTATG
The DNA here is from genome assembly GCA_004023965.1 of Spilogale gracilis. NCBI lineage: Eukaryota > Metazoa > Chordata > Mammalia > Carnivora > Mephitidae > Spilogale > Spilogale gracilis. The sequence continues at coordinate 273,819 of PITA01000026.1, forward strand.
AACAGCAAGATTTCATTCTTTTTTATGACTGAGTAATATTCCATTACTTATATATGCCATATTTTCTTTATCCATCCATCCATTGATGGACTCTTTAGTTGCTTCCATATTTTGGCTTCTGTAAAGAATGCTGCAATCAACATGGGGTGAATGTATCTTTTTGAATTAATGTTTTTGTACTCCTTAAGTAAATGCTCAGTAGTAGAATTACTGGATTGTATGGTATTTCTATTTTTAACTTTTTGAGGAAACTCCATACTGTTTTCCACAGTGGTTGCTTCAGTTTTCACTCCTACCAGTAATGCATGAATGTTCCCTTTTTTTCACATCCCTGCTAACACTTGTTATTTCTTGTCTTTTTGATCTCACTCATTCTGACTGGTGTGAGGTGATATTCCACTGTGGTTTTGGCTTATATTTCCCTGATGATGAGTGATGTTGGCCATCTTTTCATGTGTCTGTTGACCATCTGTATGTCTTCTTTGGAAAAATGTATATTCAGGTCTCTGCCCAGGAGAATGATGGGCAGGAGATGCTTTTAATTGTTATTTTTAAAATGTATTTTTACCTGCCTGATTTGCCTATCACTATTTATTAGTGGAGTACAGTTATGCCAAAATTAATTAAGCAGCAATATCATTAAAACAGTGAGGAATACTGACATACCAAGAATATTAATTAGTGCCATGGTCATGTGTCTAGTAAATTATTAGTTGGAGCATAGCACTAAAATTTATTTAACAACCATAGTAATTAGTTTAGCACAATTTGCACCTTGGGATCAAAACTAAAGGCAGATTTTTACATATCTGGATTTACTGAATCCTTGTTTCTAAGGAGTTTTTCAATAATTTTATAACTATTTTCGTGTATGATAATGGTTAGCATTATAAACTGGAGAGTTTTACTTAAAAGAGCATGGGTCAAACTTAGAAAAATTGAACCAAGAAAACTGTATTTCTTTAAAAGTCCTGGGTTGAAATACATTGTGTGTTTATACTTCAAAAAGAAATGAGTACATAATCATTACACAATTAGTAGACATATTTTTAGCTGTAGATGTTGTGGTCCAGTATGCTGTATTTCACAGTAGAGGCAGGTAGATAACACAGCAAAGGAATTTAAGAAAATGGGAGAATATTCCAACTGACATTCTCACACCTTCAAGTAGATCAGTATGCTGTTGATGGACATTCTTGTTGTTTTAGCCCAGTCTTCTTTTACAGATCCCACACTTGTGTTTCCAGCAGCCTACTTGACATCTGTAGATACCTGAAACCTAAGATGTTCAAAACTACACTTCTTCCCTTCGAAAGAATCTTCCCTTCTAAACTTTCAACCTCAGCCTTTTCCAACTTTTTACATTAATTCCAATCTTCAAAATACCATAGACTAATGCTAAGAGTGGCTTAAACAACAAACATTTATTCCTCGAAGTTCTGGAGCCTAAGAAGTCCAAGATTAATGCACCAGCAGATTAATGTATCTGGTGAGGACCCTTTTCCTGGGTTGTAGGTGACCATCTTCTCATTGTGTCCTCACAGGGCTAAAAGAGGGAGAGAGGGGGATCTCTTGTCTCTTCCTCTTTTTAAAGGGGACTAATCACATCACAAGTGCCCAAATCTTTGGATCTTATCTAACTTAATTCCCTCCCAAAGGCCCTACTTCCGGATACCATATTTTACAGATCAAGTCTTCAACATATGAATTTGGGGAAAACACAAACTTTTAGTCCATGGCACTGCATATCTTTTTTTTTTTTTTTTTTTTTTTTAAGATTTTATTTATTTGACAGAGAGAAACACAGCCAGAGAGGGAACAAAAGCACGGGGAGTGAGAGGGAGAAGCAGGCTCCCCGCCGAGCATGGAGCCCAATGTGGGACTCGATCCCGGGTCTCCAGGATCATGACCTGAGCCGAAGACAGTCGCTTAACCAACTGAGCCACCCAGGCGCCCCAGTCTTTTGTAATAGAAAAAAAATTGTTAAGTATCTTTCCCTGGAGCATCTGGGTGGCTCTTTGGGTTAAGTGTCTGAATCTGGATTTCAGGTCATGATTTCAAAGTTGTGAGATCTAGTCCCATGTCCTGCTTCATGCTCAGTGGGAATCTGCTTGAGATTCTCTCTGTCCCTCCGTCTCTGCCCCTATCCCTGCTTCCTCATTTTCTCTTTCTCTCTCTCCCTCTTTCAAGTAAATAAATTAATTTTTTCCCATGTAACAAATTTAGACCAATTTACCTACATTTTTAGTGACTATCTTCCTACAGACTTTTTGGTTGGGAATCCAGAGTTCTTTTAACTTTATTTTAGCCCATGTGTTACTTGTTAAAATAATGTATATCCCAGGTGTTACTTGTTAAAATAATGTATAATTGCTATTGTTAAGAATAAATTGTTTTTGGAGGCCTGCTTGTGTTTTTAAATTTGTCATATCTTGGAAGGCAAAAACTCCAGAGAAAATGTTATTGAAATTCAAGATATTGTGAAGTATATAGGTAGCGAATGCATGACTTCCTTATTAAATTTCAGAATACTGCAGCAGAAATAACATTTAAGGGATGCCTGGGTGGCTCAGCCATTTAGCATCTGCCTTTGGCTCAGGTCATGATCCCAGGGTCCTAGGATCTGAGTCCTGCTCTTGGGATCCAAGTCCTGCATTGGGCTCCCTGCTCGGGAAGGGACGGAAGCCTGCTTTTCCCTCTCACTGTCTTTATCTGTCAAGTAAATAAAATCTTAAAAAAAAGAGAAGGAAATAACATTTAAATATTCAAATCAGAGTAAAAGGAAATACTTTGTTATGTGGTGGGTGATAACTTTTCAGTAGTTCTTATTCTGCAATATAGTACACATTGAAATCTTACGTTTAATTGAACTTAGCGATAATTAAGTCATAAAATGTTAATAAGAAAAATTAATGTGTTCAGGAGCATTTTGATGTTTTCTAAATTATCAAAAAAGAATCATGCACTAATTTAAAATGTCTTTTGGTAATACCATAAAAAATAATATTGGTTGGGTTGTTGAATCTGTCTGATATTAAAAAGTATTTATGATGTATTATGATGAAGTAGAAAATGAAAACTACTTTTCCAGATAATGCAGAGTAAAAATAATACACATTTAACATCATTCTTTCCATTGTGAAAATTTTGGAAGGGAAGAAAAGCTGTGTATCAGTGCAGTATTTTAAATATAAGTTAGTGACACTTCTCTGGTATATTCAACTTATTCATTCATTTACTTTCTATTAACTTTTGCTTACAGGCATCCATTCACATAAATATATTTATGTTCTAGTATGTTCCAGGTCCTCTGCTGGTTGCTGAGGATGCAGATCTGAGCCAAACAAACAAAGCTCCTACCTCCTGAGCTACATTCTAGCCCATGTTAGTGATACAATATTAGTGATAATTTCTCTGATGTTAAGTCAGGACTTCAAAAGGGGAAGAGTGATGTGCAAGTGGCATATTATTTTAGATGATTTTTTTACAGATTATATATTTATTTAATAAAAGGGAGAACCAACTTTCTCTATCATGTTCAGAACACTTAGTACTATTCCTCAACAAATGAGAAGCATGTGATGTAGCATACAAGCAGAACTTGTAATTACCTCTCTTTATTCTCTTTAATATGTACTATTGATGCAGTACATTATTGAGGCTTCTTTGTGGAGGCAAACTAGTTTTTGGATGCTTGATGTACAAATATATTTTAATGTATTCTAAGTAGCTACTTGTTTCTTCTGAACACACTTCCTGTAATGAATAGTTGTACTAATGACAATATTTGAGGCAACTTTTTTGAAATTCTGTATTCTTTGTACCAGTATTGGTCCCCACTGTTTTGGTCCTTACATGACCTCACATAAACTTTGTGTGAAGTGTCTTTGACAGATTCTAGAAAGGATGATGATCTTTTAACCAGACTTTAAAAGAGACTGTGGATTATTATGGGCTTTAGAGCATCAAGCACAGAAGTTCTCACTTGTGAACTGAATCTAAAAGCCATAAGAAGCAGAATAATGTGGCTCAAAGAGATGAGGCTCTCTGTACATTCTGGCACCTTCATTTCTGTTTGCTTCTAGTACTAGAGGAACATAGCTCAGGTAACGTAGGCAGAGCTCAGTGGAGGCCACCAGGTGGAGATCAGGAAGGAATGCATAAGGAGAACCAGTGCTGTCTGAACCTGAAGTATGGGAAAGGCACAGATACTGCCAGGATGTCCCAGAAAGAGAGGACCGTACAACTCTCTTGGCTGTTTCACATGCTATAGCTCTCCAGTATCTTCTATCTTTCATTAGTCACACCTGCCTGGAAAGCCAGTTTGCAAGAAAGCCTAGGACATGTAGCGGGCACTGTGCAGAAGGAGGGATTGCCTCTAGGAACAAGGCAGTAGATGATGGGTAGAACCCAAACCTACTGTGACTTAGTCTCAGTCCTTATCTTTCCACCCATATTTAATGCCTTTCCAACAACAACCTTATGAGGTAATTCTCCATTGCACAATAGAACATTCCCCCCACTCCATAAATGGAGAGCTCCAGTGCCCCATCATCAGCAAATAAGTCACACAATCGAGCATCTTCAGATCAGAGGTTATCAGAAGTCTGGAGGTGACTTCTCCTATCTGGTGATTTATATAAACTCAATATAAATTAGGTCAATAACAAAGCGGAAAAATACATCTTTGGTTAGCATAGGCAGCTATATTCACAATTCAAACATGGCAGCTTTGGTCCCTAATTCCTTGACTGGTTACAAGATCATGTTGATAACTGTCCCCTCCTTCTTTTCTCACTCATTTTGTGTTCTTCTTGCTCTCAGAGCCTAAGAGTTTTGCCTGTTTGAAGGACTCAAACCTTTGTTCCCAGAGGTTCTGAATCCTGATGTTCCTGCTTTTACTGTATTACTATAGTCTTCTGTTAACTATTACTACTGAACAAAAAGGGTTTTGTTCCCAGTGAAGCTCCTGGTTAGAGAAACAGTCTTCTTTGACCCCAGTGGGGAGCAGCAACTTGGTCATCTCTTGATAAGTTGCACATCTCGTACAGTAACACATGCTTTCTAGGCTTACTGTTCTGATACCATGGGAGGAACACGAAAGCAAAGGACAGTCTCCATTTCCAATTCATTAAAATGTCTGTGTATCTTTTCCTGGAAGCATTCCTCCCCTTGGGGGGTTAATTTCTGAGTCTGCCCAAACAGAGAAGTTGGTCACTTTAACTGTTTTTTAAATTTGTTATAATCAGACATCTCAGTACCTAAACATAATGCTAGTTTGCTGCTTAATATATTTATTATAATTACTCATTTAGAGGCATGATTTTGCCATTATCCAGGAAGATAACTGAGGGCAGTAGTTTGCATTACGGACATCATTGTGTTCTAGAATCCAATCTGGAGGGCAGCTACAGAATTAAGAGTTAATAAGAGGATACCCATAAACATGGATGAAGGAAAGAGGGATCCCCCCCAAAAAAATCACTCTCTTTATGCACGAACCATAGATGTCTGCTTGGATCAAGTTAGAGGAAAAATGATTTTATAGTGATTCTTCCACCCTATGTATTTTTATACTGTCCACAACAATGAACACAGCAATTGGCAATTTGGCTCAGGCATTAACTATTGATACACCTTGGGATTTATGGAACAGATTTTATTTCTTTCTAAAATGTACATAATTTTATTGTTCTCAGGAAGCCATACACTAAAAAGCAAAAAACATTTTTTTCTATGAAGGGCAGCAGTTCTATAATAATTTATTTTTTCAGTGTTCCAAGATTCATTGTTTATGCCCCACACCCACGCTCCATGCAAGTTGTGCCCTCAGTACCCACCCCAGGCTCACCCAACCCCCACCCCCTCCCTTCCAAAACCCTCAGTTTGGTTCTCAGAATCCACAGTCTCTCATGCTTTGTCCCCCTCTCTGATTTACCCCAGTTCACATTTCCTTTCCTTCTACTGTCTGTGCTGCTTCTCTGTTTTTTTCAATGGCTCACCTTGACTTGATTTTTATCTTCTTCCAAAGATGAGAAACTTTAACTGTTAATGTTTTTCCCATGGCACATTAAGTTTTTAAATTAGTATTTAAAATTAAAATTACAAAAAAATAAAGTTAAGTAAAATTAAAATTACTGGGGCAACTGGGTAGTTCATTCAGTTAAGTGTCTGCCTTCAAGTCAGGCCATGATCCCAGGATCCTGGAATCGAATATAGCATCAGGCTCCCTGCTCAGTAGGGAGCCTGCTTCTCCCTCTGCATGCTGCACTCCCTGCTTGTGCCCTCCCTCTCTCTGACCAATAAATAAAGGAAATCTTTAAAAATAATTAGAATTACCTGTGCTTAATAAACTTCAGTTTTATCTCATGTATCATAGAATTGCTCTATTTTAAAAGTTGAGCTATATTGTTTAACGGTAGCTAAAATTTCTTAACATTATATAATAGATTATAAAAACACAGCAGAGGCTCACATAAATTACCTCATTTAAAAAAAAAAAACATTTTGATGTTTGCCTAAAGAAAAAATTCGTAGGTATCTTCCCCCCTGCAAAATTCAGCTTTGATGTACAAGTGTAATTAACCTCCTGAATCCCCAATTCGTGATTACTTTCCTCTTCCTGGTGTTTTCTCATGTATTCTGACATTGAGAAAGCACTTTATCTGAGTCTAGTGTTAGGTCTAACGCTGTGTTAAAGTTAAAATGGACATTATTGCTATTAAGAATGGTGGCATTTTTAGGGGTAGGATTCTAACCTGGCATTTTTTGACTCAGAGACCAATGAACCTTCATACTTTCCTCAGAAATAGCAAGTAAAAAGTAAAGAACTGAAGAATATTTCAGCTATGTCCATACCATGATGTTTAGGATACTGTAAAAGTACTTTGCTCACCTAATATATTAATAAAGGTAACATTTTTATTGATATTGAATGATTTATTTTTATCAGTAGAAAGAAGCCGAGAACTAGAAAAGCGTTAATATTGAGGACACATTCTTTCCTCCATACTCTTTATTAGTAAACAAATAAAAGCAGCATTTTCAGTTTTTATTTTTCTTCTTCATGTGCGTCGTCTCAGGTCACATCAACAAAATTTTGCTCTTTGGGAATTAATTCTCACCTAAGCCAGATAACAATGACTCAGTCAAGATGTTTAGAAGAAAGATATTCAGCATCCAGCTTACACATTAGAAAACAAATTATAAAGAAAAAAAAAAGGAGGAAGAAAAAAATTCTTGAAAGGCAAAATTAGGTACTCAACACCAGCCCTTTTAGAGTCAGTGGTGGGAATGGGCTTCATCAGTAGCTGATGATGACAGAGTGTGTTTTCTGCCCCATGAGCAGCACAAAACAGGAGGAAAACTGGCACCTCAAGGAAAGCAGGTGTCGTGCTGACAGCAGAGAGCTTGTGAGACTGCAGCGGGCCCCGTGGTCCTGTTACTTGGTTGTGTTCACATCAGAAGAGCACCCACGAGAGGCACTGGACTGACAGCCTGGTTGACACGTAGCCACAACTTCTGCAAATATTTACATTAGGCGCCGGGGAGCAGTATAAACACGCGTTATGGGGCACAGAGTAAATAGGAAGGGCTGTGTTAGGGAGACGATCTGGATTTTTGTGCAAGGAGTGACTTCAAAAACGGAGGATAATCTGAAGAGTAAGATGAACAAATCTTCCCAGGAATGGAAAGATGTCGCTTTAATATCATAACATTTCATTTACCCATGCATTTCTTTGAAAATTTTCCAATTTTATTTATGTCTTGATGTATTTGGGTTTTGAGGGCACATTTTCCCCCCAGGCAGCTTATAATATGTATTGTGGTGGAATCTATAATAATTGAGGTCTGAGCATATCATACTTTCTAATTATGATACATTCTGTATATTCAGTATATATACACAACATAGAGTTTATGGTAGCTATTTGAATATTGTAGGTCCCACAATATTATAGTATTTGTTGAATAGATTCCCTGAAGATAATAGTTTCTTTGCAAGAATGGCAACAAAATTACCATTTAAGAACAAATTTAATTATCTTAGGTTTCAGATAGTTCTTTTTTTGAATACCGAGTTAAAAAATGAACACATTGTGACCAAAAGGCTTGATATCTTTCATTGATACGGATGGGTTTATTTTTAAGATTTCAAAGAAAAGAAATAGAAGAAAATGTTAATATTGGAAATCCAACTCTGTCACCCACATTCTCCACTAATGATAAACTGAAAGCAGCTAGCCACCTTGGCTTTTTATTTCTTCAATATCTTAATAGTTAAGGTCCTTTTACACTTTTCTAAACTTTACCTGTTTTATAACAAAGTCCCGTGTCTTTGCAAAATGGAAAGAAATTGGCACTCTCATAATTTATAAATGCCTTAGAGACAATCCTACTAACTGATGATTTTTATGTTGATTTAAAAAAACATGGACTTACATATTTAAAAAAATCACCAGAAACAAAGCAGAATGGTTTGATGAGAAAATTGTTCAAATAGACATACCTGGCTATTATTTGCAGAAAAATAAAGATAAAACATTTATTAATCTATGAACCTAAAAGAGAATAATACAGAAGCCCATTTAAGTAGCTGCTGAAATGTCTCACCCACCCAGCTTGGCCATTGTGTATTCTCTCTGAGTAAGAAAGCAAGCACTGAGATCTTAAGGGTCAGAAGTTTAAAATAGTAAACACATGCCACTCAAATTCATGACACACTGGTGAGACAGTGAGCAAGGAATTTGGAGGAGCCCTCTAGATCATCCCCTTTCAACCTTCTTCATTAGCTCATAGCAATCAGATTTCTTCTTATAATGTCTTTCTTGATTTTATTTCCTATAATATAAAATTTTATTATTCCTATAATCGTGAATGTGGCCATTTTTGTGCAGAGTTTGTTATTCTCGTTATTCTCCATATCTTTTGTTAATAAAGATAAAAATTAAACCACTGTGTCTTGACTTACGGGTAAGAACAGAAGTCAGATGGCAAACAGTCTACCAAGAGAATTTTTATTTATTTTTATTAGTGTTGTTTTAAAGATTTTATATATTTATTTGACAGAGGGAGACAGTGAGAGAGGAAACACAAGCATAGGGAGTGGGAGAGGGAGAAACAGGCTTCCTGTGGAGCAGGGAGCCTGATGTGTGGCTCCAGCCCAGGGCCCGGGACCATGACCTGAGCTGAAGGCAGAGACTTAACGGCTGAACCACTGAGGTACCTGACCAAGAGAATTTTTAGAGCTAGGATGGATTTTTATTTTAAAAAAATATTTAAACAATTTTATTTATTTGACAGAGAGACAGATAGCACAAACTGGGGAGCAGCAGGATAGGGACCCCCATGTGGGACTCAATCCCAGGACTCTGGGATCATGACCTGACCCAAAGGCAGATGCTTAACCAATTGAGGTACACAGGTATTCCCTAGGATGGATTTTTAAAAGTACATTATGAAATTTCTCTTCCCTACCTATTTTGAAATATAGTCTTGTTTGTCTCTATTGGACTGGATGCCTTTGAGCAGCGTTTTAGATATCTAAATGTAGAGCTATACTCTTATTCAATCTTTTTATCTTTATATGTAGTATATATAATTTAGACATTTCAAAGTCATTACCTCATTTGTTTCCACAGTATCTTTACAAGATAAAGTAGACTGAGAGACTTTTCAGCTCTTAACTATAATGCTACATTTTTCTCCTGTTAATTTAAAAAAAATCACATTAGCTTTTTATATTGTTATATATTTATTGTTAAATCTGGGGCAATCTACTACGTACCTGTTACGTATTTTTTCGAGACCAACCTCAGTGCCATTTTTCTCTTATCTTTGAAATCCTCTTAAGTTGAAATATTGTGGGAAGATTTTGATAGCCTTGTCATTGAATACCAATGCCAAGACCTTTTATAGTAAGAAAGCAATTCTTTATGGTTTTATCTAAATCCAAACCAGATGTTGAGTGGGAGGAAGTGTCTATGACATCCAGGCCTCTATTTTTGTTTTGTTTTGTTTGTTTCCTCAGAACTAAGAGTATTTGTTTTATTTCTTTGATTTTACTTTTGAAACCTCAGCATTTGATATTGTGTACATAGAATTGTTTGTTGGCTTGGATTAGATTAAATTTTACACAACTTTCACAGTTTTCCCTGACACAGTTCTTTCTTCTGTTCCTTATATGTGTTTTTCCTCTCTGAGCAAACTCTCTGGCAGTCCCAAGAAAAGACATTTTTTGAAGGTATGGGTTGTGCCATGCAGCCAATGACGTAAAATCAAACTGATGTTTTACAGACAACAGCATCAGAAGTAAAGTGACTCAGTTGTTACATGTTTTCACATCATGATTTTGTAATGTCACACAACTACATGCCAGCAAAGGGGTTCTTTCTAATAACTAACAGTTATTGAATGCTTGAGCTATACAAAGCCATGTACCTAGTCCTTTGTTGTACTGGGATTTGAAGCCAAGCATCTTCCCTCACTCCAGTGTCCACCTTGCCGATCCCTGTAGACCCTGTGCCCCAGCGGGGTTGTGGTTCTTTGAGCTTGAGCACATCAGCACTCCACATGCCTCAACAAGAAGTTTTCCTCCTTGCATGCATTTTCTGCTTGACTTTGCGGGAGTGGACGAAGCAGATCAGTTTGGGAACAAAAAATATAAACATTCAAACACAGACCTATTTATTATGTGTGTTTACATTTACGGTTTTAAGGAAAGAGCCCTGGACTTACAATCAGCCAACCTTAACTCCTATTCTGTCTTCCACTTGATAAATGGATGATTTGGGCAGATTAGGTGAGCATTGTTGAGTCTCTGTCTCCTCATTTATACAGAAAGGTCATAGGATTCCTGAGTGGCTGCCTTCAGTTCAGGTCATGATCCTGGAGTCCTGGGATGGAGCCCACCTCAGGCTACCTGCTCAGCAAGGGGTCTGCTTCTCCTTCTGACCTTTCTCTTCTCATACTGACTTTCTCTCATTCTCTCTCTCAAATAAATAAGATCTTAAAAAAAAAAAAAAAAAAAGGTCATATTGCTTTTCCATGACCAGATTGTTGTGGAGATTAAATGAAACAATAAATGCAAAGGTAAGAGCAAATGAACTGAAATGTAGCAAGAAATAAATATATATGACCATGTTCTTTGCTTTCTTCTTCCAAAGCTGGTGGTTTAAAAATGGTTAGAATTATCTGTTAAAAGTATTCAGAGACTCAAAGTATTTAACAGGGGGTTGTTTCATTTTTGTCAACTGTCAATGAAACCAGAAATGAGTTATCAATTCTTTAAACCTTTGTTCATAAGAATTATTGTTGATATATCATCACTTTAATAATTCAAGCGTTAAGACATTAGGCTAAATGATTTATCATTGTCATGACATTTAATAAATATAGTTTTAAAAATACTTTTGGAACCTAGCCCATGGGAGGGTGGAAATCAATATAAAATTTATCTTTATTTTTCCAATTAAGAAAAAGGAGAGAAGAGAATAAAGCAGAGTATACCACTCCTAGTGAACCTAATTATTATTTTTGTGAAACTTTTTGTTTGGGTTTATACACATGTGTACACACACACACACACACATACACACATATTTTTTGCCTTTTCCTGGTCATCTATATGTATATATTAGTTTGTGATATAAATGTTACTTCTTACGGTGGATTTCAGCATTGAAAATGTCACTGCGTTATGGACCAGTTAATCTCCAAATAGTATGTTTGTGTACTTGTGTACTAATTTTGTACTCATCATGTTCTTTTCTCTCCTGTAGTCCCCATTTCCACACCAATGTGCTAGCCTGTCCTTTACACTTGGGACATTGGTTTTTATCTCCACACTCACCAACCAGCTATCATGCCAAGTCATTTAGAAGACTCTCTTGACATCTCTGGCTTTAGGCTAATGTTTTATGTAACTGATACATGCTCTTTGCCACCAGTTGCCGTTAGCCATCAAAAAGACAGCTTGGTGAGTTGAAAAAAGAGATGAATTTTTATTGTTATTTGCACTTTGCCTAATAATTCCTGCTAATTTTAATAGCATTTGGGGTGCTAAAATTATCTTAGGAGAACAGTTTAATAATTGCATAGCACGTTAGGATAACAAGTCATTATGCCATCTTGAATTCCTCAGACAGGGAGCTTTAGCAGAGCAAAAGTGCAAGAAAGTCCTGCCTGTTAGACTGAAATTTTGCTGGAGATGTGTACATGTGAACCGTCACTCAGGTGGAGGCAGCTGAAGGAAGGGAGATGAAATGTCAGCAGCAGACCTGGCCCGCCAGGTTGAAATGCAGGCCATAGAATTCCTCTCAGGGCCATCAGGTAGTAAAGTGAGCAGAGATCACTTTGTGCTGAGTTCTGCTTCACACATGGACTGTTGCAGAGGTGAGGGGAAGCACTGCTTCTCTAAACCACTTGGCAGGGCATAGCCTTTACCCACTGTCCCTCCCTCCTTCCTTCTCTCCCTCCCTTCCTTCTTCCTCCCCTCCCCTGCCCCCACACCACTTAGCAAACCAGTAGAAACTAAGTGGCTAAAGGAAAAAAAAAATGATAGGACTAAGAGAGAAGGTATGATATACTTGACATTTCACTTTGAAAATATTTTAATAATTCAGCCTAATATACTCCTTCACTGCCAACCTCTCTGAGTTCTACCGTCCATGCAAAACTGAGCTGAAAATGTTTAAATCTCAAGCTTAAAATAGGAGGTGGGGAGATACGGTGCATGTCAAAATATGGTTAAAGAATCTTTGCAATTTTTTTGATCCCTTGATACTTATTTCATGATATGTTTAAGAGCTATGGGAAGGGAAAATTTAATATTTTATTTTACCAATTAAAGAGTTGTATTTTGCCACCATTAAGATACCCTTGGCTTTGCTTTATTGGATCATTAATTAGCACTTTGAATGGCTGAAGGAACTTACTCAGTACACATGTATCTTGCAACACACAAGAGGTGTATATTAATGAAAGACTAAAACATACCCAGGAGTACTTTAGTGCCATATTAAAACATTTATAAATGGGACTTTAATTTAAAGTGCTGTTAAAATGAAAATGAAATGCTATATTGGTTCTCAGGCCAGATGCTCTCTAGAAAATACAGTGTATTTTGTTCCCACTGCAAATTATAACTTCAAGTCTGGACAGACACGCAGATAATTCTCTGATGACTAAATGTAAGCATGCAAGCATCCTTAGAATGACTCTGATTTTGTACACTAGGTGGCAGAGGGTTTCCAGGAATCTTTCTGCATCAGCTTTGCAACTGAAGACAAAAAAAATTGTTAAAGTTTTGTTTTTCAGCAGTGGACTAACTTTCTTCTTCCTCCTCCTAAATGGGGAAGTATTAAGTGAAATTTAAGCTACCTGTTTTGTTGAATCAGATTTCAATGAATGCAGTGAATTTTTCTCTCTAGTAAAGACATCTTTTTCTATATAGAGTAGCAGAAATAGGGTTTTGCTGTTCTTAGTTTTTATTTAATTTTTGTTTTTCACTTTGTTTAATGTCATTTTATCTTTATTTTAAATTTTATTTTGAAACAACCAAGAGCACGATTCAAATGAGTGTCTGATGGGACAATGCCTCGTATTTGTACTACACCTCTTTTTTATTTATTTGTTTGTTTGTTTGTTTATTTATTTATTTGACAGAGAGAAACACGGCCAGAGAGGGAACACAAGCAGGGGGAGTGAGAGAGGGAGAAGCAGGCTTCCCGCGGAGCAGGGAGCTTGATGTGGGGCTCGATCCCAGGTCTCCGGGATCATGACCTGAGCCAAAGGCAGCTGCTTAACCAACTGAGCCACCCAGGCATCCCCACCTCTTTATTTTTTAAAGAACTTTCACATGAATTATCCTGTTGGATCCTTACAATAACCCTGGGATATATTTTCTTCCTTTTGCACAACAGGAAATAAAGCTTATACAAGTTCTTCAAGATTCAGTATTAAATTGTAAGAGTAAACCCAAAATACTGCTGAATTTTTTTCATTCTTTCTACTCGGGCACAAGAAATTTCAATAGAAAATTTAGCTAAAAATAAGCTAGAAGCTGTAACTATATTAATTAGGGGAAGTGGGAAATGGAAATATGCTTTCTTTTTAAATTGGCATATACATACTGTTTAGTAAAAAGAGAGAGAACGAAACCAAATAAGTAAACTGATTTATTTAAAAATATTACCAGCAATACCCCAAATTATCAGAATTTTATGTTACATGAAAAAGTTTATTACATGATTTATGTATATTTATTCATAATAGGTTGCAATGGATTCAGTGCATATTCCTTTTTTGGGTGTCGAAGAGAAGAGTAATTTTCGTAATAGATCACTGCTTCTCCAGGCCTGCTTCTCAGAACAACTAATACCAGATTCGCCCAGAGTTTATTAAGAATGAAGATTCTAGGTCCTACTATTGTTGTAATTAGTTGTAGTCATTGAAAATTAACCCAATTATTTTCATTTTCAGAAAATATCTGAAATTTGGCCACTAACTTTTTTGTTTTTTGGGGACGGGGCCACTCACTTTTGAGAAGCAATAGTTTTTACTTTTTTGATATAATATAGATACAAATAAAAGTTATCTAAACAGGGTTATGATAATTCTAAATCTCCCTTTCAGATACCATAAATTATAACATAAATTTTATTCCATGTGAAAAGAGATGACATTATGAATCAATAACTTAATTAGGCTTGTAAAGAAAGGAAATTGGTGCACACATGTACATGGAGAAGGCATATCGCAATGGAAGGTTTTCTTTTCTAGGTAAATGGTTATAAATGCTCTCAATCAACATTAGTTAATTAGGCAGCATTATCCTTTGGAAAATAATTTGAGAGGCACAAACAATTTTTTTTCTGTTACTAATTTTTACTTCTGATTCTTAAGGGATCTAAGAACCAGTCATTTTACTTCTGTGTATGTGTTTTAGTGTAAATTTGACAGATGTAATAATTGGTGGTTATAGTAGTATTTTTTAAAAGATTTTATTTTTTTTTATTTGACAGGAAGAAAAAGATCACAAGTAGGCAGAGTGGTAGGTGGAGAGAGAGGGGGAAGCAGGCTCCCTCCTGAGCAGAGAGCCTGATGTGGGGCTCCATCCCAGGACCCTAAGATCATGACCTGAGCCAAAGGCAGAGGCTTAACCCACTGAGCCACCCAGGCGCTCCAATAGTAGTATTTTTAAGGGATAACAGTCTGTTATGCATTTTAGTGAATAATTATAAAAGCACACATGTCAAATGAGTTTATTGGTAAACAATATAGGCATAAATGAAAGAAAACCAATCAAGTGGAAGATCAATCATACAAAGAAATCTTTTTCAGAATTTGTTTTGGGAGATATTCAGAGGAGCCACAAGGACAATTAAAATTTCAATTAATTTTAGAGATGAAATATTTTTTACAATATTAAGCACATTTTTCTACTGTAAAAATTTTAAAAGCAATTAATAGGCCAGTGTAAGTAAACTCTTTGGAGGCAAGTTATTTAGTTTGCTGTTTCCTGAAAGCATTTGGCAACAAAACATTCTCTGCATAGGTATCTCCTGGGATTAGCATAGTCTGGAATAAAGTTAAGAAAATCTGAATTTAAGATTACCTAAATAGTGATGAACCACATAATCCATTGTAGCCTACTTAATATGGTTCTTTCTGGGAGGAAAATGAATTGTGGTTGATTTCAGTACATCTTTTACATTGTAAAAGTTCTAAAACCTCCTCCTATCTTCCTTCATCCCAAAACCTCCTCTTATCATCCTTCATCTTTTGCCATAAGGATTAATCCTGCTTTTTCATGATTTCAGACATGATGAAATAAGCTAGGAGGACTCAAATACAATAGAAGAATAAGAAGAGTGGTACCAGATTCACTGCTCTTTGATTATAGCACTACTGGCTCTGATTTCGTGCCTTCCTGTCATTATTCTGGGTTCTGATACATCCCATCTATTGAGAACTCAACTGTCTGTTTGAACCTTTTAACTGACAGTGTTTACATGGAATTAAATTCAAATCTGGCTACAAAGCCAGTGTTGTTTTTATAAACTCTGCAATAGCATAGTTACCGTAATCCTTCACTTGCTGTCTATTTTAATTTTATAACCCTTGTTAACCAGTACCATAAACATAAAACAACTTTATATTTACAGTATTTTTGAGAGATTACTTCTTTTAAAAAAAATCTGATAGGAAGTCATTTATTTCTCTGGTACAAATTGCCTTGAATAAAATGTGGCCATAGGGAAAAAGGAAATCATTATCTGTGACCGCTACAGTATGAATTGTGTTATGTAATCATAGTCCAGATAGGAAACCCCAAACTGTTGGTCTCTGCATATGAACCTATATATGAAAGTCACATCAATGACACCTTTCCTCAATGATCTGACAGCATCAACGCGAATAGTCTCAGTACACTTTGCAACACTGTTGCTCTCAGAACATTTTCTCGGTGTAACCACAACGTGGCGCTGCTGTGCCATGACAGTGAGTCCCAGTCGTGCTCCAGGACAGTTTTCGGAGTCTAGAGAAATGAAACAAATCAGACACATGGTGAGCAAAGGGGGAGTGCAACACCTGAAAGCTTGCTTTATGGCCTAAAATGGAAAGATCTGTAATTGCAATAAAGAAAATATTTATAAATGCATTAGCTGAGTTGGAGTTAACTAGCACAGATTCAGAGTAATGCTTGTACAAGTCCAGGTTATAAATAAAAAAAATGTGGATTGGTTTTTGTTGTTGTTGTTGTTGGTTTTGTTTTTTTTTTTTTTAGTTTCTATTAAATCGTCCTGTCCTATTTCCTAGAACTAGGAAATCTTGCCTGTCTGTATTCTGGTGCCTTGTTTTAACGTATGCATTCCTGTTGTTTTGGAACTAGAGTATAAAGGAACACTGCTAGGCTTATGAGAAATAGGACAACCCAAAATATAGTTGATGAGAAAAATGTTTTTGAAGCACTTTAATGCTAGCTAATTTGTACTGTAGAGCAAGCTTGTGAAAGGGTTTGAACGTATATTATTTTTCATGTTCTCCAAATGGGGAAGCAAAGGCCCGGAAAGCTTTAAAAATTTGCCCACATTTGAATCTAGCACTAGCATCAACTTAGTCCCATTTGTCCTCTTCTATGTCCAGAATTTCTTCCATTTTTGTTTGGTGTGTTGGCCCACATTCCCTGACTTGCCACATTTCCCAGACTTGCCATGTTGTTTGTTTCTCTTCCTACTTACTTCCCACCCCTACCCCCCGCCCCCCGCACCTTTCAGCACTCCTGCCCTGTTCCCCAGCAGATGGAGAGAGTAACCTTCTCAGTTTCTGTTTTTCCTATATTACCACTTACTTGTTGGCATAATGTAATATGTAACTCCATGGAAGACATGAACGCAGGGGTTGCGAAGGAAGAATGTTCTTGTTTTTTCTGTCCTGGTTTCCAAGAGTATTTTGGTAAAAATACCTTGACCTCTTTGAATTGCTATCAAGAAATACAGAGCTCAACTGAAGTCTGTACTCATTGTTTCCCACCTATGTTTTGCTTGTTATAAAATATATTTTGTGCGGTTGAAGACCAAAGTGTGACTAGCTGCTCCATGGCTAGAATTTGAAGCAGAAATTCCGAAGTGTGGCATTTCATACTGTACATAGGAATGTCTATTCTTTAATCCAGGGGTGCCTGGATGGCTCAATCACTTAAGCGCCTGCCTTTGGCTTACATCATGGTCCCCAAGTCCTGGGATAGAGTCTTGCATTGGGCTCCTTGCCAAGCCTTCTGCCCTTGCCTACCCTTCCCCTCCACTCCCCATCTGCTTGTGCTCTCTCTCTCACACACACTGTCTCATATGCTCTCTCTTTCAAATAAATACATAGAATCTTTAAAAGTAAATAAATAAACCTGAAAAAAATCCTGGGACTTTGATGACCCCTTATAGCTTGTGCAGGTCTATTTTGATCCTCTTGCAGTGAGACACTAAATAGTGAAAGGAGCTTTTTGACACATAATATAGGGTTTATATGTGCATATTTGTCTTTACAATTTTTATTTTTTGCTGGATCCAAGAAGACTTTTTTTTCCCCCCCTGATTACTTGGATGCACCTGTTAGGATCCTGCTAAAAGCTCTCTTGCTTCTCTGGAGTTCTGAGAAGAGCTTTGTACCTTTGACATTTTCATTAGCTTTTGACTGACTGCCAAGATTTCCACTGCTGTGGTGAGCCCCTGTGTTGGCTTGCCAAGCCCCACACTCAGGACAGCAAGAACCTAACGTAAAGAACATTTGCAGAACAGAATCGTATTCCTTACTAGGTGGTTGGTGCAAAGACAGACTCAGTCCCAGGCAATCTGGAAGCAGGCAGGGTCAATATCAGAAGTGTCCTCACACATTTTTCAGGTGAGGAGTGGGTAGGAGAGAAGGGAAAGGGGAAGATGAGGTTTTCCAAATATTGAACACAAAGGGAGATATTTAGAGAAGGTGCCAAGCACTGACTTATTCAAATTCCTTCCAGTATCTCTTCCTTAGAAGCAAGGCATTTTGGTGTAGAAATAACATAACCAATTTAGAAAGTTAATTTTTAAAAAGTAAAATTGTTTTCTTTTTTTGTTTTTTGAAATTTAGGTAATAATAGAATTTAAAACGTCTCCTCCCCTAAGAGTTAAATCCTACCCTTGTGTGTATTTTTTTTTTAAGATTTTATTTATTTATTTGACAGAGAGAAACACAGCTAGAGAGGGAACACAAGCAGGGGGACTGAGAGAGGGAGAAGCAGGCTTCCTGCCGAGCAGGAAGCCCAATGTGAGACTGGATCCCAGGTCTCCTAGGACCATGACCTGAGCCGAAAGCAGTCGCTTAACCAACTGAGCCACCCAGGCGCCCCTGTATTGGTTTTTTGTTTTGTTTTTTAATACTGATTTTGATAATATAATCGATATTTAGGCTAAAGTTTTTAGATTATTTTAACTGAAAGGTTTAATGTAACTTTCAGGAATGCTTAAAAGTACTCTTGAAATTCACATAAATGTCTATATTTATATCCATATCTCTTTGTGTCTCTCTGATCCATATGTAGATCCATATCTATATCTATCTGTCTCCCATTTATAGGCTCCATAAATTCACTTTAACAGGGTATGAGGCAGAGGAACCTGCTGCATAACGTTCTGTATTTTTACAAATATAATACTGAAATTCATTCTAAGCTTCTTGTTGGAATGCAGTCGTTTTTGATTGCTGATGTTCTACCATCTCTTTACTTGTTGACTGAATGCTATCAGTCAGAGGATTACCACTTATTGCCCCATTCTTCCAGAAGCTTACTTACCTAAATAATGTTACACAATCTAAGTGCTCTGGTCTTCAGAAGGATCGATAAGGGCTAAGTTAGCCAGAAAGGGCATCATTTGATAAATATTTAATTATGGTTAACTGGGTATAATTTATTTTTGTTTGACTATACTGCCTCTCATATGCACCTTTCTAATGTAAGCTCTTCATAGACAAGGACTGTGCTAGTCTTGGGCAAATTTCTGTGTCCTCTGCTTATGACACACAAATCAGGCATTGGAAAGTATTTGTTGAATGAATGCATGCATATCCCACACATGCATAAATGAAAGTCTATAGAAGAATTGTTGGAGATGCTTCGCCCCTTCCCCTAAGAAGATTCTTTCTTCCCTTGATAGGGAAGCTATGCCTGGACAAATAGCAGGAGTTAGAGGACTATGAAGGTCAAGATGGATTTAGGTTCAGAGAGGGAAGAGATGCTGTCAGTAGGGTTATTCTCCCTGAGTTCGCATTGAGTCTAGTTTAAGAGAGGGTGAATTCACTGAAACAGCACCGAAATCAAGGGGAAGATAATTAACTGCTTATTCATTTGTATGCCTTCATCCCAGGAACCAGCTGTTTCCTGGATCATATTTTATTACAATTTTTATTTATAGTGTGTCTTTGCAAGAAAAACATCCGGTGCAACAGAGCTCAGCAGTTGGTATGTTATAATGCATATTTTATAGCCACACAGAAGACACTGTGTAAGTTACCCCAGAAAAGCAAGGGTGCCTGATCCTCTCACCCCTTTTTTATAGGCTTTTTCATAGGCTTCATGGAGGATTTCTCCTGGGGTTTTGGGGTGTGGTAGAATGGAAAGGTGGTTCAGCTGGAAGTTGGCCAGCAGGATCTGAATCCTTACCCTACTGCTTTGGAGCAGGGCGGCTTTGGTAAATTTACCGGGGTTGGCTCAGTTAAAACTTGCCTCAAGGGCAAGGAGGTGACGAGAGAAAGATAATCAAGTACTTGCAGTCAGAATTTCTTTTTCCTCTCTCTCCTCAATGTACTTTTTCTTGTTCTGAAAGTCTACTCACTGAGTTTAGGAATTCCATTACGATTGTTTTACTTGTGCTACTTTCAGATTTTAAATTTTTAAGTGCTTTGTGGGAAGACCCCTATCATATATCTATGCCATTTTATTTTGTAATATACTTTAAAATACAAAAATATAATGCTATCTCTCGATACAGTTTTCTGTCTTTAGGAATAGGGATTGAACACCCTTGGATTATGAATACATGGATTTTACATAGCCTTTTCACAGTATTTAGAAATGAATTCTTTTTATAATGTATTATAATCCAGAAAGAACAAATATTACAAAATTCAACAAATCAGGGTAAAACAACAGTTGACCCTGGAACAACGTAGGGGTTAGAAATACTACCCGCACCCAGACACACATATACAGCTGAAAATCAATGTATAACTTGGACTCCCCCAAAACTTAACTACCAATAACTTGCAGTTGACTGAAGTTCTTACTGATAACATAAACAGTTGATTAACACACATTTCGTGTTATGTATATTATATACAATATTCTATAGTAAAGAAAAATGTTTTAAGAAAATCATAAGGAAGAGAAAATACATTTATAGTGCTGTATTGAATTTATCAGAAACGAAATCTGCATATCAGTGAACCTGCTCAACTCAAACCCATGTTGTTCAAGAGTCAACTCTAAGTCTTTTGAAACCCTTCCTCTATTTGGCATCCTTTCAGAGAAGTTTGTGGAAATGCGCCATAACGTCTGTAGGTGGCACCGTTGCACCAGAGGGAATAAAACCATAATGGGAGCCTGTGAGCTCTTTCCCAGAACAGCCAACCTGCTTAGTGTTAAGTGTATGCTTAAGAATTCGCTATACCAGTTTTTGGAATCAGGGAATGATGTCTGGGAAGAAGATATGCATTTTTGAGGGGAAAATGTGAAAAATCAAGGACAACCGGATGGATTCTGTAGTAATTGCTTCCATTTTAAAAAAAGGGTTTTAGAGGAGAAAAGACAGTTGAAAGATCCAGATGAGACTTCCTTTTTTTTTTTTTAATGTTTATTTAAATTCCACTTAGTTAACATACAGTGTAATATTAGTTTCAGGTGTACAATATAGTGATTCCACACTTCCTTACATCATCTGGTGCTCATCAGGACAAGTGCCCTCCTTAATCCCCATCACTTGTGTCACCCATCTCCCCCCCCCCCCCCAACAGTTTGTTCTCTGAAGTTAAGAGTCTGTTTTTTGGATTGAGAAGGTTTCACTTTTATTTTCTAGAAACATTTAATTAAACTGCAGAGGACCACAAGTAATTGGACTTACAGTGATTAATGTCAGACCTTAACCACTCAAAATAAAATTCGGTAATCTTCCCTATTCCTCCAAGGTACTTTATGTGGTAAAGACATTTTTATTCATTTTTTTCATTTTCTTACGTCTAGTGTTCTTTCTAGCTTAGGTAAAATGTTCACTTTTTTTCTTTAAGAAAAATCTGATTGGATTTATGTGTTTATAATCCCGGTCAGGGTAATAACATTTCAATTTTTCTTTTTTAAGATTTTATTTATTTGACAGAGAGAAACACAGCCAGAGAGGGAACACAAGCAGAGGGAGTAAGAGAGGGAGAAGCAGGCTTCCTGCCAAGCAGGGAGCCTGATGTGGGACTCCATCCTGGGTCTCCAGGATCATGATCTGAGCCAAAGGCAGTTGCTTAATCAACTGAGCCACCCAGGCGCCCTAACATTTCTTTTTTTTTTTTTTAAGTTTTTATTTATTTGACAGAGAAACACAGCCAGAGAGGGAACACAAGAAGGGGGAGTGAGAGAGGGAGAAGCAGGCCCCCTGCTGAGCAGGGAGCTGGATGTGGGACTTGATCCCGAGTCTCCAGGATCATGACCTGAGCCAAAGGCAGTCGCTTAACCAACTGAGCCACCCAGGTGTCCCTCTTGTGAAATTTTCTTAAAGTATAGTGGATATGTATTTCCCATATACATCGACCCAGGTTCCATTTATTTTGTTTTTTACTTAAATGTATTCCACCACTTGACTTCAAACCCTGTAGAGCCTCCTTTTCTCCGTAACTCTACAGTGCTAAATATTTATCAGGTACCCATAAATAAGTGGGTGTGTTTCTGAGGTTTTTTATTCTGTTCTGTTAATTCAAGTGCCTGTCCATGTGTGAGTATAGCTTGTTGATTAGTAGATCATTTTAAGTCCGTATATCTGGTTAAGACTTCTTTTTCAACAGTGTTTTGATGCTTGCAATTCTGGGTATATCTTAAAGCTTATCAAATGCTGCCAAATTTATTGGGATTTGGGGTGGGGTTGCATTGCCTTAAATTCTTTATAATATTTCAACTTAAACAATGAACATGGTATATATCTTCATTAGTTAACCCCTTTTAATTACTATTTCTCAATAAACTTTCATAATTTTTTTGGATGATGTCTTACATATGTGCTTATAGTTATTCCTAGAATATCTAAATCGATACTGATGCTATTATAATTTACTGAAATTTTGTTTTCCTTACTGTTGCTAGTAACTAGGAATGTATTGTGTATGCCAATTTTATATCCAACAACTTTGTAGAACTACTTAATTAGCTCTAGAAATTTACCTGAAGTTCTTTTGCATGTAATGATATTAGCTGGGAAAAGGTAATTTTTCCCTTCCTTTCCAATCCTTATATTTTATTTATTGTTCTTGTCTTGTTGTATTATTTAAAATGTAATGAAATTCTGAATGAAAGTAGAGTTAATCCTTCTTATTTTGATTCCAAAATTAAAGTGATAGGTCAGTTATTCACCAATGAACTTTTCTGTAGACTTTTGTAAATCTTATGCCAGATAAGGAAAGTTCCCTTTAATTCTTATTTTGCTAAGAGTATATAATAACTAGGTATTAAATTGTATTAAATTATATTAAAAGGATTTTTATTTTTTATAGTATACTTGGCATACAATGTTACATTAGTTTCAGATGTACAACATAGTGATTCAGAAATTCTTAATATAGAATTATCTGTCATCATACAGTGCTATTAGAGTGTTATTGACTATGTTTCCCATGCTGTACTTTTCATTCTTATGACTTATTTATTTTATAACTGGAATTTTGTACCTCTTAATTCTCTTCCTCTGTTTTGCCTATCCCTTCAACCCCCTCCCCGCTGGCAAACACCAGTACACTAGTTTATTCTCTGTATAAAGTGATTTTTTCTTTTTTTAATTTTTATTTTAATTTCAGTTAACATGCAGCGTTATATTAGTTCATATACAATATAATGATTCAGCAATTCCATACATCACTTAGTGCACATCACAACAGTGCACTCCTTAATCCCCATCAACTATTTAACCCATGCCCCCAGCCACCTACCCCCTTGGAATCATGGGTATGTTTTGTATAATTAAGAATCTGTTTCTTTTTCTTTTCTTTTCTCTTCTCTTCTTTTCTTCCTTCCTTCCTTTCTTTCTTTCTTTTTTTTTTTAAGATTTTGTTTATTTATTTGACAGAGATAGACACAACAAGAGAGGGAACACAAGCAGGGGCAGTGGGAGAGGGAGAAGCAGGCTTCCCACCAAGCAGGGAGCCCGATGCAGGGCTGGATCCCAGAACCCTGGGATCATGACCTGAGCAGAAAGCAGATACTTAACGACTGAGCCACCCAGGTGCCCCCAAAAGTCTGTTTCTTGTCTTGTCTCTCTCTCTCTTTCTTTTTCCCTTTGTTTGTTTTGTTTCTTAAATTTCATATATGAGTGAAATTCCAAAGTATTTGTCTTTCGCTGACTTATGTCACTTAATATACTCTCTAGCTAGGTCCATGTGGTTGCAAATGGTGAGGTTTAATTCTTTTTTGTGACTGAATAATGTTCCATTGTGTGTTTGTGTGTATGTATACATGTATGTATGCATAGATATCATCTCTTCTTTATCCATTCATCAATCAATGGACACTTGGGCTGCTTCCATACTATTCCATGGTTATTGTAAATAATGCAGCTATAAACAGAGAGGTGAATATATCCCTTTGCTTATTTTATTATTATTTTTTAATATTTCCCTTTGAATTAGTGTTTTGGTATTCTTTGGTTAAATACCCAGTAGTGTGGTTGCTGAATCATAGGGTAGTTCTATTTTTAACTTTTTGAAGAACCTTCATACTGTTTTCCACAGGAGCTGCACCACTTTGCATTCCCACCAACAGTGCATGAGGGTTCCTTTTTCTCCACATCCTCCCCAAAAGCTATTGTTTCTGTTATTTTTTGCCGTTCTGACAAGTGTGGGGTGATATTACATGACAATTTTGATTTGCATTTCCCTGAAGATAAGTGACGACGAGCATCTTTTCATGTGTCTGTTGGCCATTTGGAGAAATGTTTTCTCATATCTTCGGCACATTTTTTAATTCAATTATTTGTTGTTTGAGTGTTGAATTGTGTAAGTTCTTTATATGTTTTGGATATTAACTCTTTATTAAATGTGCCATTTGCAAATATCTTCTCCCATTCTATAGATTGCCTTTTAATTTTGCTTATTGTTTCCTTCACTTTGCAGAAACTTTTTATTTTGATGTAGTCCTGACAGTTTATTTTTGCTTTTGTTTTCCTTGCCTCAAGGGACAGACATATCTGGAAAGAAATTCTTATGACCAGTGTCAGAGAAGTTACTGCCTGGTGCTCTCTGCTGGGCTCTTATGGTTTCAGGTCTCAAATTTTGGTCTTTAATCCATTTTGAATTTATTTTTGTGTATGGTGTAAGAAAGTGGTCTAGTTTCATTCTTTTGCATGTTGCTGTCCAGTTTTCCCAACACCATTTGTCAGAGACACTCTTTTTCCCTTTGGATATTTTTTCCTGATTTATCAGATATTAATTGACCCATATAGTTGTTAGTTCATTCCTGGGTTTCTACTATGTTCTATTGATCTGTGTGTGTCCATTGTTGTGCCAGTACCATGCCATACTGCTTTGATTAGTACAACTTTGTAATATAACTTGAAGTCCAGAATTGGGATGCCTCCAGCTTGTCTTTTCTTTTTCCTTTTCTTTTTTTAAAGATTCTATTTATTTATTTATTTATTTATTTATTTATTTATTTATTTATTTGGGAGCCTTATGCAGGGTTCTGTCCTGGGACCCCAAGATCATGACCTGAACTGAAAGCAGATGCTTACCCGACTGAGCCACCCACATGCTCCTGCTTTTCTGGTTCAAGGTTGTTTTGGCTATTTGAGGTCTTTTGTGGTTCCATACAAATCTTAGGATAGTTCATTCTAGTTCTGTGAAAAATACTGTTGGTATGTTGATAAGGATTGCATTAAATATATAGATTGTCCTTGTGTAGCATAGATATTTTAACAGTATTTGTTCTTCCAATCCACAGGCATGGAATTTCTCCCTTTCCTTGTGTCATCTTCAGTTTCTTTCATCGGTGTTTTATAGTACAGGTCTTTCACCTCTTGGGTTAGGTATCTTATTGTTTTTGGTGCAATTGTAAATGGAATTGTTTTCTTAGTTTCTCTTTTTGCTGCTTCATTATTGGTGTGTAGAAAAGCGATAGATTTATGTGCATTGATTTTGTAACCTGAGACTTTAAAGGGATTTTCTTAATGTATTATGATCATGAGATTTCTTCTAATTTGTCAATATAATTAATTATACCAACTGATTAATAGTAAGTAATTTTCATTCCTAGAATAAACCCACCTTGGACATTACATATAATCCTTTTTGAACATTGCTGAAATCAATTTGTTAGTATGTTTATGGAATTTTTGCATTTGTGGCTATGAATGGGACTGGCTTGAAGTTTTTAGATATGCAAAAAAATGGAGTTAAAGTCGAAATCAAGATGTAATATGTCTTATACATACAAAATAAAAACTGGTTCTTTAATTTGTGAAATTCCCTGTTTTTCTCATAGTAAATAAAAAAAGTTTTATGTAGAATTTTAATACTACCTTGTAATACTTTAAAAAAATTTTTTTTAAATATTTTATCTACCTATTCGAGAGAGAGAGAGAGAGAAAGAGGGAGCTTACAAGCAGAGGGAAGGACAGTAGGAGAAAGAAAAGCAGACTATCCACTCTTCGGGGAGCCTGATGCAGGGCTCAATTCCAGGACCCTGAGATGATGACCCACCAAAGTCAGATGCTTAATTGCTTAATTATTTGAGCCACCCATGTGCCCCTAATGCTACCTTGTAATTTAAAGATTTATATAACTTGCCACTGACAGTATTAACAAAGCATGTTAGTAGAGCTTAATACTCTATTTCTTATGTCCTATAGAACTTGTCTGTTTTCTATATGTATGGCTTCATAGGACAGTGAAGCTAATTAAATTCCATTCCCCTCACTCTCCCCAAAACAAATATTCAGGTAAAATTCATTGGCATCCAAGTTTTATTGTCTTTCCATCTTTTCCTGATGAATGAATCTCAAGGATTCTAGTGCTATAAAACAGCTCAAGTTCATGATTGATGACTTGTAGTTACCTTTGACACGAGTGACTTCTGATATTAGGATGTCGGAGACTACACACTTGCTCTTCACTTGTGGTCTGTGAAAGACGTGTGCGAAATCCCACTCTGTTCTACCAGTTCAGTTTCATTTGTCCTCTGAAGTGTGGACAGAGATCTGGCAGAGAATTAATTTTTCTCAAGAAAGTCTAAAAGCACAAAAACGAAATATGATGAAGCCTTTCCTCTTAAGAAGATTAAAGATGTACTGAAGATAAATGATAACCTTATGGAACATTTTTAATATGGTGTAAATTAGTATGTGATATCGTTCCAAAACAGATAAGATAGCAAACAAACATTTTAGAGTTCAGAAAAGTGAAAGATTTGTTACAAGTGGTAGGATGTGAACTGGGACTTGTTGGATTTGTTTGAGAAGATAGATAAAAGAAGACAGTAGAAGTGAGGGGAGTAGTATAAGTAATATTCCTTCTTCTTCTCGCACTATAATTCTCTGAATCTTGAAAGGAAGCATATTAAATGACTGCTATTGCCTCAGTCCTGTTTCAGCCTTTATGTGTATTATCTCATTGAATCCTTGGAGAAATCCTGCAAGAGAGCACTAACAGATGAAGAAACTAAGGAATGGAGATCTCAAGGAAACTTGCCAAAATTCAGCAAGTGCTAAGGGATGACAGTTGATCCCAGGCATCTACTGAAATCCTGACGTTCTAAACTATCCTAATATATTCCTGCTATATGGGGATGATGAAAAAGAGAAGTTTGCTTTTGAGGGAGAATGAAAATGATAACCACAGATACCTCAAACCTAGAATGTTCCCACACTTACCAGATCAGCTGATTCTGACATTAAGACTTGCCTTTCTTGGGGGGCGCCTGGGTGGCTCAGTTGGTTAAGCGACTGCTTTCGGCTCAGGTCATGATCCCGGAGACCCAGGATCGAGCCCCATATTGGGCTTCCCGCTCGGCAGGAAGCCTGCTTCTCCTTCTCTCCGTCCCTCTGCTTGTGTTCCCTCTCTAGCTGTGTTTCTCTCTGTCAAATAAATAAATAAAATCTTAAAAAAAAAAAAAGACTTGATGGCTCTTTCTATTATTAGTTTTAGAAGCTTGTTAGGATATATATACATATTAATAAAACATATTTTTCAGCTTAATATTATTTTTCTGTGTCCATGAAACATTATTAATCATTCACAATTATATAAGCATCATAGAATTATTTACTTAAACAAGGTTAAAATTCCTTAAATGTTTAGTTTCTGATGTCTACTTAACCTATGTAGAGACTGCAGTCAGTTTGTTAGGAGGTAATGGGAGAAAACTAAGAAGTAAAAGGATAAAATGACAAACTATGTGTTAACAGGAGTAGCACTTAATATGGATTTTAAACTGCTGAAAAAGTGAAAGCTAAGGAAATGTGTCCATCCACTCAGTCCTCCCAGTGTGTGTTGGGAGAAGTTTTATGTTATGCCACTAACCCTTAAATTGCCTATACATGAAAAAGAACTACCATGAAAAGATCCCAGAGACCTAGGTATTCACCCACCATAATCTGTACCTGTGTGTAAAAATAACATCATTTAAAAAGAAGTGTCCTTTTTGTTTAATGCTTCATAGATATGAATTACAACTCAATAGACTCTCATAGCCAGTCATAGATTAGATTATAGTAACCACAGAGAATAAGAAATTAAATGGATGTCCCTGTTTCAACTAAGTCAAAGAATTAGTAATATTCTTATATGTTAGAGGCAGAGCTGAAACCAGAACTAGCTTCTTCTCACACCTGATCCACGACATATCATTTTATTAATCTTTTTTAAATTTTTTTTTAATTTTCTGTGTGTTGAGACGGATGGTTCATTTTGAGCCCTAATCTTTTATTAATTGCTTAGAAATTAGGACCCAAGCTGTACTAAGTGTCATAAGTTGCATAAAACCAATCTATAGTATAAAAGAATCCTTCTGAGTAGAGTCCAGTGTCCTAATCACTACTTGGCCATTGTCATCTCTATAGCTGTCACCATCTCTTTTTCGATTGCTGTTTCATTTCAATTTAATCAATGTTTCAGTATTTTCAGAACTAATGTTTATAATCTTCAATATAATATATGATATTTATCCTTCTATTTCTAAGACCATTTTCCTAATGGCTGAACCACTTTGAAATATCAATATGGTGTTTATGTTCTGCACTGTGCTAATTCAGATGGTTCTTCAAGACCATCTGGCATCATGGGCTAGTACAGAGTGCATTGGCTAGGCCAAACAGTAAGTGTTAAGATATGATTTAATAAAATCATTGCAGTTAAAACCTTCAGGGAAGGGAGAAGACTGTATAAGTCTCATTCATCCTTCTCAATGCCTGAAACAGTATAATACATCATTATGTGCTATGTGAAATGTTTCTGAAGAACATAAAATTAGGTTTTGGAACCAATCCAGTTAAAAATGAAATAAATGGATCCAAAGAAAGAAGGATCAAGTTATAATTGAGTTGTGTTGTTATGAAATTTTGAAGGCAGAAAATTAGGACATTACGTTAAGGGAGGTAGAAGAAGAGAAGACTGACAGGAACTTCAGAAAGCATTTAAACACCAGACAGTGTTTTAATTATAAGAGTATTAAGACACTCATTGCTTGCCATATATCCACAGTGGTCCAGTTTTGTAACATGGAAAAGTAGAATGTGTTAGACTTAGGTTCTAATAGTATCCAAGATACTTAGTAGTTTATATTGATGGATAAATTAAGTTTTCTGAACTTTAGTTTCATTAACTATAAAAATAGAAGTCTTATTTACTTTGCAGAGTGTTGTGAAAATAAAATGCAGTAATATATTTTAAAATGCCTTTCTTAGCTTTAGATGCATAGTCCATCTCTAATAAATGCTCATTTCCTTTTTCCTTCCCATTTTGTATTATTGGGATCATTTATCCAGTTTTTATAGATCAAGTCTAGTATACATGAAACAGTTTTTAAAGTTCTTTTGCGAGAAGATTAGCTCCTTAGTATCTTGTAATAAAACTGTTTTTAATAGTTACTGTGGAACGTAATATCTATTAAGCTCTTTCTATGTATTCAGATATTCTGCATGAGACATTAAATTCTCACAGCAATTTTATGTTCTGTTATTTTGTGTTATTTGCTTTTGTATATTTGATCATTACATATAGGGAGTTGGTGATGAGGAGGGACTAAAAATTAAGTTTGTCTGATTCTGAAGCCCATGATCTTAACCACTAAATCATATGGCTTAATTGGTATTCATCGGTGATGTTAACATCTTCTAATTGTAGATGTAAGATGTATTTCTTTAAAGGGGTAGGAGGATAGAATGAGTAGCAAGAGGGTCTGACCTGACTGTGATTGGTGTTGTACTCTTCTAACTTCTTGAACTTGCCTAAACAATATCTTTCAGTCTACTTTCTGCAATATAAAATGGGATAAATATGCTTATCTCCAATGTTATTTTAGGATTAAATAAAATTCGTCTTTGTGCATGCTATCAAAGCACTTGTGTACGGACAGGGCATAGCAAGGCACTATTCCTGGCAGAGGAAGAAAAAGTTGCTAGTTTTTATAGATTGGAAATATTTGAATCATAATGCCTTATGATGACTGAAATAAAAAATGAAGCACTTGGTTTCAATTCCAGTAATAGCAGCAAAGCTGAGACTAAAAATTATGAACTCTGGGGAAAATATAAAAACAGCTATTTTTAAAGGCACAGGAAAATGATGGAAAGAAAGCAGAGACTGGAAGGGATTTGTCGCTTAAAGGAAGAAGATTGTGCAGGGTGAGATTGCTATATAGAAGGCTTTTGTTAGAGGGCGTGCCCAGCTCCCATGACATCAGAGGTCTCAAGCCAACAGCCAGTCTTACTGACTTGAAGAGCCAGATGACTATCTTTTATTCTATAAAACTAGCTTGAAAACAAACAAAAAACAAAAACAGAACAAAACAAAACAAAAAACAAAATGGCTTGAAACTGAGACGGGAGCCCAATAAAGGGAGGGGACCACAGACGAAACAAGCTTCAGATTTGCATACAACTCTTCTCAAATTTTTGGCCCTCTCCCGAACTGTTCTTCCATGAGGGAGACTCCAAACATCCCAGCACAACATAGCAGCTAGATGGCTAGAAGAACTGAGTAGTGAATTTAGCTGCTGTCCACCACAAGGGAGACAGAGTTTAATATCACTCCATAACTGAAAAAAAAATCTTCTTCAGAGAAAGATACAGATTCTAGACTTTGTAACATATTCCTAAAGTTCATTAGAAATAAGAAAAATTAATAGGGTGGCGCCTGGGTGGCTCAGTTGGTTAGGCGACTGCCTTCAGCTCCGGTCATGATCCCAGAGACCTGGGATTGAGTCCCACATCGGGCTCCCTGCTTGGCGGGAAGCCTGCTTCTCCCTCTCTCACTCCCCCTGCTTGTGTTCCCTCTCTAGCTACGTTTCTCTGTGTCAAATAAATAAAATCTTTAAAAAAAAGAAAAATTAATATGCATGCAAAGATACATAAGAAATAAGACCTTGAGTTAAGAGAAAACAGGTAATATTAAACAAACCATGAATTCAAGAGGCCCACATGTTGCAACTGGCAGATAAGGACTTTAAAGTAGCCACTTAGAAGAAAATATGTTTATATTGAGAGAACATGTGAAATAGGTACACACACACACACACACACACACACACACACACACACCTATGTACATATCAAGAATACCTGATGGAAATTACAGAATTAAAACATATCTAAAAGTAAAATTTTACTAGGATTATTTGGTAATATTGGAGAAAAATTTGGAAAGAGTAAGTGAATTTGAATTCAAATCAACATCAACTCTCCTACTTGATGAAAAGAGAATAGGATTTTAGAGGCTCAGAAACTGAGGGACCTGTAGGGTTATATGGCACATATTGTCATAAATGGAAATGCAGAAGAGGAAGAAGTATGGTGCAGAAAATACATTAGGAGAAAATAGATTTTTGAATGTGATGAAAAACAAAAAACAAAGTAGATCTATTAGCTCAAAAAACATTATATAAACATAAATGACCCAAATATATCAGAGTAGAACTTTCAAAAACCAAAGGTAGATAGAAAAAATTTTAAAATAACTAGATAAAAAGGATGCATTATATACTGGGTAACAATCACTATTTTTCTTCAGAAACAATATAAGATAAAAACGAATAGAGATATACTTTTCAAGTGTTATAAGAGAAATTATACCTTCTACTTAGAATTCTATAACCAGTAAAATATATCGAAGTAATTGGAGAAAAATACCATATCTATGTATTACAGTCAGTATTGTTAAGATGTCAGTTATCCCCCAAATTAATATATGGATTTAGCACAATATCAATCAAAATTTCAACAGCTTGTTTTATAAAAATGAGAAATTGATTCAAAAATCTATATGGAGAAGCATCTGGGTGGCTCATTTATTAAGCTTCTGCCTTCCGCTCAGGTGATGATCCCAGGGTCCTGGGATAGAGCCCCACATTGGGCTCCCTGCCCAGTGGAGAGCCTGCTTCTCCTGCTCCCTCTGCTGCTCCCCCTGCTTGTGCATACACTCTCTCTCTCTTACTGTGTCTCTCTGTCAAATAAATAAATAAATACAATCTTCAAAAAATCTACATGGAAATATAAAGGATATAGGATAACTAAAACAGTATTGAGAACGATGTCTATGATTGAAGGACTTTCACTACCTGACATCAAAATTCAAATTAAAGATACAGTATTCATGATAGTAAGTAATTGGCATTAGAATAATATGAATAGGTTGCTGAAATAAAAGAGTAAGGTCAACAATTTTTTGACAATAATTCAGTTGGTAAAGGAAAGCATGGTCAACAAAGAATTCTGAAACAGTTCTCTCTCTCTCTCTCTCTCTTTTTTTTTTTAAGTTTTATTTGACAGAGAGAGACACAGCTAGAGAGGGAATACAAACAGGGGGACTGAGAGAGGGAGAAGCAGGCTTCTTACCAAGCAGGCAGCCTGATGCAGGGACCAATCTTGAGACTCCAGGATCATGACCTGAGCTGAAGGCAGCTGCTTCATGACTGAGCCACCCAGGCACCCCCATGATTTTTCAAAATAGATACACAGATATGTAGATGATGATGGATAGACACACATATATCTTATCACACATTTACTTGATCTGTTTGTTGACAGTATTTAGGAGCATTATCACATCAATAGCAATTACTATACCTATTGCCCAGATTCTAGTTTTTAAATATCATTCTTCAATAAAAGTAACCAGAGTTCGTTGGAGAAATGGAGGGTTCCAGGATCTGAGCAGGGTAGGTACAAGACGAGTCTAGAATGTTTTGTACTAGAAAGTAAAGAAGTTCTCAAAGAACAATCCAGACAGACATGTTAAATGTACCTGAGATTTAGATGAAAGAGGCTCCAAATGGACAAACCTAGTATAATTTGAGTATCAGAAAAAAATAGAGATGGTAAAAGTTCAAGTCCATTTGATAAAATGGAAATCCATGAGTCTAAACTGATAAAAATGAATAAAAGAATGAATGAATATGTGAATAAATAGAAGGGAAAGAATAATTATTTTTTTTGCAATAGAAGATCAACAAATAAATATAGAAATGAAGAGATTAGAAAGTCACTATGTTGTAGTCATCATAGTAATAATCGCTTTAGCTAAGAATCATCAATTTGCGCTACAACTAGCAAGTTAAGTTTGATGAGGAGCATTGCACTGACAGCGTCAAAGCCTCTATTAATAACAAAATGAATATTTATGGACTTTACAATGGATGAATGAGTACATCGCCTCAGTCCAATCATAAGTGCTATTATCATCAGTATTGGGATGCACTGACTTCATGTGCTTCCTGACGTGGTACCTTGAAGAACACATATTACTTCTTTGGTATTCTGACCAAAAGGATATAAATTTACTCTAGTCATGAGAAAACTACAGTTAATGTCAACGTGAGGGGGATTCTACCAAAGAAAATGGGCTATATGCCCTTCAAAAAATTTTTTTGAGTGTAGTTGACTAACAGTGTTACACATTAGTTTCAGCTATACAACATAGTGATTCAACAACTCTATGTGTAATGCTATGCTCACCACAACTGTAGAATCAGTCACCATGCAATGCTCTCAAAATACCATTGGCTTAGTCCCTATGCTGTACCTCTCTTTAAAAATTTTAACAGGAAGAAGGACAAAGCAAAGCTGAGAACCGGTTTCCAGATTAAAGTGGACCAAAGAGGTACAGCAATTAAATTCAGGATCCTGGATTCGATCCTGGACTGGGGAAAAAGAAAAGGTATACAGGACATTATTGGGAAAGAATTATATCAATGTTAAATTTTCTGATTTTTTTGATCATTGCTGTGTGGTTAAATAAGAGATTTCCTTTGTTCTTAGGAAATACACACCAAAGGGCATATGTGAGGGAGGGAGAGAACAAGAATGAGATATCGAATGGTAAAAAATGTAAAAAAATAGTGAATCATCTTAAAATCATCTTCAAGGGGCGCCAGGGTGGCTCAGTCGTTAAGCGTCTGCCTTCAGTTCTGGTCTTGCTATGTTTCTCCCTGTCAAATAAATAAATAAAATCTTTAAAAAAATCATCTTCAAGATTTTCAAATGATTTTGTAAGTTTTCTATAAATTTGAAATAATATAAAAATAGTTTAAAAATAAAAATGGATATCTAACTTTTTTTTTACTATTTACATCTTATTGATTCTGTTGCTTTGAAGAACCCTGGCTATTCCCAAATTTAAAGATACGTCAACTGACCTATTTAGAAAATCAAAATTATATTACATTAATTAAATGGAGGAAATTAACTAAGCTGCATGATGACAGAGCGAATGAAAGACTTTGATCATAAATGTTTTAGATCTACAACTTCCCAGTGCCTCAAGCACACTATGTTCTAGTGTCTTAACCTACTGCGATCACACAGGGTTTTAGTTTTTTTAAAGATTAGAACAAGTGCATTGGCACTTGTGGTGGAGCAGGGAGGAGGGGGGAAGCCAGATGGAAGAAAATACGAATTACTAAGAATGTATTTAAATATTAGATGTTACTATGTGCTCATTAGAAAAATATTGATAGCAAATATTCTTTTAATTTAATTAGAAAATACTAAGCAGTGAATGCTATTTATATAGGAGGCTGACATCACTGTGGACATGGAAGCTTTGTGTAAGAGGTCGATATATTATGCTGGTATCCAAACAGCTGTTGCTCAGGAAATCACAACATTGTATATAGTTGACCTCTACTCCTTTTCACTTAAACTTTTCAGTTTTCATTCCCTACTGTTTTACATTAATTTTTAAAAATATTTTATTTATTTATTTGAGAGAGAGAGAATCAGAGAAAGAGAGCATGAGCCAGGGGAGGAGCAGAGGGAGAAACAGACACCTTGCAGAGCAGGGACCCTGACTCAGAATGTGGGACTGGA
Organism: Spilogale gracilis; assembly: GCA_004023965.1. Taxonomy (NCBI): domain Eukaryota; kingdom Metazoa; phylum Chordata; class Mammalia; order Carnivora; family Mephitidae; genus Spilogale; species Spilogale gracilis. Next base: position 309,107 of record PITA01000026.1, read on the forward strand.
CCCTGGGACTCCAGGATGATGACCTGAGCTGAAAGCAATCGCTTAATCAGTTGAGGCACTCAGGCTCCTGTTTTACACGGAATTTAGGAACATTTTCTTCAAAGAAGTATAGCATATTTTCTTGTTTTTTTTGTTTTTCCTGAAACAAGGACATACATTTAGTTTCGGTGGCACCACAGATTTACTTCTGGTTATATACACTAAAATATCTATTCTTCCAAAAATATAGCCTTTCACAATATTATTAACTGGTTTCAATTATAAATACTAAGCAACTGACAGATTAGTTCCTTTTTATTATAGCGATTACACTTATAAAAACATGGATGCTCTTTAATCATGAATGTATTTTATAACAGAAATGATAATTTATCAGAAGATAGCTTTTAATGCTCTTTTAAATATCACCCAAGATGTATCTTGAAGTTTGTTTTATGTTTAAAAAAGGACTCTTTTGTGTTTATTGTTGCCACAATATTTATATTCACGTTCTTTAGAATCCTTAGTTTGATGCCAAATGATAGATTTTTACTGACTGGAGCAAACTACTCATATTCAAACCATTCTATTTACTATCTAAGATATTTTTATTCTAAAAAAAGGAATCTACTTCCATAATTTAGGATTAGATTGCTTGGTTTTCTGAAATAATTTGGCAAATATTTTTCCAAATTGAATAGCTTGCAGGTTTTGAGTTGAAGGTTTTAAAAAATCTTATATCAGAAATTAAAACAATATATGATAATTTGACACTTGAAATAAATACATGTATTTCTCTTATTCCTGAGGCAAATCGAAAATTTTATAAATTGATCTGCCACAAACTTCTGAGAAATTAATGTCCAACTTACTATTTATTAGAAACTCCTATTTAAGAGGACCTTGTCAAGATCCCATTCTCCAGGAAAGCAAAATTAACAAAACACTTTTAATCTGGTTGCCATTCCTGTGTGAGACTCAATTATGGTTCTGTTATTGGGAATCAGGAAAGTTATTCCCTGAATGACAATATGGGTCAAGATCACCTTTATGCTTGTTAGAGAAGATGCTTATCCAGAGACCTTTAGCTTAATGACCCAGCTTCTCCTGCATAAGTTACAGTATAGGACCATGGCAGGAACTCTTAAAGCTTCATTAGCCTTTTGGGCCATGGGGGAAGCATTAGAGTAACAAAAGAGGAAAGAAAGAAACAAAATCTCAAGTCTGTGATCCCAGAGAGACCCTAGCCAATAAAATCTGTTGGCTTTCCAGCATTCCTTAGCTGTGGAATTCCACATTGAGTTGTGTTGGGTAAATTTTGTGCAACGTCTGCTGTCATTTAATTTTTGCACCTAAGTCTGCTAAACAGGATTCCATATTAATAACTTTTGTGTGGCTAGACAATTATTATGCCACATTCATTGCACTCTGAGGTAGAATCACCTTTGCTGCAAAGTGGAAACCAGCTCTAATAAGATGAGCAGACAGTCAGGGATTATGAGTCTGAATCTCAAGAGAGAAATGAGAGACAAAACTATGCATTTGGATGTCATGATGGTGGGTGAAAAAATGACATGGATGAGGTCACCCTGAGAGAGTGTTTAGAATCAGAAATCCAGAGAGCCAAAGATATGACCTCTGAATCACCAGATCAGAGCAGCAGGAGATGGAGGAGATGAACCTAGGAGAATAATGTGCTGAAACTGTTAGAGGACACATTCGACAGTGAAGTGACAATGGAGCAAAGAGGCCGATTATCAGACGTATTTAGGAGTATAGTTTAGTCTTGGCAATTAGAAGATCAGTGGATGCCCCCAAAGAGAAACATTTCAGTGAACTATGGATTAAACTGGATTGTCATGAACTGATGGATAAATAAATAATTTGGGGGGGATATTTTTATAAAGAACGGTTTTAGGTTCACAGCAAAATTAAAAAGAAGATGGAGAGATTTCACATATGTCGCTCACTCTGCACATGCATAGCCATCCTTGTTATCAACATCCCTCACTGAAGTGGTGCATTTATATAATGGATGAACCTAGACTGACACATCAGAATCACCGCAGGTCAGCAGTTGACCATAGGGTCCTCCTTGCTGGTGTACGTTCTCTGGATTTAGACAAATGTATGATGACTTCAATCCATTATGACAGGATCAAACACAATAGTTTTCACTGCCCTAAAAATTCTCTGTGCTCTGCCTACTCATTCCTTCCACTCTCAAGCTCCCCAACCTCTGGCAACCACAGATTTTACTGTCTCCATGTTTGTTTGTTTTTTTAAAAGCTTTTCCAAAATATCCTATACCTGTAGTCATGCAGTATGTGGTCTTTAGATTCTTTCATTTAATGGTATGCATTTTAGTTTCCTCCATGTCTTTTTATGGCTAGGTAATTCACTTCTCTTCGGTGCTGAGTTCTATTCCATTGTTTGTATGTGCCACAATTTTTTTATCCATTCACCTGCTGAAGGATATCTTGGTTGTTTTGAAGTTTTGGCAGTTATGAATAGAGATGCTATACATACCCTCGTACTGGTCTTTGTGTGAACATGTTTTCAACTTCTTTTGGTATATACCAAGGAGGATATTTGCTAGACCTTCTATGATAACAGTATGTTTAGTTTTGTAAGAAACTACCAAACTACCATGTGCTTGTACCATTTCTCATTCCCACCAGCAATGTGTGAGTGTTCCTGTTGCTCTACCTCCTAGCCAGCATCTAGCATTATCAGTGTTACAGATTTGGGCCATTCTCATGGTATGTAGTGGTGATAAAGATGAGGTTAACGAATAATTGTAATTATACTTTTGTGGATTTTTATTTTAAGAATTTTTCTGTGAAAGAAAAGAGAAGGGAGGGTAAATGGGTCAGATTCATCTAGTACACATGGAATGAGTGTCCTTGCCAAAATTTTAACTTCCAAAGTTTAGAGATTAATAACACCGGGAAATATGGTAGATAGCCACAGCCTGAGCTTTCCTTAATGCTCCCTTCCATCTAGCTGCCCTGAACACTCCACAAGAACTTAGTGACTGCCCCATGATCCAGTAACAAAAAGAAATTCTTAGTTCAATGGGGATCTCAGGACCTGATGTAGGCTCTTGTATGACTGATGGGACACTGTTGGTTTGCAGCCTCCTTGGGAACTTCCCAAGTATAATCTGAAACTGGCCTCTATACACAGAGGACAGAGACTGAAGAAAAAGGCACATCACTCCAGATTGGTAGGTGGAGTTTAATAAGTAGTGTACTTACCTATGAAGCTTGACTTGAGCGCTCACAGGGAGATAACCACATCTATGCACCAGAATCTTAAATGTTTATGTAGAAGCCTTAACTGGGTTTAGTCATGTAAACTTAAATGTTTATGTAGAAGCTGTAACTGGGTTCAGTTCAGATGGTCTTGCCAACACATTTCCATAGCAGGGCTGTGTCCTTGGAGCAGCTTCCGGGAGTAGGGAAGGCAAGCAGAACCTAGACTGCAAGAATGAGGAGTGGGTAGAGAACCTCCAGTTGCCAGGTCTAGCTGGTAGTCACTGTCTTCTTGATGGCCTCTTCCAAGTCAGTCATTTTTTTTTTTTTTTAGATTTTATTTGTTTGGCAAAGAGAGAGATCACAAATAGGCAGAGAGGCAGGCAGAGAAAGAAGGGGAATCAGGCTCCCTGCTGAGTGGAAAGCCCAATGTGGGACTCAATCCCAGGACCTTGAGATCATGACCAGAGCCAAAGGCAGAGGCTTAATCCTCTGAGCCACCCAGGCACCCCTCAAGTCAGTCATTTTAATAACATGCCAGAAGGGGTAAATTAGGTCAATGGAGGCTATGGGGTTTTTGCTGTTGTTGTTGTTGTTGTCTTATTTTTTTTAAAAAAGAGAGATATATATGTATTTATAGATGGAGGAGAAGAATTGGGTAGAAATATAAGTGTTGAAATTAGGAAGAAATGGGGTGGGAGAAGAATCCGAGATATACGGAAGTAGATATCAGCTTTGGGTGGGGAGGAGACAGTTATTTCTCTGGAATGGAAGAAAAGACTGGGAATGAATATGGACAATTGTTACACTGGTAGGTAGGAAGATGAAGAGTTTCCTAGTCTGGCTTGTGTTTTTTTTCTGTAAACGAGGAGACATTGTCATCTCTGTGAGTCAGGAAGCTTGAGCACGGTAAATATTTTCTGTCAGTAATGTGGGCCACCTGCTCTTTCCAAAGGTCTGTCATTGGATTGATTTCAAGCTGGGGATAAAGTGTGCTAGCATGTGTTTTATTCCCTTAAGTTTTAAAAATGTATCTCAAGAGGAGCTATACTAATAGCAAGAAACATAGTATTCCACCATGTTTCCTATGTCTCTATATACACATATACTCATAAAATTTTTCTGTGTTAATATTATGAAAACACAGTTATTCTACATGCTATTCATATTAGACTCGATTTTTCTCACTCATCAACATGTAGTGATCTTTCCAGTGATTGATGGGCAAAAACATCCCACTTGTATTTTTTAGTAATTGCATGGCATTCAATAATATACTTTTGCCAAATTATTCAGCCATTTCCCTCTAAATGCACATTAATTTAACTTAATTATATTTGCTCCTACAAACAATGTGCAATGAATAACAATATAAATCTTTGTATACATATACTGGAATTTTTATAGAGATTGCTCAGATTTTTGTATTTACATTTATATTGCTTAGACTTTTGGTGTTTTAATACATTATTTTCCAGAGGGTTCTAGCAATTATCAGCCCCACTGGCAATCCACAAAACCCATTTTTTGCATCCATATCAGCACTGAACATTATTACTTTTTGGCTGCTTCAGGTGGGGAGGCAGAAATGTGGGGATATTACTTCATTTTTGTTTACATATGATTGAAGTTTAATAGAAAGTTTTTAAATATTATTGAGTGATTTTTTTGGGGGAAAGAGTTTCCTGACTAAAGAGAAAATAAGCTGTTTCAAGCAATCCTTCATCCTTCATGTACTGCTTTGGGAGGATAATCTAGTTTTTCTGAGTAAATACACTTTATTATACTAGCCTAGGCTGAAATTAGAGCTTCAGAAATTTAGGATACATAGTTATTGCAACTCATAGCTTGGGAATCTGTACCAAAATTGCCAAAATTGCCTATATTTTGTTACCTAGAGACTTAAAAATTCTTCCAGTTTATTAACCTTGCCTATTATAGTATCAGGAGCAAGAATGAGAATAATAAGCCATCAGGTATCATCAGGAAGTTCTCAGAATTTACTGAAACAAGGTATACACAACTCAGTGATAATGGATACAGTGTAATTTAGAGGTGATGGTAACTAAGGCCCTCTTTCATGGTCTGGAACTTGCTTTCTAATTTCTTTCATTCTAAAATACTTATTTCCTTATGTGTTAGCAACAGTGGATTATTAATGATTCCTGAGATCTGCCAAGTACACACAGGTCTGTCTGCAAAAATTTAAGCCATTTTATTGAATTAGTATTCCTTTCCCCCATCTCTGCCTGTGGAAGTCATATTCACCTGACAAGACTCAGCTCAAGAGGTTACTCCTTCTTGAAATTTTTCTCGAGTTTTTAAAAATGTATTCTCCCTTTTATCAATTAGATACTATATCTCGTATTATCACTATAGTTACCCATCACTGCCTCCCTTACTAGATTTTAGGAGGTCTGAGATCAGAAAGTTTGTCTTACCCATCTTTCTGTTTAGCACCCATTTGTATTATTTGACATCTAACTCAATGCAGTGCACATAGAAGATACTCAATAACAGTTGAATGAGTGGAAGTCTATGTGGATGATGGGGCAGGCTAGCCAAACTAGCTTAGGGGAGGTGTACCTGTCAATGTCCACTGCTGGTTATAAATCCTGCGAAAACTGTAAGGACTTCAAGATAACAATAAAGCTTGCAGTGGGTTAGAACACCCTTTCAAAAAACCGTCTGAGAATAAAATAGACCTGTAGATGATAGAAACAAAATGTGAGACAAAATGGGGAACAAAATGTGAGAACCTTGGTGGTTCTCCTCCCTTGAAAGTTAATCACATTTGACCATGTGGCTGCATATTTCAAGTACATTTTCTGTTCACAACATCCCATATATGCAGGTGGATGGATTTTACTTTATTTTTATAATATCTAATGCTAGTCACACAATGATTTAATAAAATCTTATTTTTGTGCCCTTTAATGTATATTTAGATGCGTTTAAATGTTGACCAATAGTAAGTATCAATTTAATTGTTAATTAACTGTAAAGTATTAAGTTTCAACAGCTGGCATATATTTCTGAATTAAGAGTAAATACTACATTGGTTGAAAAATTTCCACTGGTAACAGCATGATGTGAGTCCAGAGAAATGTGCCTCATTTTTAATACTCTGGTAGTACAACTCTCTTTTATAAATTCTTTCATGTCATAACTATAGATAAATCCTTGAGAACCAGAAAAAATGTGATCATAATATTTTGAATTGATTATTATCTACTACTTCTGGAATTGTAAAATATATGTATTTTTATTTTTTAGAGAAGTGTGAAAGCTGGTCTCTCCACAGATGCTAATACATACAGAACAATCCATATATGAATTCTGAAGGAGCCTGGAGGGAAGAGCTTTTTCACATAGACAGATGAATTAGGATACTTAGCTGACAGGGTCATCACTACATTTCTTATCGGAAAAATGGATTTCTACTGCAGGGCTGGAAAATATTAAAAAATCCTCAAGTAGGCTGTAGCATTCAATGAATCATGTCATAAATTGAATGGGAAGAGAATCTGAGCATGTCTTGCAGAATATGGAGTGAGAAGGGAGCCTGCAACAGCAGGCATGCTAGATAAAGAAAAACACCTTATGCTAGCAAAGAGAGCTTTTGGGCTTGAGGTAGGAAATTTAATGGTTACATTTAAGCGAGTACTTCAGTAGCATTTTACATAAAAAAATTCATCTGTTTTTAAAAGTAATATACTGTGCTAAATATTGTGTATATCATCTAAATTATTTTGCCCCACTTAAAGATTATGGATAGAAATTCTATCACTGTAGAAGTAGTTAGCTTTAACCAGGTGGCCGATGCATAATGCTAATGGTATTTACTCTTTGCAGAAATAATGTAAAAAGCATTGAATTTATACTAATAATTTAGAGTAACTTAGAAAACCAAATGAAGGATGGAGACGGAAGGATGGATGGGAGGAAGGGAGGGAGGAAAGGAGGGAGAGAAGAAGGGAGGGATTAGAGGAAGGGAGGAAAGAAGAAAAGGAGAGTGGGTTGTCTCAAGTAGAACAAACAAGTACAATGGGACAATTGATTTCAATGACTTTTTGAACAGGAGCAAACTGAGGTTCTATTCAATTTGTCAAGATGTAGTCACTTTCTTTTAGGGATTCTAGTGTCCACTACTGCACTTAGTGATTCATACTCTTTACAGCACAATGGAAGTTCCAATTTGTGATAGGGAAGATAAACCATTCTGAAGCAATAGTTTGAACTTTGATTCCATCCTTTTACTCTGTGTGAACGTGCCTTTATTTGTAGCACACGAATTTTGACACTGATTTTTGTACATACTATCCATCTTTAAGCCTTCAAGAATCAGATCACATTCTAGTAAATTGTTTCTTCTCTACTTTGGAAATGTCTGGGCTTAGAGCAAAGGCAGATGAACATATTTAGAAATAAGGAATTCATTTAACATTTACCTGATTGATGGCATAAAGGAATTAAGGAGGAAGTAAAGGGTGGAAGAATAGAAACATTTTTTTCAAAGTACTATTATTTAAAAATATTTTATTTTTCCTTTAATGTTTAAAATTTCATGATTTATAATATATCACTACCAATAGTGAATGCTGATTGTTTGTTTTTGTTGTTTAAGAAAACTCATGAGGTTGGGGTACTTTGGATTTCAGTGTTGTGAGATCTGCCCTGCATAGGGCTCTGTGTTCAGTGGGGAGTCTGCTTGATATTCCCTCTCTCTTTGCTCCTCGCTATCTCTCTTTCCCTCTCTAATAAAATAAAATAATAAAATAGAAAACTCATAACGTAATTATGACTCATAAGAAATATTTATTTTATACTCTCAGTGACAACCTATATTTTAATTTTATTCGTGTTGCTACAGATTTTCAAAGTATCTGAGCTGGGGTTAATATGAAAATTGATGATATATTGATGAATTTTAAAATTCTACTTACGTTCAGGATACATTTTGAATCATTTTATTATATGGATAAATGGATTCCTCCTATGACTTGAAAATAGATTACTGTAATGTAAATTGCACGATCTTGTGGTAATTAATGCTTTTATGTTACTAGCCATGTTATTTTGTCTGGAAGTGCTTCAATGACTGTTTTATTTTGTCCCTTTTTTTAATTTCATATTTTTAAGGTCTTATTTGAAAAGGAAACAAATTCACTGTAGTCATGATTGTGTAGTTCATAATTTTGATATTGATTCCAACATTTATTGAGCAACTATTTTGTGTAAAGCCCTGTGTTACACCAGAGGAAACATAAAGAGTGAGCATTAGTTATCTGTATCCTTCTGGGTATTTATAGTCAACATGCTAAGAAAAATAAATATATACACAGAACCACAAATATGCCAAAATATCCAACAGTAATAATATATAAAATTTTATGGGGCGTCTGGGTGGCTCAGTTGGTTAAGCAACTGCCTTCGGTTCAGGTCATGATCCCAGAGACCTGGGATTGAGTCCCACATCAGGCTCCCTTCTCGGTGGGAAGCCTGCTTCTCCCTCTCTCACTCCCGCTCCTTGTGTTCCCTCTCTGGCTGTGTTTCTCTCTGTCAAATAAATAAAATCTTTAAAAAAAAATTTATGATGGTCTCATGAGGGAGGGAGAATGAATTGGCTGAAATAATACATAAAAGGTGAATATTGTAAGCTATGTAAGGAATAACATAGACCAGTGTGTGAAGGAGCAGGGACATTATAGGAAGAGGGAAGAATATTGAAATATGCAGTGTGTCACGTGTTTTTAGAATGGCAAACAGATTGTGGTATTGGAGGAACATAAGTTTTCTGATGAAAGTTGGCAGAAAATGGGATAAAACCATATTTTTCTTCAACTTGTAATGATCTTTGGACATTGATTTAAAGCAGATGGGGAGATTACTTATTAAAAAATGTGAGGCTCTGTAAAGTTCTTAAACTGGGCAGTAATGGTCATAGCACTTTATTTAGAGAAAACAGCTGTAGTGGCTATGTGGATCACAAGTGGCTGGCCCAGCATATTAAAGGAAGAGAGTTAGTTCTGATGTTATTAGGAAATCATGGAGGAGGACAGGGCAACAAACTCAGATGGAGTCTAGCTTCAGCCTGATTCTAGAAGGAACTCCAGAATCTGAATTCCACCAGAGTCTTGAGGCAAATGACCTGGGCTATTTTTTCTCCATATGAATCAGTCATTTGTTGGCCATGGAAGTAGGCAGTTACTGTGAGCATAACCTCCAGGAAGGTGGTTTCCTTTAGCCAAGGTCATTCGCCCATAAAGGGCATCTGTATGAACACTTTCCAGCCAACAACCTAGCAGCTAGGGGAGGTCTTTGGCCCACTGGTCTGGTCACTGGCCTTTGGTGTGGTGTAGATGATGTCTTCTATCGTCTTTAAGAGGTCTGTCTTCGGTGAGCTGTGGATACAGACATTAGATTGCAGTGATCTGAAGAGTGAAACCAAGGAGACACGTAGCAGAAGGGGAAATTTTTTACATTTAAGATTTGGTAGCTGGAGAGACCTGGAGTCAAATAGGAAGAAAAGGAATACTCTCACTATTGCTGATTTTAAGCTGCCCATGTGACCTCAACTGGTTTGTGAAAGTCCTGAAAATATAACCATCACTTCTGCTTTGGAGTAACCTTTAACTGCTTTGTGAATTTTTAAATTAACTTTAGTGAGGGAAGAATCAATGATACGTTTTTTGAAGTCCCTGCCTCTAATATTGAAAAAAGGTTGTAATCATCTCTGGGGAGATTTGAAGAACACAGGATTCACTCATAAAGTCAACCTGATATAAGGTTACTATTTCAAGGTAGCTCTGACAATGAATATACAGTGATCATCTGTACAAAAGAATGTTACTAATAAATTCATGGATACTATTTTTACAATACAAGAATTGATATCTTTAATGTTTGGCTGTTGAGATATTTTTATGTTTGTCTCTTTGTTTTAAATACAGGGCAGTTCGTTTATCTATCAGGTTCTAATATCACATATCAACACAGAAGTCTTACCTAGGTATTTTTAAGCAGTGAAAATCAGTAAGAGTTTGCATTTAGTCATATAATCTTAATGAGCAAATACAATTTTGCCTTAACAAAAGGAACATTTCTTATTCATCTGTAATCCTGTTCTACCCACAAGACTTTATGAATAAAGGAATCATTCCTTCAATAGACTAAAAGCATTAATAAGAAATAATAATATTAACACAGCTGAGTACTTTTCCTGTATTTTCTAACTTAATTTTATAACAACCCTTTATGGGTATATTGTTCTCCCTTAAGAGATAAAACTTGGTTAAAATTCAAGATTTTTCACTTCTAGATGCATGATTTAAAAGGAGTTATTTAAATTATCTAAGCTTTTGTTGTTTTCAGTAGTAAACTGGAGATAATACCCACCTCATAGGGGATTATTGAATGATGGTTAAAATTAGATCAGGTTTAATAATACTTTAACTGGAGTTTTGGTCATCACCATTCATACCCATCCCCATTATGTTTCCCTCTTGAATAAAAGAGGCATAATGGAGTGGAAAAATCTATGCACAATTAAATGGGCATATGGGAAGCTGTTTCTTCCTTCTGCACAGGAAGATTTGTGTATTTGCATTATATGAAAAGTACATATATGATTGCAAGAAACTTCACATCCCTTCACCTCTCTTCTGACATGTGCATGTAATTTACTAAATCATCTAAGTAAACCACATTCTACTGTATCATCATATTAATTTCAGAACTTCTCAAAATAATTTATAATCCAAAGTTATATGTTTTATATTGAATAATAAAACACTATTACACCATCTTTGTAAGGTACTAAATGTTAGTTTCACCTCATTCTCTCAGTGAAACAATCTTGAATTGTATATAATAAGTTTTCTTGAAAATTTCACTCTTTCATTGATCATGAGTTTAGTAAACTAGCATCTCCTTGGGATAGATGTAAACATGTAAACAATGTGATGTTCACATAATAACTTAGGAGTAAGTGAAGCAGCTTGAGGACACGCAGATCTTATGTGAAGTGAAAATTCACAGAGAGAAGTGAAGACTTGTATGCTTAGTTTTCCACATCCATTGATCTTTGAGGCAAAGGCAAAGTGGAAGAGGTCCCTCAGCATAATTTCTAAATACTTCATGACCCTGCAAGTTTCATCAACTCTTCTTTCTCCTCTAAGCCTTTTTTTATTTCCTTTCATCAGATCAGTCTCACCTCAAATGCTCTAAACAAAGTTTCGGAAGTGGTCTAAGATGAAATAAAGGTTCTCCATATTTATGGGAATCAAGGTGCCTTTTGAGAAAATGGATAATATTAATGGGAAAATGTGATATTCTGAAATTAGAGAAATTGCTGGAAGACTAAGTTCAAAGAAGAGGATATATGCTTCATTATAATTTTGTGCAGTTGAAGTAGATAAAATCTATCTAGATTTCATAGATAATTTGTCATTATCAGGATGCCTGTGTGGCTTAGTACATTAAGTGTCCAACTCTTGATTGAGACTCAAGTCATGATCTCAAGGTTGTGAGATCAAACTCCATGTCAGGATCCACGCTCAGTGCTCAGCGGGGAGTCCCTCGGAGTTGTTGTTAAGCGTCTGCCTTCAACTCAGGTCATGTTCCTGGGTTCCTGGGATCGAGCCCTGCATTGGGCTCCCTGCTCAGTAGGAAGCCTGCTTCTCCCTCTCTCATTCTCCCAGCTTGTGTTCCCTCTCTAGCTGTGTTTCTGTCAAATAAATAAATAAAATCTTAAAAAAAAAAAGATTCTATCCCTCTCCCTTACCCCACTCCTATGTGTGTGCACATAAATAGGTCTTAAAAAAAAAGAAATACAGTTATGTAAGTAGCAATTCAAAAAACAGACTCCATTTCTTTTTTTTTTTTTTAAGATTTTTTTTTTATTTGACAGAGAAACACAGCCAGAGAGGGAACACAAGCAGGGGGAGTGAGAGAGGGAGAAGAAGGCCTCCCCGCTGCTCGAGCAGGGAGCCCGATGTGGGACTCAATCTCCAGTCTCCGGGACCATGATCTGAGCCGAAGGCAGTCGCTTAACCAACTGAGCCACCCAGGTGCCCCCAGACTCCATTTCTGATGCTAGTTGAACAAGTTTCTGTATATACATTTATTATATATATGTGTATACACACACACACATACACACACACACACACACACACACACACACTTAGATTAAGACAGGTTATTGCCTTTGCTGCAAGTATGTCATAGCACAATAAAAAAAACAACTCTATTTAGAAAGAAAATGCATACAAATAGACAGGATCTCCTTTCAGCTGTTGAGAGCTCTTAGTTTATTCCTCAGAAGGAAAAAAAAGTGATCATTTTCCATAAGATTTGAAGTAATTCTGCTTTGGTTCCAAATTTCAAAGTGAGTAAGAAGTTAGTAATGTCAAAAATAATGAAAAAAGGAATTATTGGTTAAATAAATATTTTAGTAAATATAAGGGAAGAAGATAAGGGAGTGTTTAGATTTGGTTTTATGGTTTTAAAAACTTCCTCTTAATCTTGTTGGTAGTATAATTGGAGATTAGATCTCCTGGTTTAGTTACCTCTGAGATTATTTTTTTAAAAATATGTGTTGGCAAAAAGTTCAGCTCATTTTATTTTCAAAATAAATGTATCTTAATGACTGTAAGTCTTATTTTTTAATAAAAGTTACTTTTTATCAAATAATCATAGTTGTATAAAATATGGTCTTCGGTATAATACTCTTTCCATGACACTGAAGAGCACATTCTATTTGAACAAAATATTTTTCATATTTAAGTATTGAAGTAGCTTTCTATAGTAGTAGTAGTAACAGCAGTAGTAATGTAGCATAGTAGTAGTATTGTATAGTAGTAGTATACTGTAGTACAGTAGTAGTAACAGTTGCTGTTACACTTCATTACTTCATGAATTGTATGTGGATAGTGAAGAAATCAGTTCCCATTGAGGGAATAGGCTGCTTCTTTTCAGTTCTAAACTTTTCATATAAAAACCATGATTACTTATTGAAACAATTTTGATACCAATTATTTGAATTCCAGATTTTACTTGAACGTCAATTTTATCTTGCATTTACTATCGCCTTGTGAAAGTAATTAGTTTTATCTCATTCAGGAAGAAGCATGATCCTTTAGTGAGGCTCCTCAATTTGTTTGCTGGATGAACCTGGAGAGAAGTTATTTGATATTTTAGTTGAAAGAACATTTATTGGATGTTCTTGTATGTCACAAACAATGGTAGAAACTAGGAATGAAAACCGTGGGTGGGCTTATCCCTGTCTTAAGGAGCCTGTAAAAGGAGGGATTGAAGTAAATGCATTGAGAGACAAGTGCATTTAAGGATATGCCAGAGGTTACTTGCCTACTAGGAAGGCTTTCTGGAAGAGGCTGCATCTAACAAGAATGGGATAAGAGGGAGTGGGAATGAAGGAGAAAGAGAAAGAAGGGGACAAGGAAGAGGATAGAAAAGAGGGTGTATTAGAGTAGTTCCACTTGTCTCATAAGTTTATTATATTTGTTGATGACTAAAGTATGAAAATACAATATTTGAATTAATTTCTTAAACCATAGTAGTAAAGATTTCCGGTAGGTATCTTCTACAGAGATTTCTAAGGATTGATCCATTAAGAATTCTTTTAGTTGAGTTCATGTACTTGCAAGTAGATTGTTATGCAAATAACTTACCAGATATGTAAAGGTAACGTTGTATAATTTGTCACTTTAAGAAAATCAATCCAGATATTCCTAAAAATATATTTTTATGCTGTATGACTATTTTCAAAGTTGAATCATATTCACTGTGGATATTTTATTTATTATATTTTTTATTTATTGTATTAAATCTCATAATGTTTGAACGGATTGCTGTTTTTAGAGATGCTGTGTAAAAATGAGCTTTAGTTTATTCAACGAAAGAAGTCAACTCTTCTGTTTTTGTGTCTGATTTTCCAAACGCTGCCCTATGGAGACACCATCTCCCCCAATGACACTGTTTTAAACAGAGGAATGAATGAATTTACCATCCATTGTCAACAAGCAGCATGTAGTTTAACTACCCTAGAGACACTTGCATAGGATGCAAACATATAGAATATAGATAAATGCTGTATGTATATATATATGTGAGTATGTATATGTATACATAAAAGGATAAATGGCATATGATAGGATTTGGCATAGATATACCTTCTAGTGTTTTCATATCTATGCCAAATTCTATGATCAAACAATTTTTTGAGCCTTAATAAATAAAATGATGAAAGCTTCTGTATTCTGTTTGAATCATTGCAGGGGATCTAAAGCACTGCCTGCTTAGCTGCCTTGCTGCCCTCTAACAGATACCCCTGCATACAGCATAGTTTGAAGATTATTGCCTTAAGTCAAAGAAACAAAATAACATTTTCTAATAGAATTTCAGGCATCTTCATGGGCTATTGACACTGATAGATCTGATGGAAAGCAAACTCCCCAAATCACACAATCCATAAAAATCTTTTATGTTTAATTTCAGCTGGGGTTCATTATTATGCATATGTCAAGAAGAGTGATTGTTTTTATTTAATTGTTTCTGAAATATACACAGGACAGTATCATATGTTCATGGCATATTAGAGCCGAAGGGAACAATGAAATCAAATAACTCATATCTTCAGTTTAAATATGAGGAAAATAAGGGACGCAATTTAAAGAGGATTGTTCAATTTGAAGTCCAACAGAGGAGGGCCAAAGGTGAGTCAGGCATTTACATTTTTTTATTCTCTCTTCCAGTATACTAAATTGGACACTTAATCATACATTGCTATTCCTGGAGCTTGTATCTTACAACACAGGTTTTTCAGATCAATATTTGTTTGAAAGTTACAACACTAATATTTTGAATTGTATTTAATGGTGAACCATATGATATGAATATCATTAATACCATTAAACCACAAAGCCATCACTGCCTCTCTAGCATCTATACTCCTTGTTGAATCTACCTTAACACTACAGACAACCAGGGAAAATTTTACTCCTCAGGCAACAGTCTTCAATGTCTGAAGCTATATTTTTGGTTGTCATAACAAAAAAGATTTTAGCCAAAAATGTCAATAGTGTCAAGGTTGATAAGCTCACTGTAGGGAATTTAATGTTGCCCTCTATAATGTGTAAATGTAAAGAATGACAGGCTTCTTATACTAGTTTTAAAAAAGCCCGGTCTTCTCTATCACATTGGAATTAAAACTTAACGGCTTTCCCTAGATTATAGTATTTCATACTTTGGTGGAAAGTTCTAAATGTTTTCATCTTTATTTTTATAAAATTTGATCCTCTTCCCTTTTGTTCTAAGGTTTTTGGTTTTGGGATTTTTTTGTTGTTGGTTTTTAATTTATGTCTAACCTCACCAGAATACCAACATTTTACCTTTTTGACTTTCCAAGTTCTATTAGTCAGTCGTATCTCCAGACACATAAAAAATATGACTGTTGTACTTTAGATGGTGTTCCATCATAGATCTACACTAGAAGAAAGTTGTGTTGTCTGTTTTTTGCATCTTGTGGTATTTATTTGGCTATTCTTATTAAAGATTGACAATTTCATGTAATGATTAATAATTCTATTTTGTACATTGGAGAGATATTTTTTGAGACCAGGGAATACTAGCTTAATACCCACTTATGCTTTTGGAGCTTATGGACATTATACATAAATACGCTTATAAGCAAAATATGATATAATAATGAATGTGACAGGTGTCATAAATGCACATAACACATATAACCCAGGCTTCACCCATCAAAGCAATGCTATTTGAGCTGTGACCTGATGAATGAATTGGGGGGAGGGAAGGAAGTATTGTTTTTGCAGACAGAATGATGTGTTTAAACACTTGACGTGGGGCACACAGGACTTAAAGTACCTCTGTGACATAATGGAAAGCTTGGAAGAGCTTCATTTCATATATTCATTTATTATCAAACACTTATTGAATGCCTACCTTGAGGTTGGCACTGTTCTAGGCATCAGAAGAATAGCACTGAGCAAATCCACTGAAACCTCTGGCCTCATATAGCTTCCATTCTAGTGCATTCTGTTGTACTATTATTTATTTATGTAGGTTGCTTTTCATTACCACATTTTCCCCTTGTGTATAATCAAAGAGGTGAATGCAAAATGATTGTATCAGTAGACTGAGAAATACACTGAGTGAAGTTAATGAATTTATAAAATCATAAAAAATAATGGAGAGAAACATTAAAAGTTTATCCAAGAAATTTTGATATCCAGTTCCCAATTCCTCAAGCTATCCTTTGGGGTTTCTTTCTCTGGCGATAGAGGGCTTGTTGTGGATGAGACTTTTCCCCTTGGGGAAGTTTTCTTCCTTTTTCCATTATGAAGTATCACAGTTGATCTGGCAGATCAATCTATCAACAGCATGTACAGAAGCAGCAAAGAAATTAAGGCATTTATTAGAAAAGAGACTCCTTGCCCTCACATTAAGACCCATGAAGTCTACACTGGCCTAGCAGCATGGAGAGATTCACAGCACCTTCCACTGGGTTAATGATGGCTAAAAATTTGACAAAGGGTTAGTCAAATTCTAAAGAACTGCATTCATGGGAAACAAGGAATTTCTAGATATACAGTCAAACAATTGTCTGCATTATCTTTTATAACACCTCTAAATGATGAATGCTTTCCGATAACAATATTCATGAAGCCAATTTTGAAATATTTAACTTGAAAAGATCTTATAATTCTTTGTAACCACATTTCAGATGTCTTGATTTCAGCTTAGTCATGCTAGAATAAAAAATAAAGTCATTCAAGAAAGTAATACTAGAGATAGTGGTTTCGAGGTCATAACATTTTATTGGATACAATCAGAAAATGTGGTGTGGTTGGCAAATCCTATGTTGGGTTTTGAAATTACTCTCCTACCAGTATGTTCCAATCAATGAGAACCTTTCAGCCATGAACTTTTATTGATTTGTATTCCTCAGAGTAACATAAATAGCTTTCCTTAAGTCTTCCAATTTCACTATCGTTATTTTATTTCTGAAATCTCTGCTGTTAGAAGGTTTATTTATGCAGTTCCTCTTTGGCTTTCCACCTCCTTCATGGTTTGAGCTAAGAGTGGATACCAGTGTTCTCTATTACGTCTGTGTGTATGTGGGGGGAATGTTACAGTATGATGAATTAAATTAGTCTATCAACAGTTAAGTTATACTATGAATAGTTCAATCAGAACAATACACCCAGCTTTTGAAAAACAATGTTACTGAAAATTTGAAGCAAAAAAAAAAAAAAAGGCAAAAAGAGCAAGTACTCTCTTGTCAACTTTTTCCAAGAATTTAATTTGTTCTGGAATGTTTCAACAGCTTCTTTTCACTTTTAATATACGTGAAATCTGGGCACCTAGTTGGCTCAGTTGGTTAACTGTCTGCCTTCAGCACAGGTCATGATCCCAGCGTTCTGGGATCAAGTCCCGCATCTGGCTTCCTGCTCAGTGGGGAGCCAGCTTCTTTCTCTGCCTCTTCCCCTCTGCTTGTTCTCTCTCTCTCTCTCTCTCTCTCTCTCTCTCTCTCTTTCATACAAATAAATAAAAATATCTTAAAAAAGAATTTTTAAAATTTTTTTTAAATTTAAAAATTATATGTGAAATCTAACCCTTATATTTATACTATTGATAGGTGTACTTTTAAAATTTGTGGAAAAAATTTTAGTTTCTAAACCATATAATGGTCAAAGTAGGAATTTAGTACTTGCCAAGGCACTTGATTCTTCTCTATACTCTACAATGTTAACTATTTTACATTGCCCAGAAATGTGAATAGATGTATTAAATACTAGATTCACATTGCACATTGAAAGAATAAATTGGAACATAGATGAGGATATTCTTAAAAATCTGTTTTATTTTATTATCTTCTTTTTAAACTTGAAAGTCTAAATTTTAGAAAATATGATAGTAAAAATGGATAAGGAAGACGAGTAATAGATACATGACAGGCTTTATCTTCTGTAAGGTGAATTTTAACATGCTTTTCTAACTGGTTTCTAGTAACCATGGAAGAAAGCCAAAAAAAAAAAAAAAAAAGATACAACGTCAAACTTCATTAACTTTTCAGTTCTTAGTATTATAGTCTTGAATCTAAGCCATGAAATCTTGCTTAATCTTCCTTAAAAATATCTGCAAAATGTGTACTTTCCCTCTAACCATTACAACCATGGCAATCTATATTCAAACATGCATTTAAATCACTCTTTCCTGATATAATAAAGTCAAGGAAAATTAGTCCAAATGGAATAAGGACTTCTTCCTTTGTACTAAGCACAGTACTTTCTACTATGAAATAATAGCAACATTCTAAATTAGATATATGACTAAGAATCAAAATTGGCAGTAATAATTTAAAATTAACATGTAGAATTAAATCTTTTATTAGTGCAACCAAAACAGTCATTACTACGACAGAGGAAAGGAAAGCATGATTGTTCTTCCTTATGTAAATCTCATCTCTAATGGTATTATGAAATATTTTAACTCTGAAGACATAAATTCTTTTGTTTTTAAGTCTCTGTTACATGTGTGAGCTACTCTTCAGATGTGCTTTCCTTGATGATCAGTTTAGCTACTGAGTTTTCAGTGGTAGTTTTTTATCTGTATTTAAACATTTTTCTTAATTAGTCTTGCTAAGTTTAACAATTTTATGAATTTTTCAAAAGAATAGCTTTCCATTTTGTATTTTCTGGTATTTGTTTTCAGTTTCATTTTTTTCTTCCATTACCTCTATTACTTTATTTTTGAACTTATTAAATTTAAGCTGGTTGTAATTCTTTTATTCTTTAGTTGATTTTTAAACTTATGCATGTTTTTCGAGTTAAGCACTTAAAGTGATCAAATGATTCTCTCAATCAAAATTTAACTCCACCCCACAAATGATGATTTTTCATCATTTGTATTATTTAAAAAATTTTTAAATTGTCTTTTACAAACTATGGACACTTACTAAAAAGTGTTTTTGTCTAGTTTACATGTATTTGGGGAGGTATCTTTCATGGCATTGATTTCTAATTAAATTCTACACTGGTCAGAGAATATACTATGTAAGATTTAAAACCTGAGATAAAATGCACATAACGTGAAACTATCTCAGCCGTTTTTAAGTGTGTAGTTCAGTGGTATATAGTACGTTCATATTGTTGTACAAACATCACCGTCACCCATCTCCAGCCTCTTTATCTCACAAAACTGAAACATTGTAACCACTAAACAATAACTTTCCACCACCCCCTCAACTCAGCCTTTGGCAATCACCAATTTCTTTTTCACCTTTTCTTTTTCCTCCCCATGCCCCAGCCTTGGACAACCATTTTTCTGCTCTCTGTTATTACTGTGAGTTCAGTTTGGTTGGTTGGTTGTGTGTGTGTGTGTGTGTGTGTGTGTGTGTGTGTGTGCGCGCGCATACATGTTATGTAAGTGAGATCATGCAGTATTTGTCTTTCTGTATCTGGCTTATTTCGCTTCACAGTATTCTCCCGATTCATTCATGTTGTCACAAATATCAGGATTTCTTCATTTTTTTTAAATAGAATAATATTCCATTGTGTTTATATGCCACATTTCTTTAACCATTTATCCATTGACAGACATTTAGGTTGTTTTCATTTGGTTAGTGTGAATAATGCTGCAGTGAATATAGGTGGGGAGATAAATCTCTTCAAGATCCTGATTTCAGTTCCTTTGGTTATGTACTCAGAAATGGGATTTTTGGATCATATTGTAGTTCTGTTTTAAATTTTTTTTGAGAAAAGTCCACTGTTTTATTATAATGGCTGTAATGATTTATATTCCCAGCAATGGTGCATAAGTTCCTTTTCCTCTGTGTCCTTGTTAATAGTTTCTTCTCTCCCTTTCCTCCTTCCTTCCTTCCTTTTTTTTTTTTTTAAAGACATTCTAATAGGTGTGAGGTGATATCTCATTGTGGGTTTGTTTTACATTTTTATGATGATTAGTAAGGTTGAGCACTTTTTAGTATATCCATTGACCATTTTTATGTGTCTTCTTTGGAAAAATATCTATCAAGCCTTTTGCCCATTTTTAATTGTGTTTGTTTTTGTCTTTTTGCTATTGAGTTCTAAATTTTCCTTATATATCTTAGGTACAACTTTTTATGAAATGTATGGTTTTGAATGCATTTTCTCCCATTCAGTAGGTTGCTTTTTAATTTTGTTGATGGTTTCCTTTGCCGTACAGAGCTTTTTAGTCTAGTGTAGTTCCACTTGTTTTTTCATTTATTTTTGCTTTCGTTACCTTTGCTTATGGTGTCCTATCCAAAAAAGTCATTGCTAAGACCAATGCCAAGTAACTTCTTATATGTGTCCTTCTAGGAGTTTTATGGTTTTCAAGCTTAATGTTAAGTCTTTTAAAAAATGGTTTGGGGGGGGCACCTGTGTGGCTCAGTTGGTTGGGCAACTGCCTTTGGCTCAGGTCATGATCCCAGAAACCCAGAATCGAACCCTGCGTGGGGCTCCCTACTCAGCGGGAAGCCTGCTTTTCCCTCTCTCTCTCCCCCAGCTTGTGTTCCCTCTCTTGCTGTGTTCTCTCTGTCAAATAAATAAATAAAATCTTTTTAAAAAATGGTTTAAATTGATTTTTGTGTATGATGTAAGATAAGCATCAACTTTCATTCTTTTGCATATGAAGGTCCAGTTTTCCCAGCACCATTTTTGAAGAAACTATTCCCCAAGGTGAATATTTTGCACAAGAAAACATTGTACACTTTGCATTCATTTGATGTAGTTTGTGAATGTCAATAAGGTTACAGTGATTAATAAGGTGGTTTAAATATTCTCTATCTATATATATGTATATGTACACATATATATCACTATATATAGTCAGTAAGCAAATTGTTCCTATAAATTATAGACAAAAAGATGTTAAAATCTTCAACTGTGATTATCAATTTTTCTATTTCTCCCTTTAGTTTTGTTCAATTTTCTGCATGTATTTTATTTTATTTTATTTTTTTAAAATTTTTTGAGATAGGTATTTATTCAGAGAGATAATGATTGGGGTAAGTTGAGCAAGTTGTAGTCAAAGTACATTATTTCTTTTTCTATTTATTTTCTAAGGATATTCAGGGTTGTTTATTATTATTATTATTATTATTATTATTCTATGTTAGTCACCATACATTGCATCATTAGTTTTTGCTATAGTATTCCAAAAGTTATTGTTTACATATAACACCCAGTGCTCCATGCAATATGTACCCTTTTTAATACCCATCACTGGGCCAGCCTATCCCTCCACACTCCTCCCCTCTAAAACCCTCAGTTTGTTTCTTGGAGTCCACAGTCTTTCATGGTTCCTCTCCCACTCTGATTTCCCCCCCCTTTCATTTTTCCCTTCCTTCTCTTAATGTTCTCCTTGCTATTCCTTATGTTCCACAAGTAAGTGAAACCATATGATAATTGACTTTCTCTGCTTGACTTATTTCACTTAGCATAATCTCCTTCAGTCTTATACATGTTGATGCAAAAGTTGAGTATTCATCATTTCTGATGGATGAGTAATATTCCATTTTATACACTGACCACAGCTTCCTTATCCATTCATCTGTTGAAGGGCATCTTGGCTCTTTCCACAGTTTGGCTATGTATTTTAAAGCTGTATTATTAGGTGGATATATATTTTAGTATATTATTGCTTTTTAATGAACTATTTAATAATTATGAAGTCTCCCTCATTTTATCTGGCAATGCATCCTTTTTTTAAAGTATATATTATCTTCTTTTATAGGCATACAAGCTTTCTAATACTCTCCATTGGCACAGGCATAGTCTTTTCCTGGCCATATGTTTACTTTCAACATATCTGTGTCCTTATATTGAAAATATATTTTTGGCAGACAACATTTAGTTGGGTCTTACATTTTTATTCAATATGATAATCTGTCTTTTAATTGGATTGTTAGTTCATTTGTATTTAATGAATTACATATGCATTGTATATTTGGTCATTCTATCTTTATTTGTATGTCTACATATCTATATTTGTATCTATATCTATATATCTGTTTAGGTTAAATGAAACATATTGCTAGAATTTTCTTCTACATGTGCAATATGGCTTTTTTTGCTCATTTTTATTTCTTTTCGATCTTTTCTATTTTATTAAATTTTTAGTATTCATTTCTAATTTATTTATTACTGTATAGTTGCATATCTTTGTATTTTTATTATTGATTACAATAATTTTCAATTTATCCTTAACTAATTTAAATTCTGCTTAGTGGTAGTTTTGTTGCTGTTTCACATATAGAGTAGAAAACTGATAAAAGTACATTTCCTATTTTCCTTCCCTATCCTCTATGGTATTTTTTGTGATATAATTTTACTGTACACATCATAAATGCCAACAAAATGTTGTTTTTATTATAAACAGTCAGTTGCCTTTCAATGAAATTAAGAGATAAAAAGCTTAGTTTTATATTTGCCATCATACTTATCATTTCTCTGTTCTTCATTTCTTCTAGATTTAAATTTTGGTTTGGTTTTATTTCCCTTCAGCTTGAAGAATTTTCATTACTATTTCTTACATTGCAGGATTGCTGGTGACAAATCAACCTTTTTTTTCCCCCTGAAACTGTCAGGCTTTTACCTTTCTCTTTGGAATATATTATAACTGTGTATAGAAATCTGAATTTACATTTTTTTAAAGATTTTATTTATTTATTTATTTGACAGAGAGAAACACAGCTAGAGAGGGAACACAAGTAGAGGGACTGAGAAAGGGAGAAGCAGGCTTCCCACCGAGCAGGAAGCCGGATGTGGGGCTTGATCCCAGGTCTCCAGGATCATGACCTGAGCTGAAAGCAGTCGCTTAACCAACTGAGCCACCCAGGGGCCCCTGAATTTACATTTTTTTTCTTTCATCTCAGTTCACTGTATTTTTGTCTAACTTTTTTAATTAGAAAAAAGCCCTCATTGATATCATGGCTTCCTTGTAAAATTTTTCTTTATTTCTCATGGATTTTTTTTAGATTTTTTCTATATGCTTGGCTTTTACCAGATTGAGGATGATGTTTATAGGTTTTTTTTTCTCTCTTTACTTTTTCCTCTTAACTTTGCTGAGAATTTTGGATCCTGAACCATTAGATATTAAGCTGCCAACCTGATGATCTGTTATCCCTAAATACTTTAGTAGAGAGATTCTCAGTCCAGGAGCAATTTTGTTCTCTAGAGAATATTTAATAATATATGGAAACATTCTTGGTCATTTACCTGGAGTTGGAGGTGGGGGAAAAAGAGGGAAGGTACTCCTGGCATTCAGTTAGTAGAAGCCAGGCAGGTTGCTCATATCCTACAATTTATAGGAAACTCCCACAACAAGAAATTACATGGCCCCAAATGTCAATGATAGTGCTAAGGTTGAAGAACCCTGCTTTAGTTTATATATTTTACATATATGATAGATGATATCATATTATATATTTATATATATATAAATATATATATATACTATCATATAATACATGTATATATACACAATACATGTATAATACAGTCATCCAAAATAGGAAATTAACAATATGCTCCTGCTATCTAATCCTCAAACCTCCATTGAAGTTTCAACAATAGTCCCAATAATGGGGGTACCTGGGTGGCTCAGTCATTAAGCATCTGCCTTTGGCTTAGGTCATGATCCTGGAGCCCCTGGGTTGAGCTCCTGGATCGAGCCCCGCATCAGGCTCTCTGCCTGGTGGGAAACCTGCTTCTCCCTGTCTCACTTCCCCACTTCTGTTCCCTCTCTAGCTGTGTTTCTCTGTCAAATAAATAAATAAAATCTTTAAAAAGAATAATCCCAATAATAGTAAAAAGACCCAAGTTTGGAATCCTGCATTACCTTTAATTGTCAAGTGTTTTTATGTCCTTGTCAGGAAGAGATCTTCAAACTTTCCTTAACTTGGCCAGAGTTTGGTCAGTGCTTTCTCTTCCATTTTTCTCTTTCTCTCTCTTTTCCTTCCTTCCTTCCTTCTTTCCTTCCTTCCTTCCTTCCTTCCTTCCTTCCTTCCTTCCTTTTTTTTTTTTTTTTTTCCTTTTGGAGAATACCTCAATTTTGTTTCTCTGATCTTTCCTTGTGAATAGATTCAGGTGATGCATTCTTTCCCCAAAGAGTTTGTTTGTTTGTTTGTTTGTTTGTTTAGAGCACGTATGTGTGTTGGGGAGGCAGGGCAGTGAGGAGCAGAGGGAGAGGAAGAAAAAATCTCAAGTGGACTCCCAGCTGAGTGCAGAGCCTGAGTGACTGGATCTCAGAATCCTGAGATCCTGTCAGGTGATTCACTTGATAAGAGTATTACAGAACCAATGCTGCATTTTCCCCTTGTATTCTATCTGGTAGTGCATGATTTCAATTTATCTCATTAGTGATGATGCTTATTTTGACAAGTTGATCCAAGTGCTATCTGCCAGTTTCCATCCTAGAATCTGGTCTTTTGTCTTATATCAGTTCTCTTAAAAGAAAGTAGAATTTTATCTGTTTCTCTACCCATTTTTATCTATTATCTGAAGCAGATAGTTTTATTCTTTACTGTACTTATAGTTATTGTACCTACCCCAATCATATGTATTGTTTGCAACAGAATCTGTTCTTCAGATACAATGTTGTCTTCCTCTATGGTTTTTCTCTGTAGTGATATCACAAGCTCCCTAATTGTTCGAGCTGAGGCTTCCCACGTACTGACCGAAGCCCTTGCATCTCCTCTTATTATATAGTCTATTATATTGGTGAACTAGAGATATAAGAAGAGGTTAACAAGTTTTTCTGGTTAGGATATGAAAAAAATTCAGAGCAAGGAGACAAACCAGTGAGGGATCAAAGTGGAAACAGTTTTTTGGCATAGACTCAGCCTGTCTCCTTCTTTTAATGAGTGAATGGAAAAATTCCATCTTGGGATAGAGTTAGTTTCTATTATATAATAAAAGGAAGTGCCTATAGGTCACAATCATAGAAGAGAAGCCCTCATGCTTTATAAAGATAACTACTGCAAGCAGAAATGAAGTGACTTAGTGCTATCTTTTTTTTTCTTTTTTTTTAAGGAAAACTAAGAAACACAGGATGAAAAGACAACAGTATAAAAATGTTTAGAATAAAGCATAGTGAGCAAGGAACATTAAAAAGACAAATGAATCAGAATTTTCAAATATGCAAAACTTTGGATACTAAGCCACTTTTGTTAGTATTCCTGAAAGATTTACATAAAATCACTTTTTTTTTTTAAGGCAATTAAACACATAAGACAGAAACTAAACTTTCGGGAAATAGAAATATAAATGTTCTATCAACAAAGCACAGGAATAATCCTCAATCAGGACTTAATTCTTTCTCTAATCTTACACTAGAAATGTGAATCAGGATGTGTGATTGTCATAAGAGAAGATGTATGACATAAAAATAATAATTTAACTCCAAAATCCAGAAGTTGCCAGAGGAAACATGAGTGAAATTAAATTTTTAAAAATTCTTCTTATATAGTGGGTATAAGATATATTTGTTTATCCATTGCGCAAACAGGGAAATATATATTTAACTATATCTAAAGCTTTAAAGTATTTAAGTGAGGACATGTGCATTCTAGATTATAATGAGAAATGACATAGAATTTATTCAGCAAAATATAGCAAAGGTATAAAAACAAAAATATTAAAAATAAGATGATAAAATTAAAGCTAAATATATCATTTCAGAGAATAATTTTAATGGATAATTAATCTCAATTGGATAAAAATTAAAACCGAGTATATATTGTTAATATGAGAAAACATAAAATAAAGGGATTTAGAGAAGTTTAAAGAAAGAAAATGGAAAAAAGGACACACTAGGTAAATCAAAGCAAAATGAAAGCAGTATTCAGAATATTAAAATTAAATAGGATAATGCAGTCTTAAAAGCATTATGAGACAATGGGTCACTCTTCATTGATTAGGTGTGCAGCTGGCAATAAAATCATGCCAGCACTCAAGCACTCAAGCACTCCTAGGTGCAAAATAATCTGTCCTTTAATGTCATATACCATTTAAAAAAAGAACTCTTAATTAATAGTGTATGGGGCACAACACTTAAATATTAATAAGAGCTGTAAATGCAACGCTCAATTTTTCCTATACCAAGAAGACAGATAAATGAATGGATGCAGAGAAGCTAAATGATATAATACTTGTTAGTGTTGATTAAACAGTGAGCTTAATATTCTCCAAACATATATTGTAACAAGGAGTGCCTCCCAAAGTATATAAAATATACTTGCATATTAAACCTCTGCACAAATGTTAGTAGAAAATAGAGAAGTTATGTGTCTAGTCTCACCCAAAAATAAAAAAAATTAAAATAAAATAAAATAAATTTATAAAAAAAGAACAATTTAACTTTCTATGGGAAGAAAGAGATAAGAACAAAGATTTTGATATATGAATATAAAGCACTGCATTATTTATAACACCAAAAATAAGTAACCAAAAGGACTTATTAAAAACAGTCAGATTTTACTACTATTACTGTTTATCATCTAGAAGTTATTGCATATTATTCATGTAAACGCTGATGTAACTGTCTAAAGATTATGTCTGAACACAAACTTACATCAAGGACTATACTAATTGTATTCTTACTAAATTTGATTTCAATTCTTATAAGTTGGTTGTTAGAATGAATGAAAGAAAGACAGGAATTTTGTCTCTTATTAAAGTGTGTGTGTGTGTGTGTGTGTGTGTGTGTGTGTGTGTGTGTGTGTAGTTATGTTTGTATACCAAAGTTTTGAAAATTAAAGGAAGTGTTGGGTTTAAATATTTTTATTTGTGATCTTAACACTTGAATTTATGAAGTTACCTTTCTTTGTAAGATTGGAGAATTTCATAAGTTAGTCATTGATATTTCATATATAAAGAAAGTTTACTTATAGGCTCAGGCAAATCATACTTTTACTCAGGCTAATAAGTCTGAAGTTTTTTTCTGCCTTTACTCTTACAAAGAATATTCAGTATTGTGTTTACATTATGGAGTTTTTTGTGTGTCCTTATACATGTAATAGAAATTTGTGAGGTATTTAACACAAATGGTTCATGTTATGTCCTGAATAGAACTGGACTCTTGCCATACTGTTTATAGATGATAATAATATAGGATATCTGTAGTGAAGTAAATGTAGGAACTATATGCTATGACCAAAAATTAATAAAAGTTTGTTTAAATGTTATTTTTTAAGATTATTTATTTTAGAGAGAGAGAAAGAGCACACAAGCATGTGCACGTGGCAGGGGAAGAGCAGAGAGAGAGAGAATCTTAAGCAGATTCCCTACTGAGTGAGTAACTTGATGCCTGGCTTGAGCACATGACCCTGAGCCAATGAGAGCCAAAACCATGAGTGAGACAGTCAACTGACTGAGCCATACAGGTACCCCTAAATTTTACTTTTAATTAAAATTAAGTGACATTAAAATGTCAAAAGATAGTGCATTTATATTACATACTTGCAAAACTTTGGTTAAAGAATAAAACATATTGAGAGTTTTCAAGTTAAACAATTGGAAGCATGTTCTGGAAAGTTTCTTTAGAACCACAAATTTGAACATTGGATTCTGGGACTCTGAAATTGAAGCTATCAACACAAATTACAACAAGCACATCCCTTCAGTTTGTTTTTGTCTTAATTTTCAAGTAAAATATCAATGGATTTTTTGGGTATTACTTTGTTTGGCAAATATGGAGAGTATCCAAGCAAATTTTTAAGTTTTTTTCTGTTCATTTTTGTTTTCTCTTTTCTCTTAAATGAGTGTGGAGCCCTTGTACAAATAGATATTATGAATTTAAACAAGTAAATGAAAACTTTCTTTGGTGAGAGTCATTTCAAATAGATGTTGCCTTAGTTAATACCCCAACAATTTGTACAAAAATCTGTAAAAAGAGAGAAATGGACAGAAGACTTAAAAAAGGAAAAAGAAAAGAAAACTAGGGATGCCTGGGTGGCTCAGGTGATTAAGTGACTGCCACTGGTTCATGTCATGCTCCTGGAGTCCTGAGATTGAGCCCCCCCATTGGTCTCTCACTCCCCCTGCTTGTGTTCCCTCTCTAGCTGTGTTTCTCTCTGTCAAAGAAATAAATAAAATCTTTAAAAAAATAAAAGAAAACTAAAGGAAAGAAAACAACTTTAAGAAGGTACTCTTAGACTCTTTGTTTTCTTAGAAGTTGTAACCTCACTCCACCAAAATAAAATTTTCTTTAAAACTTCTGAATCTTCTAAAATTTCCAATATTTTAAGGTCCTGTGGCAAAAAACACAGATAACATCTGCTACTTATTCAATTTTTTTTTTGCTTTCCTCTTTGGTTTTCTTCTTATTTTGCCTCATTTTGATGCTGGTTGGCTGGGTCCAGAGACCCAGAGGGGCTTCCACCAGCCATGAAGGTCCCAGGCCACACATAGGATGGAAATCGAATGCAGGCCAGCAGGAGGTGAATGCAAATTTATTGAAGGTATATTGAATACAGGTACAGACAGAGCATCCAGAAGATTCAGAAAAAAAAGAGCGAGTCTCTTCTTTTTTCGGGGTCTAGGAGTTTTTATTGAGGATCATGGTCTGGTGTATGTGTCCTTTCAGACATCCAGGAACTGGTTAGAACAATGATGAAGTCCCAGGTGTTATTCCTTGGAGCCAGGGGATCTTGGCATTGAGATGGCTAGCACTGATGGTCTAGAATACACATATGATAGGTTCTTCTGGTCTTTCTCACCTGGTCTTTCCTTAGATGTTACCTATCCTAAAGGAATCATTAACTCATCCTTTACAAGGAAGACATACATGATTTGCATTCTGAGGCATTTTGTAAAGTGGGTGTGCAAGTTCTAGCAAAAATAGAAGCAGGAAAAGGAAGAAAAAGCAGATTTTTATGGAGTCCTTCAGTTTCCCTATCTCAATTTCTTGCTCTCCCCTCCTGTCCTCCCTTCCACCCCCTTTCTTTCTTCCCTTCTCTTTCTTGGTCTCCTGAGACTTTCTATCTCATTCCTATGGCACCACACCATGTAATTTTAACTGACTTCAAATTTATGCTAGTACTTTTAAATTTACATATAAGAATCATTTAAAAAATTAAGATATTTAGGTATCACAAATAATAACTTGATTGAAGGATAAAATGAATGCTCCTTTCAAAAAGGACAAGAAACTAACCATAAATTTAAATAAATTTCTGTCCATTTTGACAGTACACATCTTTCAAATCAAAATGTAATTTCTAAATTCACCTATTTTTGGCGGGTTGCCGTCTACATTTCCCCTGACTAATAATGCATTCTATATCTGACTTTAAATGTGTTTTAAAAATTTATTTTTTAGCTATAATTTTAGCACTTGCCAGCTTTCATTCTTGAAGTAAATGTGTCATCATTGAAATACTCCTGCTGGGGTAGCTATTCTCTGATTCTCTTTCAGATCTACCATTGCCCCAGGGGAAATTGGGGATTTTCACCTTGCAATACCTGTTTGTTTGGCTTGTTACAGAAAAGACAAAAGAAGTGACTGTCCAGTGTAGGTTACCAATTGTAAAAATGATGTCAGTACAACCTTTCCCTCAGTATTATAATACTACATAAATCATTACGGAAAGGGTGAAGTTTTAAAAATAAAGATTAGATATAATATTTTTAGTTCTAATAAAGATTTAAGGACACATAAATCCTCAAATGTTAAAGCATCATTTTCATCATTCTTCTGCATATTCCCAAATGGCCATTATTCCAGTGCTATTGTGATGTCAGGGAAGAAGAATTCCCGTTCCCTCTTAGGTCCTTCTAGCTGGATTAAGGATCAAGTTGACATGAGATAAATTAACAGGAAAAAATCAAATTTAATAGTTTTATATATATGATAAATCCACATTGACAGGGAAATTCCAAAGACAGTCCAGCAAATTGAGGTTTATGTGCCTTTCTGAACCAAGAAGAAGGAGTTAGGGATTTTCAAAGGGAAGAAATGTGACCTTCAGGAAGAATGAAAAAGAGTAAATAACCGGTGAACAAGGGCCACTCAGAAACTGTTGGGAGAAGGAAACGACTTTTATCAAAGGGATCGTGCTATGTTGCTCCCTATCTACCATACCTATTCCATATCATAATGTAGTTACCTATGGGAATGGCTCTTTTCCTAAACAAGTCTCTATCTAAATTCTTTAGGCAGTTGAGGAGGAGATAAAGAGCTTTTCCTGAATCTGTTGGATTTTGGTTCCATTTTTATTCAAAATAGTCTTTTTAAAAAAAAATTTACTTATTTATTTGACAGAGAGATCACAAGTAGGCAGAGAGAGAGAAGGAAGCAGTTTCCTTGCTGAGCGGAGAGCCCGATGCGGGCCTTGATCCCAGGACCCTGAGATCATGACCTGAGCGGAAAGCAGAGGCTTAACCTTCTGAGCCACCCAGGTGCCCCAAAATAGTCTTCTTGCCAAAATGACCCATCTTGGAGCAGCCTGACATTGGACCCTAGAATGATTTGACCAAATTTTAAATCTACTTGAAAGTTAGTTCTTAGAATTAAACTAGATGCTTTACTACTGATTCAACAATGTAAATTCATATAAATTATGGATTATTTAGAAGTTCAAGTAAGTTATTTAAATAGGGAGAATTAATTCAAAACTTAATTCAAAAGATTTAGATACTTTTTATTAAATATTCTGAACTTTATTATAAAGAAAAAATTACATAGCATTTCAAAGAAAATGGGTTTCCATTAGAAATGCTGCTTAATAAGTATTATTCATGTTTCTGCAGTATTTGGAGTAAACTTTTAAGTTTCAACTGAGTAAATAACAAATTCTCTAAATGTTTTTGTTGATGAATCATCTGCTCTTAAAGGAGCTAACTTCAAGCAGTATGGGAAATATTTACAGTTCCATAGACACAGGAAAATAGTGCATTTAAACTACTGTACTGAAATCAGGGTAACATTATTCAAGGAACTATACCTTTTTAAGGTCATGTGGAAGAGTAGTCTGCAAAGGCAGCTAAGAAAGAGGACAAAGGAAAGGAAGCTGTGTCCCAGAGGCAAAAGAATGAGGAAGGAGAGGGTGGTTGACCATAACAAAAAGAGTTAGTTGAGATGATCAGAAAGGTGAAGCCAGAAAGTAACCACAGGATTTGAAAACTAGGAAGTCATCAGAGACTGAAAAGTAACAGTAATAATTTTGTAGGCCTTATGTGATAGAAATTTTATAAAGGAAACAGAATAATATGAGGTTAAAAATTGGAGATGAGAAATACGGCTGAAAAAGACCCCAACAATGAGGTAGAGGTTGCAGGGATGTGGGGTATCTATGTTGGTTTAGTTTTTAAAATTTTGTTTTATGTAGAAGAAAACTAAAGTTGGTTTTGATGGTCTGTGACCAAGAGATGAAGGACACAAAATAGAGAGGGCTATAATAT
This sequence comes from Spilogale gracilis, assembly GCA_004023965.1. Lineage (NCBI taxonomy): Eukaryota > Metazoa > Chordata > Mammalia > Carnivora > Mephitidae > Spilogale > Spilogale gracilis. The sequence continues at coordinate 340,812 of PITA01000026.1, forward strand.
AAGAAACTAGTTCCTTGATGACTAGAGAGATTGAAGTTGGAGAAGGGAAGGAACATTTTCTTTGTTAAAAAGGAGGAAAGAAAAAGAAGATCAATTTGGCTACAGGTAGATATGTGAAAGTGTCCAGGAATGGTGGTTTTTCTTCGTCATATGATACACTCTTTATATGGAGATTATGAATAGTTTGCTTGGATAAAGCAGCACACCAAAAGAAAGATGTGTCATGCTACCCCAATAGCTTGTAAAAATAACTTTTTAATAAATTAGGCTTTAACTTCTTAATTTATTATTCATCATTTGCCTTTGCCGTTGCTGCTATGTTAATAAAAATGTGCACACTTGCTCCTGTGTTACACTCATGATTATTATTTTTTTTTGAGAGACAGAAAGAAAGGGATGGGGAAGGAGTAAGGTAAGAGGGAGAAAGAGGATCTTAAGCAGGCTACAGGTCAGTGCAGAGCTGGGCATGCAGCTTAGTTTCACAAACCTGACATCATAACCTGAGCCAAAATCAAGAGTCTGACACTTAGCTGACTCAGCCACCCAGACACCCCTATCATTTTAATTGAGGTTAAAGATTTTAATTTTGGGAACTCTAATACTTTTTTAATTTGAGTAGTGAAGCCAAAGTGTTGATTTGACTTTCATAACATTAGTGTAGCATGACTTGCTGAGAGTGTTTTTTTCTCTCATTTCCTTGGAAGACCCCATTGATAACAAGTGTGAATTAAGAATTACGTTGTATAAAACACTATATCAAATTCTCATAGTTACTAAGGTAAATTGAAAATTTGTTTTCTCTTTTTCATATTATTACTACACCTACCTCCCTAAAGTTGAAGAACTAGCTCCATTATACACTATTCTGTATTAAATGCTTCAAGAACAGAGAATGACTCATTAGAAATGGGGAGGGAGACAAACCATAAGAGACTCTTAATCTACTGTGGGTGGGTGATGGACACTGGGGAGGGGATGTGCTATGGTGAGTGCTGTGAATTGTGTAAGATTGATGATTCACAGACTTGTATCCCTGAAACAAATAATACATTTTATGTTACTAAAATAAAAATATATATATATTTCTAAAAGAAAAAAAAAAGAAAAGGGGTTGATAATACTACTTAAGTAATTGATGGTAATTCTAGTCCTGAGCCTCAATCTATCACACCTGGAGGTTTTCTTCAAGAATGAAGCATGATGAAACAGTATTTAAAATACTAGAATGTAAGGAGAGAAACTCAGCCACTCTATCTCTTATGGAAATATCAAAGTACTTCACTTTATAGGCTAGCCTTTATGATTAGAATTGTGATTAAGTGTATGTATTGCTCAAAAACATAACATAGGATACTTACTGTGCAGTTAATTTTACCCATACTAACAGGGTGCTTGCCATGGATGAAGAATCCTTAGAGAAACAGTGAATAAGGTTTTTCATATCTTGGAGTCTTCACATTAGAGCCACACATTATGAGAAACTATGTAATGAAGATTTAATTAATGTGCTTGCATTAGGAGTTTAGAAATTTGTTATCCATAATATTTATGGTAAACTAATAGTTCTCAGCATATTTGAATAAATTTTCTTTTAGTGTTTTGCCTAACCAATTATGTCTTAGAAGAATACCATCTTGATGACTTATTGAAATTAATCAATGTATCATTTGGAAATAAATATAAATTTAAGTTAGAATATATTGCAATAGAGCATGATACTATCTTTTAAACTTAGAACATATGATGAAGGTATAGCTTCTAACTTATTTTTTGGCTCAGAGTCTCAAATTAAAATGTTGGACTCCAAAGTTCTGAAGTCTGTAATAGTTTTAATGTATTCATTACATTAATATTTGTATGATCTCATATCTTCAATTTAATTTTTTTCTTCAGTTAATTTCATTTAGATTTTACATGTCTAAATGATTTGTAATTGGAAATATCTCGACTCTCCTTTTTATAGCAATGGGATGAGGCAGAGGTAAATGCATTATTATGATTCTACCATTAGTTACAGAACCTAAAACTATTTTTCTTGTCAATAATAAGAAGGCTACTTATATGTTTGTTGGAAAGGATAAAAGGGTAAAAGAGGAATTTTTAAAGTTCTGGTATTATATATAAGAAAATAAATATGTCAGAGAAGGCAAGATAATGGTAGAAAGATGAAGTGAGAATTTGCCATTGTGACCATCTATGTGGGAAATGTAAGCTCTTCTAAAATACTAAAGAGAGAAATTGCCAAGGTATGGATAGAGTCACTGTATCTCATTGAGAATCATTTCTTCTTTCTATAGAAATGGAAGAGTTAAACTTAGATGATGGTTGGGTACCTTCCTTCTAGTTCTAAATTTCTATTATTATTCCTCAGCTGTGATTCCAAAGCATAGCTGGCTAGGAGTGAAATGGCTAAGTATATGTGAGATACTTCATGATAGATGAAATAACAGGTGCGGGGAGAAAAAAATTCTTGGGGAATCATCTCATTGAAGTAAAAGTACTATAAAGGATTTCCTCAATCAGGGTTATCAATAAAGTTCAAAAAAATCAAACATAATTTATGAGAGCCTTCAAAACATTTGGGGAAATAGTCACACTAAATAAGAAATAAGAAGTAAGCATTTTTTTCTTTTCTTTTTTTTAATGAGCATAAAAAATGTATTTTTTTCTTTATTTTCTTATTAGAAATATGGGCATAGAATCTGAAAAACTCTCTTCAAAATATCATGAACTAAAGAATGAGAATGTGAATATGCATGTGTATCTATCGGCAGGTAGCTATGCATATATACAATACTGTGTATATATATATATATATACTTTATTAAAGTTGACTTATTTCTGATATTAACTATATTTTATATGTATTATAGCTTCCTTAGTGTCCATCCAGATTAAAAGTTATAGAAAAGGGGAATATAGCTATTGATCACCTGTTTTATAGCCTATACTTACTATGATTTATTGATATGGTTAGCATATATTCAATATAGAAACAAAGTCAAAAATAAACCTGGTAAGTAGTATTTGACGAGTACTTCGGTAGTGTTTAATAAAAAAGGCCCATGGAATTAAGAAGTGTGGTGTCTTCAGCTAAAGCTTTCACTTCCTGATTCCAAAATACATTATAATTCTATAGTAATCAAAGCTGTAGGGTAGTGACATAAAAACAGATATATAGCTCAATGAATGTAATAGAGAGCCCAGAAATAAACACATACGTTTATGATCAACTGATCTTTGACAAGAGTATGAAATGGAGAAAGGATATTTTCTCCATTAAATGATATTGGGAAACAGGATATGCACATGCAAAAGAAGAAATTGTACCCATAGCTTATATCACACACAAAAATCAACTCAGAATGGATGCAAGTTTTAAATGTAGGCCTGAAACTGTAACATTCCTAGAAAAAAATATATATGGAAAGCTCCTTGACATCAGTCTTGGCAATGAATTTTTTTTTTGATATGACATCCAAATGCAGGCAATAAAAGCAAAAATCAACAAGTGGTACTGCTTCAAACTAAAAAGCTTCTGCACAGTAAAGGAAACAATGTGAAGAAAAGCAGCCTACAGAATGAGGGGGAGATGTTGTAAATCATATATGTCTTAAGGGGTTAATATCCAAAATATGCCCTAAGTACCTACATCACAATAGCTAAAGAAAAAAATAACCTGATTAAATACTAAGCATTAAAGCACCAGAATAGACATTTTTCCAAAGAAGACATATAAATGGCTAGCAAGTAAGCAAGTATATTAAAAAGTTGCTCAACATCACTAATAATCAGGGAAATGCTAATTAAAGCCACAATGAGATATCATCTCACACCTGTTAAGATGACTATTATTTAAAAAAAGAAAAAAAAAGGATGTTGGGTATGTGGAAGAACAAGAATACTAATATGCTCTTGGTGGGAAAGTGAATTAGTTCAGCCATAACAGAAAACAGCCTGGAGTTTCCTCAAAAAATTAAAAATAGAACTACCATATGATCCAGCAATCCCACTGTGATCCAACAATCCCACTTAACCAAAGAAATTGAATTCAGGATCTCAAAGAATTATCTCTACCCTCATGTTCATTGCAACATTATTTGCATTAATCAAAATATGGAAACAACCTGAATGTCCATCAGCAGATGAATATATAAAAAAATATGCTATATACTCACAATGGAATATTATTCAGTCTTAAAAAAAGAAGAGAATCTAGCCACTTGCAACAACATGGATGAACCTGGAGGACATTATGCTAAGCGAAATAGCCAATCACACAAAATCAAATACTGTATGATATCATTTATTTGTAGAATCTAAAATGGTTAAACTCATAGAAGCAAAGAGTAGGATGGTGATTTCCAGGGCCTCAAGGGTGGGGGGTGGGGGAATGGGACAGTGATGTTCAAAAGATGCAAAATTTTAGCTATACAGTATAAATAAGTTGTGGAGATTTACTATAGAAGTTAGTCCCTCTAGCTAACAATACTGTATTGTATACTTAACACTACCTAAGAAGGTAGGTCGTGTATTAATTTTTCTTACTACGATAACAATAAAGGGAACAGGAGGAAACTTTGTTGAGGTCACGGATATGTCTGTGTCCTTGCTGATGGTGATGGCCTCACGGGTGTTTGTTTATCCTTGAACTCATCAAGTTGTTTACATTAAGTATTAACTTTGTTTATATGTTATTAATACTTCGATAGAGTGGTTGAAAAAAATGGTTGAACCTCACCCCCCCCCCCGCCATTAAAAAAGGGCCATGGAGGAAAGATTTTGGAAATTCATTTTTGCTTTAGGTTTTTTTGTGTTTGTGTGAGAAAACATAGCTTGATATTATTATTAATTCCGGAGTAGTCACTCATTTGTAAATTGGGACACGAAAGAAAATGAACGATCATTGTACTTACAAAACCAACAAATGATCAAGAAACTAAAATGACAAATAGTTTTCAAGATACTGATTTATTAATTCACACTGTTATTCTATAGTTTGTTTTATACCAAAAGGGGGACAAATAGATGTGGGCTTTTTCTTTTATACTGAAAAATTACTGATTCACTTATTTTGAATTTTTTCTTGAAAATGTCATTCAATTAGCATACATATGAAAATTTTGAATCATTTAAAAAAAGCATAAAAAATTTCTCCCCAAGTAGTCTCTTGTCTTTAGTAGTTTGGTGTGTTTCATTCCAGGGTTGCCAGCAAGGATTTTGTATAGTGATTAAGTGCATTAAGTCTAGCTAGATAGTCTCACCTTGAATTCAAACTCACCAAACTGGGGGAAGTTATTGGCTGTCTATGTACCTCAGTCTCTTCATCTATAAAATGTCTATACCAGTGTTGTCCATATTCCAATGTGCTGAGGGGGAATAAATGATTTTAGGTATACAAACTACCTGAGGGCCTGCCTGCCTGCCTGGAACATGGCAGGGTAATGCATGTTCTGTGTCTCCGGGAGATTCCCAGTGTGGGCTAATTTTTTTTTTAATTACCTAAAGTTTAATAAAAAGTTAAATTATATAGAAGATATATGTCTATCTTATACATTTTTAAATTTATTTTATTCTATATAAATATATTCTATATTTTATTCTATATAGTGTTCCAAGATTCATTGTTTATGCCCCACACCCAGTGCTCCATGCAATACGTGCCCTCAATACCCACCACCAGGCTCACCCATCCCCCACCCCCTCCCTTCCAAGATCCTCAGTTTGTTTCTGAGTCCAGAGTCTCTCATGTTTCATCACTCTCCCTGATTTACCCCACTTCCCTTTTCCTATCCTTCTCCTACTATCCTCCATATTACTCCTTGCGCTCCACAAGTAAGTGAAACCATATGATACTTGACTTTCTCTGCTTGGCTCATTTCACTCAGGATAATCTCCTACAATCCAGTCCATGTTTCTATAAAAGTTAGGTATTTATCCTTTCTGATGGAGGCATAATATTCCATTGTATATATGGACCATATCTTCTTTATCCATTCATCTGTTGAAAGGGACCTTGGCTCTTTCCAGTGTGGGCTATTTTATTATTACTCCCTCTTTTACTCTCAGTAATGGCCTAGTATGGGGAATACATTTATGGTCACTATATGCTTGAAAGTGTGTTATTATTAATTTTCTAAACATATCCATAATTTTCATATGATAGAGATAATATTATATAAACAGTTTTAACATTGCTCTTGTCCCCTAACATAGTACAGTCAGAATTTCCCTATACGTTGTAATTCCCTAGAATTAATGTGCCATAGTTTACTTATATATATTTCTGTTGTTTTTAATTTTTCCTGCCAAAATAATATATGATTAATTTCTTTGCCCTCATTATTTTGATTACTCTTCTATTATTTTGCTTGCGATAGTAAAATTTAAATTTTTGAGTTAAAAGTAATGAATATTCGTTAGGATTTTGATAATGGTATATATCTTCAGCCCTGGAGAATTTCGAAGTATAGCGTAGGCAAGATAAAAGGCAACCAAACTATCTTTGTTCAGACTTTTGCTGAAACTGCATTTCAGAGTTGACATTATGAGAAACTTAGGTTGATTCTTTCATTTGACCTTTATTTGCTGACTGTTCTTATCTTCTGTTGGTAATAATATTCAACTTTCTCGGCTGCTTGGTATTCCTACACCATATCGTAGCTGTCATTTTGTGCTAATTTTCCATAAATTATCTAGTGAAAACAAACCACTCAATAACAAAGAATGAATTGAGTGTATGCTCTTTGACTTATGATTTCTGGAGCTGGAGATCTCCTGTGGCTAAAAGAAAATATTCAACATGTCAGTGTTATGTCAAACATCAGTTCTGAAATTATCAGATAATCTCAGATCTCCAAGGGTGTTGCTGTGGGTTCCAAGAGATTTGCAGTGTTGTTTTAAAGGAAATAGGAAATGTCAGACTTGTGTCTCTAAGGTTTAGTCTCCTGAGGAATAGATTGTATGTGTCCTTTATTGGATGCCCTTTTGTCTGCATAAAGTGGAAATATTCAGTCTCCTTTTGGAATCGTTCCTCTGAATTTGATTCTAATTAGCCTTGGCAATATCATATCTTCCTTTGGTTTGCATTTTCCAAGAATAGTAACCTTTGTTTTTGTAAATGCTTTAGCACACAGTAAGGTTCTTTATAATATTAATACTTAATAGTACTGCCACATGGGGATGTTAAAGAGGGTACCTTATTTTTAAAAAGAGCTGTGATTTTGGAAAACTAAAGGTGCAGTGAATTTGGAATTGCTAGGGTTGTTACTGCTTAATTATTTCATTCAGTCATGTGTATTTTTTTCCATCAGATAGGGTCTCTGTTTGTTTTCCATTCTTACATTTGAAGGATTACATTCACTATTTCTAAAACAGTCCCTTCTTTAATTGGTCCTCCAAATTTACTCTTTCCTTGAATTGTGTTGTTTGAATAATTTCTTGAACTTATTTGGAAATCATTATAGACTCACAGGAAGTCCCAAACAAAATGTAGAGAGGCCCCACATATCAATTACTCAGCTTCCCCCAATGATGATATTTTCTATAACTGCTGTGCATCATCAAAACTAGGCAATTGATATTGGCATGATACAGTTAACTAAACTAGTGAATTACTTGGGTTTGGATTATTTTAAAGCAATTTATATAATATGAGCTCTCTGCAGATAGTCTGCTTGTAGGGAGTAATGAATTTTATTCCAAAAGTATATTATTCTCAATAGTTTTTATTCTTTACTTCCATTATGTATATCTCCTTTATAGCTATGATTGGAGAAAAATGAAGTATAGGAAAATGGATAATTTAGTATTCCCCCTTTAGATTAAAACAATCGTAACTAACATTTGTTAAATGCATTGTTATTGGCAATATACAAGGATGATTTGGCTTAGGTCAAATGAAAAAAAAAAGAGCCAACCTCAAAGTAGGTTAATAAATGCCTTTTTTCTTGTTTTACTGAGGACTATAGCACAGGAGACAGTATTTCAGATTGCTCTGAAGGAACTGTTGTGGAGCTTGTTAGTTTACAGATTATATTCGAAAAGGGGAAGGGGTAAGCAATTCTCTGAGGTATAATTGTGTGTTGTCATGTTTGGTTGTAAGAATTAAGGTTTAATGATTTCCACATAACATGTTGAAGACCCTTAGATCATCTTCATCCATTATGTTTCCATCATATCTGATTGTTCAAAAACATTGCCTGCATGCCCCTGCTTAAGTGGGTTTCTAGTTCTTCTTGTTTCTGGTTTCTCCTTGAAGACACTTGAGAAGGTCACAGAGGTTGCCATCAGTTACCTATTTTAACGTACACTTAGTACTCACAGCCACCCTGAAAATTAGAACACGGCATTTAGTTTAAACATAAGGTAATTGAGGCTCAGGAAATTAATTGATCTGAGAAACAAAGACAGAAGAAAAATTATTAAAATTTACTACTTGCAGCCATTTCATTGACAAGTCCTTGAAACAGGCAGAGTGACATTCCTGTAGAAGCTCAGCAGCCTCAGTGTTGACACATGGCTAAGGGCAAAAAGCAATCTTAGCCTGACCTTCTGGAATTCTCTAAGTCTACTTTAATATATAAAAATTCCCTTGATATCACATAAAAATTCCAAGAGACATGTTGGCAGTCATTCTCCCAGCATATGATGCACTGATATACATCTGAAGAGTCGCATGACTTTTACTAAACAGTAATAATTGACCTTTTCTTTTCTTTTCTTTTTAATTTAATTTATCTATTTGACAGAAACACAGCTAGAGAGGGAACACAAGCAGGGGAAGTGGAAGAGGGAGAAGTAGGCTTCTTGTGGAATAGGAGCCCAATGCAGGGCTGGATCCCTGGACTCCAGGATCATGACCTGAGCTGAAGGCAGACACCCAACAACTGAGCCACCCAAGAACCCGTGGCCTTTTCCTAACAATAGTTAACCCCCTCAGGATTCTAGAAACCTTGTTTCCAAAATACCCAGGAGACCTACATGCTCTTCCTAATCCCCTCCCAACTTGAAAGTTCATAATGGGCCACTCTTTGTGACCCCACTGCAGCTCTTTCTGCCCTGCGCTTTAGTAAAACCACCATTTTGCACCAAAGATACCTCAAGAATTCTTTTTTGACTGTCATCTTTGAACCCTAATATCTTTCCTACATCTTTAATGAGTGACCAAATCTACATTGTGAGTGTTGGAAGGAAAAATGTTTCTCTAGCCTTTAAGGTTCTTTTGTCTGGTCTGAGAATTAAATTGACATGAGACCTATTAATAGAAGAAAATCAAATGGAAGTTTTAATATCTATACCTTTTTTATACATGGGAGAGACCTGGAAAAACAGAATAACTCCCCCAAATGGCAGAAGCCATCACTTTAAATACTATCTTCAGCTAAACATAAAAGATGTTGGGGGGTGAAGAGTCAAGTGGGAGGTTACTGGGAAAAGCACTTGTTACCCAGATTTAAGTCCCTGCCTTTTTCATTGCTAAGAGTTTTATAGATTGCATCATGTGCCTCTTCTTGATACAAAGGAGATACACATACAAATGGAGATTTCCTTTATACATGAAAATGTTTCTTTAAAAAGGGTAACTTCTACTTAGTTTTAAATTTTTCTCTTGTATTTGCAGTTTCTTAAGAATAACCGGTTTAAGGGCATCTGGGTAGCTGCCTTCAGCTCAGGTCGTGATCCTGGAGTCCCAGGGCTCCCTGTTCATTGGGAATTTGCTTCTTCTGGCCCTATCCCCTCTTGTGCTCTTTCTCTCTCTCTCTCTCAAATAAATAAAATATATATATATATATATTTTAAGAAGAATAGCCAGTTTAAGATTACTAATATGCCAAAGAGGCCTATTTTAGGGTGGTGAAATTTGCTCCCTATATGAGAGAGAGAGACCAGAATAGGAATTAAATTCAATCTTTGTGAAGAAGTCTAAAATTTTTCTATATAATTGTATTGTCTCATATAAAGGTAGAAGTTTATCTTTTGTGTTGAGTTGCACAAACTTCCTTTTTGTTTTTCATATGGTATATGTGATCACATAGAACTTATCATGATTTGATGATTAGATATTAAAACTATTACTGATATTTATTCTCTACTTTCTAATATACATATTTACTTGTTTCTTCATCTTATGGCTTTAACTAGAACTAAATAATAATCAAATTGCCTGTTAGTTTAAGATAGTTATTTTAGGGCGCCTGGGTGGCTCAGTAGGTTAAGTCTCTGCCTTGCCTGAGATCATGACCCACATCCGGCTCTCTGCTCCACAGGGAGCCTGCTTCCTCCTCTAGCTCTGCCTGCCTCTCTGCCTACTTGTGATCTCTCTCTGTGTCAAATAAATAAATAAAATCTTTAAAAAATAAAAGAAGGCTATTTTAATTATGGTGAGGACATATCCTTTGATATTTAATTAAATGTTATTAGTCATGTGCATTGTACTTGAGTAAATGCACAATATAAAGTAAATAAAGAGGTGTATTATGTTACATTGCATGAATGTGCATTTATTAGTATTCAACCACCTTTGTATGTCTGACTTTGAATCCCAGATTGTTTGGGTGGATGATTTCTTAGTAAGTATATAATTCACTTTGTGATTGTTTTATTTAAGAAAATTTTACCTATGTTCGTGGGAGATACTGTTTAAATATTTCATTCTTCTATTTTAACTTTTTCAAAAGTTGGTATCAGAGTTATACTTGCTTTGCAAAATTACTGGAAAAGAAGCCACTTATTTTTCTACGCTTTTATATGTATTTTATAGTTAGACTCAGATTTTTTTTTTTAAAGATTTTATTTATTTATTTGGCAGAGAGAAACACAGCCAGAGAGGGAACACAAGCGAGAGAGGGGAGTGATAGAGGGAGAAGCAGGCTTTCCCACGGAGCAGGGAGCCCGATGCGGGGCTCGATCCCAGGTCTCTGGGATCATGACCCGAGCTGAAGGCAGTCGCCCAACCAACTGAGCCACCCAGGCGCCCCAAGACTCAGATTTTTTAAAAAAGATACTCACTAATAAAACTCTCTGGTTATTGAAACTTTAATAGAGATTTCATTTTGAATAATATTTTGAATTTCTTGCAAAAACTTTTATATATTTACTAGATTTACCATTTTTAAGTTAATATAAGATTTGAATACCCAGTGTATGATCATCTAAATAAAGCAGGTAACTGTGTTTGAAATAATTTCTGCATTTCCTATATTTGTTTTTCCACTTTCGATTTTTAATTTTTTAAATTTATTATAATTTTTTAGATTTTTGTACATTTTTCACATTTTTTATATTATGGGTTATTTAGTAAAGAATGAACTCATGTCTTTATCAGTTCTGTATAATTCATTGTCATTTATTTATTTATTTGTTTGTTTGTTTATAAGGATTTTATTTATTTAACAGAGAGAAACACAGCCAGAGAGGGAACACAAGCAGGGGGAGTAAGAGAGGGAGAAGCAGGCTTCCCGCCAAGCAGGGAGCCCGATGTGGGACTGGATCCCGGGTCTCCGGGATCATGACTGGAACCAAAGGCAGTCGCCCAACCAACTGAGCCACCCAGGCGTCCCAATTCATTGCCTTTTATTTAACATTTAATTTAGTATTCTTTATAATTGACTTATGTATGTTTTATTTTACTATTTTAAATTTTTGAGTTAAATACTTAATTATTTAAAAATTTTTAATACAAATGAGAATTTTTATAGCTATGCATTTTGAATGAAATATGGGATTATCTCTCTAATAACTGGCTTGGTTTCTTTCTTTCAACAAAAGACTAATCTCAACACACCTATTTTTAAATATTATATGGAAGTGGCAGGGGCGCCTGGGTGGCTCAGTTGGTTAAGGGACTGCCTTAGGCTCAGGCCATGACCCAGAAACCCGGGATCGAGTCCCACATCAGGCTCCCTGCTCGGCGGGAAGCCTGCTTCTCCCTCTCTCACTCCCCCTGCTTGTGTTCCCCCTCTGGCTGTGTTTCTCTCTGTCAAATAAATAAAATCTTAAAAAAAAGAAAGAAAGAAAGAAAGAAAGAAAGAAAGAAAGAAAGAAAGAAAGAAAGAAAGAAAGAAAGAAGCAGTAGTGGTTATCTGGTTTCAATTTTCCCTTAATTTTTAGTTTTTTTTTAAGTTTTAGATAATGTAAACTCTGTAATTTGTACTTTTAAAAATATATTGCAACTTTCTTTGTAATCTTAAATATAATCTTGTTTTTATTTTCAAAGGAGACTTGAAAGAAAAATATTTTTTGTGGTACACAAGTTTATATATATATTTATATATAAATATATTAAATTATATCTTTTAGGGCACCTGGGTGGCTCAGTGGGTTAAAGCCTCTGCCTTTGGCTCAGGTCATGATCTCAGAGTCCTGGGATCGAGGCCTGCTCTCTGCTCAGTGGGGAGCCTCCTTCCTCCTCCTCTCTCTCTGCCTACCTCTCTGCCTACTTGTGATCTCTCTCTCTGTCAAATAAATAAATAAAATCTTTAAAAAAAATTATATCCTTTAAACTTTTATCTATTTAATCAGTTATAACTGAGAACCATACTAATTCTACCATAATTAAATCTCTTCCAATTATAACTTTAATTATGTATTCATGTATGATGAATACATTTTGCTTCATAAATGTTTGATGTATAACTTACTGATGAAAGATTATTGTTGCTATATATTCATTGGCTATTTTGCCTTATACGATTAAGTACTTTTATTATTTCCATGTAAAATTTTTACCCTTAAGTTCTACTTTGAAATCAGTGTTGCTACTGAAATTTTTTTTATTTTTATTTTCTAGAGTAACCTATATATTAATTCAGGCATTTTATATTGTTAAACTTCCAGGAACTATTTTTACATTTCCTGGAAATAAAACAGAGTTTTATTCATTTATTTATTTTTATGAATTCAATATGACAGTCTGTTTTCAGTAGTAAGTGGTATAATTTATGTCTCTTTGCCATACCTGATTTTTTTAGATTTACTTCTGTGAACTTGTTTGTGCTTTGCAAACAGCATTCTGTATGTTTGTTTACTCCTTCTTGGGACATGTTTTTGACTTTATATTTTTAATGTTAAAAACTTACATATGTAAGCTTTATCATCATTTAATATTAGTCATTCTGCATTCAACACATATTAATAGCTATTTATAACTATTATGGTTTTTATATATCAGTGAATAAAACATACAAAAATATCTCTGTAATAGAGGTCATCACAAAATAAAATTAATACTTGATCTGTTTTAAAATTTTACTACAAAAAATAAATCAAGAAAAGAGATTAATGGTAGTAGAGGTAGGGTGGTATTATAGTTACTATTGCTACTAAGAAACTACCCCACAGTTTATTAACTTAAAACAACAATCATTTTATTATATTTCATGGATACTATACGTCATGAATATTCAGGCAGCATTCATCTGAGCCATTCTTCTGCTTTTATGTGGTAAGGGGGACTCAGTGCCACTCAACTGGCAAAGCCAGTCTGGAGGATCCAAGGGGCTTTTTCCTATGTCTTGTAAACCCGTGAAGGTGGCTAGAAGGATAGGCTCAGCTGCAAGGCACTCTTCATTGGAGAGCCACACGTGACTTTGCCATCATAGTGGTGTCAGGATAGTTGAGCTTCTTATATGGGAGCTGGGTTCCTATCGATTAAACATTCTGAGGGAACAAGGGGGAAGTTCTGTGGGCTTGCAGTTAGCAGTAGAAGTCACACAACATTACGTTCTAGAGTCTGTTGGTTGTAGCAGTCGCAGGGGTGCTCAGGTTCAAGGGGAGAGGCATGTTTAAAACGGCCATACATGCCATTTGTAAGTCAAATTCAAGACATTTGAGGAGAGGCTTGAAAGAGATGAGGAGGACCATGCTCTGCTGAGAAAGAGCATTCCAGAGAGAACATACCTTGTACTAAAACCCTGAATAAGAAGCATGTGGACTTACTCTAAGAATATCATCATTGAAACCAGAGTGACTGGAGCATAATGAGGGAGGGAGAGAGTATCAGTAGATGATGCCAGAAACATAAAGAAGAAGAGGCAGATTATGGAGAAATGGTCTTATAGACCATTGTAAAGACTTTGGCTTTTCCTCTAACTCAGATGGCATCCATAGAAAAGTTTTAAGCAAAGAAGTAGCATGATCTGCGTTATGTTTAATAACATCCCTCTGTTCTTCTGCTATGAATAACTGAGGAGGGGGGCATCTGGGTGGCTCAGAGGGTTAAGCCTCTTCCTTTCAGGTCGGGTCATGATCTCAGGGTCCTGAGATCAAGTCCCACATCAGGCTCTCTGTTCAGTGGGGAGCCTGTTTCCTCCTCTTTCTCTGCCTGCCTCTCTGCCTATTTGTGATCTCTCTCTGTCAAATAAATAAATAAAATCTTAAAAAAAAAAAGCATAACTGAAGGGGATCAATGGCAGAAGCTAGGACACCAGTTAGGAGGTTTTTGTAATAGTTAGATGAGGGAATATCCATGAACTGAACTAGAATGGTTATGCTGAAGAGGTCACCTGTGATCTAAATCTGGATTCCTTGAATAGAGCTTAAGAGAAGTTTTGGTGGTATCTCTTGAGCTCACAGTGTTAGATAAGAGGTGTAGAATGCTCTTCCTTCTCTTTGCCCCTAAAAATTCTCAATATCTAGTATTGTAATTTGAGATGTGTAACATAATTACATGAATTCAATATGTTATTTTCTCTTGCAGTTGTAATTTAAGAATATTATTGTGGCAAACAGTTACAAAATATGTAAAATTAACTTTATACTTGAGTCAGTTGTCTCAGGATTTTGGATTTACAACTTCCTAATTTTTGAAGTTTTTTTTTAATTATTTTTCCCAATATGTACCTATATGCCCTTGAATAAATTATTATTGGAAAAACAAATTAGTTTTTATATACAGAATACTTCTTATTCAACCTTGAGGAAGACAACCTGTTGGGTATAATATTCTTGGTCATATTCTTATCCTCTTAAAAGCGCCATGTCTCTGGTATGTTAATGTGGCAAAAGAAAGGTTTAAAGCAAGGCTGACATAACTTATTTTTAAAGGACTATGTGTTCTTGCTGCTGTTGTTTTACTGTCTATATATAAGTTGGACATTTTTTTTTATTTCTGAAGTTTGACTAGTTTCTGTCTAAATATGGATAACACTTCACTGTTTTTCCACCACTGTCCCTACAATCTGTTTAGTCATTTTAGTCTTCGTAATTTGGTTATAGTTTTGATCATGGTTTTAGATTGAGTGGCTCTTATTTCTTTTTCAGGTACACAAATTATTTTTGAGTTGAAACTCCAGTCTGTAGCATTCCCGTCTACCATCTTTTCTGTCATTGTTTTATCTCTCTTTTTCCTCCTGGGCTCTGATTCAATTACCACTTGAACTTTTCAGTGTATCAGTTTGCTTGTCCATGGATTCCTCTGTGGTTGGAAATTCTGCTACTGCATTTATTTTTGCTCTAAACCTCCTAATCTCAGGTATCTCTCATTTTGTCATTATAACTTCCACATTTCGTTCCATAAATGACGTGCCTTTCTTCATAGTCCAAGTACTTTAAAGCAGCTTTTTAAATATTTCTTCTGATTCCATAGTCAAATCTTTTTAAGAGGTATTCTTTTCCCCTGAGTCTTCATGACAGGAACATGATGTTCTGTTTCCATTTTTACAGCATGATTTGTGTGTGTGCGTGTGTGTGTGTGTGTGTGTGTGTGTGTGTGTGTGTTTTATTTACCCCAATCACTTTATTTAGAAGGTAGTGATGTTTATCCAAAATCAGGGTCTGATTTCAAAAAGTAATAACCACTTTTTCATTTATTTACCTTCAGGATGATGGCAGAGCTCCTTTTTGATCTAAACTAGAGAGTAGATTGATAGACACAGCCCACTGCTCTCAGTGGCCAGAAAGCATTTATTGCAATAGTGTAACTACGCTAAGGTGGATACCTATTTTATCTGATCTGGTTCAATGTACCAGACACGTTATCATGCTCAGCGTATACATATGGTGGGGGACAGGTGTTTGGCAAGAATGAGTAGTACTTATAGGTTATACATGTTACTGCTTTCTGGGCAGGGATTCCTAAGGAGGGCTGTATTTTATTTGGCCATTAAATTGAAATAGCCTATTGATATAGTACAGGTAACTTGTTTACTGGTAGTTCCCTGTTTTGCATCGTAAGCTCTCCATTGTTTCCTAAACTTCATTCAAATCCCACTACACTAATAAATAGCAACTTGTAACATATGGAAGGGGAGGGAAAAGAAAAAGAGGCTGAGTTCATGGTTGGTGGGGTGGGGGTAGTGGGAAGCAGCAAAGGGAGAGAAGGATGCTGGGAAACCTATGTGATTGAGCTCTGATCCCTCGGGAATTTTTTGCTTCTAGCATCTGTGTTGCATTGCTACCTCCCCACCCCCGACAAGGCTTTTCTTGAGGGAACCCCACTCCCAGGTCTGGCAGGTCTCTGCTGAATCTTGTCTTTTTACTGTAGCTGCAATGTCCTAAGGAGGCTATACATTATGAGTTGTGTGGGAATGGCCAAGTCTCTGGCCCCTCAAGAAGCAAGACTGGGACAGTTGAGGAACATTCTCTGGGATGCTGCCAGAGTGACTCAGGGGACAGGCAGGCCATGGGGAGCCAAATACCATCTTACATGATTTTTATAAGGAGGAAATTCTTCTGTCTCATACAGTAAAATATGGATAGGATGATTTAACTCATTTGATTGTTCTTATAGTCTACATATTGAGTGTCAGTTTTAGCATTTGGCATTGTTTATATTGTTTATTCTGTTTTCCTAATTCCTTTCTTTTCTCTCTACTAATGGGAACTTGGATGGGTCTCCATGATAGACTGCCAGAAGCTGGAACAAATCAACATTAACATGAATGTATACGTTCATGGCATTTGTTACCAAATTCAGGAATGTACAGACATGACTAATAACTTTTATAAGAGCCCCTTCTGGAAAAGGCAAACTCTTGCCTGAAATGGATTTTTCAGTTTACTTTTGTATCTATCATACATTCACTCAGGTAGCAAATATGTATTGAGTTCTCGTACTCCAAACATGTTGCCCAGCATGGGAACTGGAAGATGGGTAAGACAGATATGCTCCTTACCTCAAGAATTTTCAGTTGAGAAGGGAGTTACACACTTGAAACACATCATTGTGCATCAGTCACTTAATTACAGTAATGATACATGTATCCCAGAAAACTAGGTGTTAGCAAGCAATAGCTGAAGGGAGAGCAAATAACATAGCAAGGAGACCCTGCTTGGTGGTTGTATTAGCATCCTGTGGCTGCTGTAACAAATTACCACTGAGAGACTTAAAACCACAAAAACATATTCTCTAATAGTTCTGGAGCTCAGAAGTCTGAAATTCATATCACTGGGCCAAAACCAAATCGTCAGGCCAGGCTCCCTCTAATGGCTCTAGGCAGACTCCATCCCTGGCCTTTTCCACCTTCTGGCATTTCTGAACTTGTGGCAGCCTCACTCTGATCCCTGACTTGCGATCCCACTGTCATCTTCTTTTTCTTCTATAAAAACAAAATCTCTCTATGGATGCCACTTAGGGAGACACAGGTGATTGCATTTGGGGTTCACTCAGATAATCCAGGGTAATCTCAAAATCCTTGATCATTTCTGCAAAAATATTTTTAATACTTAGTTCACCTGACTGAGGGAAGGGCCTAAAAGGATAGAACTTTCCAGGAAGGGAAGAGGGAGTGTGTAAACCCTGTGAAGTGTGGCAGAAATAATTTAAGTGAAAATGGATAAGAGGGGAAGTATAGGGAGTGAGGGAGAGAGTGGTACATTTGCCCAAAGGTGTATTCGGAATCTCTCAGCCATCTGGGCCAGAAATACCCGTTCCATCTGGACTCTGGAGGCTATCAGAAATGTCCTACAGTCTGTGTATGTGTATTTTTCATATACTGGGTCAGCCAAATGTGTTTTTGTGATACACATAATTGTTAGGAATCTAAACGTCCCTGGGCACATATAGTTCTGTCTACGGAACTAAGTCCAGCTGTTATCTGCACAACACAACCGAGTTTGCCAAGAAATAGCTGGAGAAGAAATTTTCTCCTATATGCAGGTGGACACATTAAATTTTGTTATGCAAGCGAATCGTTTTCTCAGGACTGTGTGATAGCAGGAATTTGGTTATGGTCTAGTTAAGATGAGTTCTGGGTAAAAAGCTTAGTTATTTCCCCCACCTTCATCTCCTTGGTCTTCATAATAACTATGATTTGTAACCTATCAATTTGTATTTTGAGATTCAACAGACCACAAAATGGAATTGTTGGACAGAACTTCAAGTTAGAATTAGAGACGAGGTTGAAGCTGGATATTAAAACTGATGCATTATGCTCAAATTCTAATTGCTTTCCAAATACTAACTAATTACCACAGGATTATTTTTGTTAAGAATGGCTATTTGCAAATCTTTAAAACTTCACATCTCTTCCATAGGCCCAGAACTCCAGTTTTTTGCTATTATGAATAATAAAGTACATATAAACACTTTTATCCTTTTAGTTCTTGTTATTCTGCCTGGATTTTCCTAATTCCTGTGTGATTTATTTGATCAAGCCTAAGATAAGAGCAGACAGACAAGTGTTCACAATAAGAGCTACGAAATGCAGTTTTCGACTCCCTTGACAGGCTCACATCGCCAATCCAAAAACACATAGACCACATATCAAGACTGTCCAGTTCGTAGAGCACTGTTGATAGGCCTGCTTTAAACTTTGGAAATTAAATCTACCAGGTTATTTCCTTTATAAAATGACAAAACACCTTTTTTCAAAAGTGAGGGAAGAAGGACAACTGGGTGGCTCAGAGGGTTAAGCCTCTGCCTTCGACTGAGGTCATGATCTCAGGGTCCTGGGATCGAGTCCCACATTGGGCTCTCTGCTAGGCGGGGAGCCTGCTTTGCCCTCTTTCTCTCTGCCTATTTGTGATCTCTCTCTCTGTCAAATAAATAAATAAAATCTTTAAAAAAAAGTGAGGGAAGAAAAACACGATCTTATTAAATGTAGGATGAATGAATCTATTAAAAAACAATTAAAATGCGTCTCACCATTACACCTGCCTTTCCCCTATCACTAGTGTTCATTTGTTAATAAATTGCTTGTCCTGTTCCTATTTGCTATGTAGGATAGTAGAGGCAACGCAGTTCTTCCGACCAGACATCTGTTTTGTGGTTTATCTCGTCACTCTAAGAGTCACTCTTGAGATTCTTTGTCTGTTGTGCTTCATGACATTATCCAGAAAATATATTCTTTGTTAGTGGTGAAATAAAATATCAATTAAAAACAAAAATAAGTTCAGGGAAATATTAACCATCTGCTCTTCTAACTTCTCAGAGGCCACATTTTTCACCAAATCAGATAACAAAGTCCCAGTAGAAATGCCTACACAGAACTACTATTTAACATCACAAAGGCAACTCTTAACAAAGACTCATACAGAAAAGAATCATGTGTGCTTAACACCTTTGAAAGCTTTGAAATTGCTGTTGAAGATCATTGTGGTTGTCTGTTACCCAAAGATGCAGGTGCTGTGCTTGAGAGTTTGGAGATACCCATCTGCTGACCTTGGCAGGTACTACTTTTGTTAGCTAACTGAGACCTATTTGAATTGTGAGTATCCTTTGGGTCTTCACCATCAAGAAGTGTAGGGCTGGGTTTTAGGCTGAAGAGCAAGGTCTCTTTCCCGGGTCTCCTTATATGGTCATCTGCCTCCTTTCATTATTCTGTCATTGTGCTCTTGCTTGCTTTATAGTGTCTGTGCCTTTTATTGTTTTAAGCTGTCTCAAAGGCTTTTCTGGAAATATACAGTACATAGGTGCAAGATGATGAAATAAACACACCTCTTCATTTGTTTTAAAACATGGTTCAGTTGGACTAGATGACCTCTGAGGTCCTTTTCAGCTCTAAATTTATGTTACTGTCACTAAAGACAGACAACAAATCTATTAGGCTATAGTCCCGGAGATGAATGCCAAGTACTATATTCCTGGTCTAGGTGTATTTCTTTTTGAAAGCAGAGTGCTAGATTCAGCAACCTGCTAAGGACCCTCACAGTCTAATGGTGATAAAACAAGAGAGCAGGTTGCTAAACGAAAACAAAAACAAACAAAAGATCTCAGTTAAAATATCTTTTCACTTTTAAGCATCAACAAAAAATAAAGAGAAAAGAGAAGAGCTTAAATATTTATTTTGAGGCATTTATATAGATTCAGAAAACTACGTTTAGCTTCATGAGTATAGCTAATTTAATGAAATTATTCACATTTGAATATTGTCACAGTCTTGATACCACATTAGTATTAAGTGTGATTAAAATTTATTCTGTGTGCCTCTATGGGTCCCCAAAGCATCAGCCATCAACACCTTTGTAATAAACTAGCCCTTCATAGCTTTCAGGGAACTTTAACATTCAGAGCATGTGGTCGGGCCACTGCTTCAGAAGAGAGTAAATCATTTTTTTAAGATATATTTCCTGTTTATATGAATTTAGAACACAAAATTATCAATAGCATTGTTTACTTTTGCTAGTAAGATAAAAGTTATTTAAAATATAGGAAGTCCAGGGTCCGGGGTGGCTCACACAGTTAAGCCTCTGCCTTTGGTTCCGGTCATGATCTCAGGGTCCTGGGATTGAGTCCCATATTGGGCTCTCTGCTCTGTGGGGAGCCTGCTTCCTCCAACTTGTTCTGTGCCTGCCTCTCTGCCTATTTGTGATCTCTCTGTCAAATAAATAAATAAAATCTTAAAAAAAAAATATAGGAAGTCCTAGATACTATGGACTAAAAATTTCTTTTTTTTTTTTAAGATTTTATTTATTTATTTGACAGAGAGAAACTCAGCTAGAGAGGGAACACAAGCATAGGGACTGAGAGAGGGAGAAGCAGGCTTCCCGCCAAGCAGGAAGCCGGATGTGGGGCTTGATCTTGGGTCTCCAGGATCATGACCTGAGCCGAAAGCAGTCGCTTAACCAACTGAGCCACCCAGGCACTCTGGACTGAAAATTTCTAAAGCTGATTAAAATAGTTTCCTTGGGGCGCCTGGGTGGCTCAGTTGGGTAAGCGACTGCCTTTGGCTCAGGTTATGATCCCAGACACCCAGGATTGAGTCCCACATCAGGCTCCCTGCTCGACGGGAAGCCTGCTTCTCCCTCTCTCACTCCCTCTGCTTGTGTTCCCTCTCTGATTGTGTTTCTCTCTGTCAAATAAATAAAATCTTAAAAAGAAAAAAATAGTTTCCTTAAGGGCAACTGAGTTATGATGAGAAAACCCAAACTATAACTTAAGAGATGTATTTGTAAATATGAATATTATTTTATAGTAAATAAAATTTCCCTAGAGGAAAATAGATTGACTTCAAGGACTTGGTTTTATATGTAAAATCTATTGATTAATTGACATTCAAGGGGAAATTTGTTATCATGCAGGTGCCTTCCAGTTTCTTTACATTACTCTGTGTAGTGGATTGAATATGGTGGCCCTAGGAAACCAGTGCACTCTGAAATTCAGAGGTTCCTTCTCTCTGATTTTATTACATTACCTATTGCTAAGAACTTCCTAGCAGTTTCATTTGGATGGTATGTTGGTAATCTTAGAATTATGTACCTTGCTCCTAATTTTAAAGTAATTATGATGCAGTTGGTAATATTATATTAGCAATTTAATTAATGTTGATGTCAACTACATTTAAAAAAACTGTATAAGATGCTAGGAACTTTTAGGATTTAGTAATGTCTAATAAAAGGTTATTAAATGAAATGTATACCCAAAGTAATTTTGGGTGTTTTTGGATCCAAATAGTATTTATTAGTATTCAGATAGTAATTATCCCTTAAATAATATTTTACTTTCATATAATTATATTAAATAGTGAAATGAAACAGAAAATCAGTGCAAAGTGATAATTATCAATTATTATAAATCCATGAAAGAGAGCCCATATCTTACTAGGAAGACTTTAATTTTGAAATGTGTACCATAGAATATAAATGTTAGTATAGCATTTCATAAGTCATATAACAGTATGTGCAATTGATGATGGCTAAAACTGACCATTTTATTTTATTTTAAAGATTTTATTTATTCACTTGAGAGAGAGAGCAGAGAGAGAGGAGAGTGAACACATGAGCGGTGGGGAGGGGCAAAGGGAGAGGGAGAAGCAGACTCCCTGCTGAACAAGGAGCCTGATGAGGGCTCAACTCCAGGACCCTGTGATCATGACCTGAGCTGAAGGCAGACTCTTAACCAACTGAACCACCCAGGCACCCCAAACTGATCATTTTAAATTTGAATTTGAATTTTTAATTTTTAATTTATTTTATTTTGTTTATTTTTTAAGTAGGCTGTACTCCCAGTGTGGAGTCCATCATGGGCCTTGAACTCATAACCCTGAGATCAACCCCTGAGCTGAAATCAAAAGATGCTTAGGGTGCCTGGGTGACTCATTTCATTAAGCATCCACCTCTGGCCTGGGTCATAATCCCAGGGTCCTGGGATCGAGTCCCACATTAGTCTTCTTGCTCAGCCGGCAATCTGCTTTTCCCTCTGCCCACACCCCACCCACCCCTACACTCTCTCTCAAATAACAAAGTAAAATCTTAAAAAAAAAAAAAAAAGTCAGATGCTTAGCCCACTGAATTGCCTGGGTGCCTCTACTTGGGATTTTTAATTCAAAAACTTAAAACTATAAGAACAGAGCTTTTGCTATACTTAAGGTATTTATCATTTCTTGGTAAGATTAGGGAAAGGTTAGGAG
The DNA here is from genome assembly GCA_004023965.1 of Spilogale gracilis. Taxonomy (NCBI): domain Eukaryota; kingdom Metazoa; phylum Chordata; class Mammalia; order Carnivora; family Mephitidae; genus Spilogale; species Spilogale gracilis. The sequence goes on from PITA01000026.1 coordinate 363,599, forward strand.
AAAGGAAATATCTTAAAGAAAGTACTGTTTTTTACATGGGTAAGATTACTTTTAATGCAATCTTTATTAGGTAGTCAGCATTTGTTGAAAGGAGAGCCTCCTAAACACCACTGAGTTTTGTAGTTACTGGTTTTTCATGTGCAAATATCATTTTTCAGGTTCATACAGCTGCTCATCTTACAAAATATCTTGAAACAGCCTACCTGTGATTCACCTGCCTAAACTGACAAGCACACATACATGCCTTGCCCATCAAACAGTTAGGGTGAAAGTTGATTAATATCCATTCTTCAATGAGTTCCTGTTTTCTAACTCTTTCTATGTTCATATTTTATTTATTGTAGGGATCTAAACATTCTCTGTTGGCTCCTAAACAAAACATGACATTACCTTATTAAAATAACGTTAATGAGTATTATCCATAAGATATCACAAATACAACATCCACAGCAGAATATTAGTTATCTATACATAGTAATAAACACCATAATAAGGTCTCTATTAATTCTGTTTATTTTGAGTTTATTATTTAAGCTCAGAAACCTAGATCTCAATTTAGACACTATCTATAATTATAAAGCCAGATAAATAGTGGAGATTATAACTTAAAAATAGCTTCTGGTTCCACAGTGGCAGTAAATAGTGCAATCACAAAAGGTTTAATCATTCTGAATTGATTCTACAGATGTCTCCATTCCCTAAATCCCCTGTAAGCCTCTTACCCACCATGAAAGGTTATTCCTATACACTTGGCACATAAAATCAATCATACGACTTCTTTCAGTTCTGAAATTTCAAAAGATTAAGACCTTCGCTGTAGAAGAGAAACGCTATATAAGGGGCATGTACACAGAGCCACACTCAGTAGTGATATCCAGTGTCACCCAAATATTTGGGACAAATTGACACACAAAAATACTTGTGGTACTTACTTTCATGTTTGCTGCCAGAGCTAGGAAGGGAGGCCCAGAAATGGTTTGAAAGGAAAATTTGTTGTTGAAGAAGAAGTTCATTGATGAATACATATAATGTTCTTTCTAGGCCTTTTTACCCCGAATAGCAACATATTTGCCAGAACTAAAGAGGCTCTAGTGTTTTGCCTTTTAGGACTTAGGAGACTCAAAACTCTGGAAATTCAAGGTATTTTATATCTCATTACCTAGCCAAATTATACAAAAAATCAATAGGCAAACAAACACACAAAATGTCTATTAGGACTACTATTACCACCACTACCAACAACAACATTGTTCCCATTCTCACTCTTTTTTATTATTATTAATTAATTAATTAAAAAAATTTTTTAGTATTCCAAGATTCATTGTTTATGCCCCACACCCAGTGCTCCATGTAATACATGCCCTCAGTACCCACCACCAGGCTTGCCCATCCCCCTACCCCCTCCCCTCCAAGACCCTCAGTTTGTTTCTGAGTCCAAAGTCTCTTCTGTTTTGTCTTCCTCCCTGATTTACCCCACTTTCCATTTCTTTTCCTTCTCCTACTGTCCTCTATGTTATTCCTTATGCTCCACAAGCAAGTGAAACCATATAATACTTGATTTTCTCTGCTTGGCTTATTTCAGTCAGCATAATCTCTTCCAATCCGGTCCATGTTGCTACAAAAGTTGAGTATTCGTCCTTTCTGATGGAGGTATAGTACTCCATTGTATATATGGACCATAGCTTCTTAATCCATTTGTCTGTTGAAGGGCACCTTGGCTCTTTCCACAGTTTGGTGATTGTGGCCACTGTTGCAATGAACATTGGGGTACATATGGCCCTTTTTTTCACTACATCCGTATCTTTGGGGTAAACGCCCAGTAGTGCAATTGCAGGGTCATTGAGTAGTTCTATTTTTAATTTTTTAAGGAATCTCCACACTGTTTTCCAAAGCGGCTGTACCAACTTGCATTTCCACCAACAGTGTAAGAGATTTCCCCTTTCTCCGCAGCCTTTCCAACACTTGTTTCCTGTCTTGTTAATTTTGGCCATTCTGACTGGTGTAAAGTGGTATCTCACTGAGGTTTTAATTTGAATTTCCCTGATAACTAGTGATGATGAACATTTTTTCATGTGTCTGTTAGCCATTTGTATGTCTTCTATGGAAAAGTGCCTCTTCATGTCTCCTGGCCATTTTTTGATGTGTTCATCTTCTTTTTGGAAGTTGAGTTTGAGTAGTTCTTTATAGATCTTGGATAGCAGCCCTTTGTCTGTTGTGTCATTTGCAAATAGCCTCTCCCATTCCATGGGTTGCCTCTTTGTTTTGTTGACTGTTTTACTGTGCAGAGGCTTTTTATTTTGATGTAGTTCCAAAAGTTCATTTTTGCTTTTGTTTCCTTTGCCTTTGGAGCCATGTCTTGAAAGAAGTTGCCGTAGCCGATGTCAAATAGGTTACTGCCTATGTTGTACTCTAGGATTTTGATAGATTCCTGCCTCACATTGAGGTCTTTCATCCATTTCAAGTTTATCTTTGTGTGTGGCATAAGAAAATGGTCTAGTTTCATTCTTCTATACGTAGCTGTCCAGTTTTTCCAGCACCATTTATTGAAGAGACTGGCTTTTTTCCACTGGATATTTCTTCCTGCTTTATTGAAGATGATTTGACCATCCCATCCCATTCTCACTCTTCAACCTCTAACAGAGATGATGATGATGATTAGGTATTTTCCTCATTTCATATTAATTTTGAAGTTCTTATATTATGTCCCAGTGACATTATCAAAGACTTCTAAGACAGACAACTTTTTAAGGGTTTTGTAATGAATTCTAGGGCAAGATTCCAAATATTTTTCCACCTGAAATTGTATAAATGCACATCACAATACCATACTTTTGATGTGAATCTGAAACAAATTCTACTGCATTTTTAAAAAATATTTTATTTATTTATTTGACAGAGAGAAACACAGCCAGAGAGGGAACACAAGCAGAGGGAGTGAGAGAAGGAGAAGCAGACCTCCTGCTGAGCCAGGAGCCTGATGTGGGGCTCCATCCGGGACTCCAGGATCATGAGCCAAAGGCAGCTACTTAAGAACTGAGCAACCCAAGTGCCCCCTACTACATTATAAGTAAAATGAAATTAATATCCACTAGTAGGACATGACATGAGTTTCCAATAAGAAATGTTGGTTACATCAGGAGAAATGACTTCCTAACGACATACTTTTTAAGGGTATGTGTAGATTTATTAGCACTTCTTTTCAATATTTCATACATTGAACACAAAGAGAATTGGAATCTTGTTAATCATCATTTTAAATATCTTTATGCAATGTAAATATATCAGTGCTTGCCTTTTCCCATACTAATGAAAAGCAAGTTGTACTTGGGGAGTGAGTATTCCTATTAAACTGCTGTCATCTATTACCAGACCTGCTTCAAAGAAATAAGCCCAGATGGTAGGTCTATTACTTCTCTAACAATAAATATGCCTTTTTTTTTTTTTTTGGTGTGTGTTTTATTCTCTTCTTTTAGTTGAAATGCAAGCAATTTTTCAAGTCAAGAAACCTCTGTAGGGATCCTTGAAATGTTTTATCCATTACTTGTACATTTAGAAGGAAAATGTGATTAATGATCTATTAAATTTTCATAATAGAAAATTCAAAGAGTCTTTGTTAGAAAAATTTTATTTAATTAAGAAACCATATATTTTGCAGCAAGGAGTAAGTTTTTTGATCAAGCTACAATCCTAAATTACTCATTTAGTGAGGACAAAATCATTTAGCCCATGTTAAAAATACCTGTGTGGATATTTTATTTATACATGGTTCACTGAAAATTTGACTGTTGTGTACATTTTAAGAAAGAGAGCACAAGAAGTTTTTAATGTAAGTGTTTTATTTGGGTTGAAAATACATGCAAATAATGAAATACTCACATCTTAACTGTACAACTCAGTCTTATTTTTCCCCCACAAAATGAGCATTCTTGTGTAACCAGGACCCAAATCAAGGAATATACCACTAGAACCCCAGAAATCCACTTCAACCTTCTAGACAGTATCTCCTAGGTTAGCATTTATGGTGAATTAGAACATTGATTTATTGTCAAACTTTCACAGATGGGGTCATAGAGTATAATCCATACCTTGCTTCTTTCATTCAGCATTAACTTGTAAGATATTGTGTATAGTTATAATTCATTCTCATTGTTATGTAGTGTATCATTATATAAATATACTATCATTTGTTTTCCTATCGTAATGCTTACAGACATTGAGGTTGGGGCTATTTTGAGTAATACTTCTATGAGCATTTTTTTTTTTAAAGATTTTATTTATTTGACAGAGAGAAACATAGCTAGAGAGGGAACACAAGCAGGGGGAGTAAGAGAGGGAGAAGCAGGCTTCCCCGCCGACCAGGGAGCCCGATGTGGGGCTCGATCCCTGGTCTCCGGGATCATGACCTCAGCCAAAGGCAGTCGCTTAACCAACTGAGCCACCCAGGCGTCACCATTCCCTGAGCATTCTTATACCTGTCTTTGGTAAACATTGTTGAGTATATCCTCAGGACCATTGTTAGCCTTAGTATACATGTCAAAGAGTGGCTTATATTGGTTTACACACCCATCCACAAGGAGAGGGGGGCCAGCTGGTACACATTCGTGACAATCCTTGGTATCATGTGTCTTTTTCATTTAAACTATTCTGGTGTGTATGTACCACTATTGCATTGTGATTCTTCTTAACATTATGATAACAGAAAAGAAAAACTTACCTTTAAAAATTATATTTCGGGGGCTCCTGGGTGGCTCAGTTGGTTAAGCGACTGCCTTCGGCTCAGGTCATGATCCTGGAGACCCAGGATCGAGCCCCACATCGGGCTGCCCGCTCAGCGGGAAGCCTGCTTCTCCCTCTCTCACTCCCCCTGTTTGTGTTCCCTCTCTGGCTGTGTTTCTCCCTGTCAAATAAATAAATAAAATCTTTAAAAAAAATTATATTTCGGGGTGTCTGGGTGGCTCAGTCGTTAAGGGTCTGCCTTTGGTTCAGGTCACAATCTCAGAGTTCCGGGATCAAAGCCCACATCTGGCTCCCTGCTCGATGGGAAGCCTGCTTCTCCCTGTCTCACTCCTCCTGCTTGTGTTCCCTCTCTAGCTGTGTTTCTCTCTGCCAAATAAATAAAATCTTTATAAAAATAAATAAATAAAAATTATAATTCTCTTGAAGTATCTTAAATGCCCTGCTGCAGTATTTTTCCTTATTTAAATAATACATAAGAATAGTGATACTGGGGGCACCCGGGTGGCTCAGCTGTGAAGTGTCTGCCTTCTGCTCAGGTCACCATCCCAGGATCCTGGGATCGAGCCCCACCTCAGGCTCCCTGCTCCGCTGGAAACCTGCTTCTCCCTGTCTCACTCCCCCTGCTTGTGTTCCTTCTCTCGCTGTGTCTCTCTCTGTCAAATGAATAAATAAAATCTTAAAAAAAAAAAAGGAATAGTGATACTGAACTACTGAATAATACACTAGTTTGGAATGAGATTCTAGATCAGATGTAATTGTAAAATTGATAAAGTTTATCTGTGTTATCAACTGTGACAGTTAAGTATAAAAAATGTGAAGTTCTTCAGATTACTGTAACATGAAATTCCCGCATCTTGAAAGAAAGTTCATGGTCTGTACCTAAACCAAGATGCAACCAAAGAAGTTTACAACTGACGCATGAAGAATGTGGGGGTTAGGGGCATAGTCAAAAATCAACGTACCACTTTTCACTCGCCTGAAACTACAAATAGCTTACTGTTGAAGCCTTACTGGTAACAATTGGCACATACTTTGTATATGTATCATATATTGTATTCTTACAATGAATTAGGCTACAGAAAATAAAATGTTATTTAGAAAATAATTAGGAAGAGAAAATACGTTTATAGTACTGTATTTCCTGAAAAAAAAAATCCATGTATAAGTGGACCCGGAGAGCTCAAACCTGTATTGTATAAAGTTTTACTGTATTTAAGATTAAGACATGAGACTCATTTTTCATTGCTCATATTATGTCTGTGTTTCTAGAGAAATAGGAGAATCTTAGAGCAATCTTGCCATCTATTAATTTCTTTTCATCCCCCCAGCAAGCATTACTTCACTCTTTAGCTGGTAGTATACCACTGTTCATTGTGATTTTTTAAGAAAATAGTATATCCTTTTCTAATTGTAAGTAGTAAAACATTTGAAAATGCTGTAGTTACAGAAAAAAAAGAAAGGATTACAAAAAAAGAAAAACACTTTGTACAAAACTGACTGTATCTCTGGTTTATATTAGTCTATTTCAAGAGTTTTCAGTAATAATTGTTGATAGTATTTGGAACTCATGGTCCCAGGATTCATACCCTTGCTGAACACTTAACAAAATGTGTTGGTAAAGTTATTGAACACAATCAGATTCTAGATCACTGATGGAATCTTTATAATATAAATATTGTATGATGCATTAATTTGGATTCTCCAAGAAGCAGATGCCAAAAAGAGATTAAACACAAGACTGTTTTATTAAGGGAAATGCCTATCCAAGTAAATGGGGTGGAAACTGAGTAAGGCTGGAAAAGCTCTTAGTCATGAAGCACATGTGACCCAGAGTGAAGGAGCGAGGTAAGAAATTTGAGTGGAAGTATTCAAGCATGATGTGCAGCCCAAGGAAAGGTTAGCAAGGGGTTCAGGGAATCCTGAGACACTTGACTGTCAGAGGAGCCCTCTGTCTTCCAGTGATAGCCCTTCATTAGTCACCCTGCTGAACACAGTCATTGGTTTGGGGCAGGTGAAGAAACAGATTTCAGAGCAAAGCAGCAGGTATACTTACTCAGTTAGACTTCCTGTACTTTAAGGTCTATATGCACACTCTCATGGCCACAACAAATGATTATCATGTGGATAAACTGACAAACTCCAGTGAAAATATTTAAAACAATGCCTGAATCAAGGGCACCTGGGTGGCTCAGTGGGTTAAAGCCTCTGCCTTCAGCTCAGGTCATGATCTCAGGGTCCTGGGATTGAGGCCCACATCGGGCTCTCTGCTCGGCAGGGAGCCTGCTTCCTTCTCTCTCTCTGCCTGCCTCTCTGCCTACTTGTGATCTCTCTCTCTGTGTCAAATAAATAAATAAAATCTTTAAAAAAAAATAAAACAATGCCTGAATCATAAACATGCATTTGTCCATTTATGTATTCATATTATTCATCATTATTAATAATAAACACTAATAAAGGAGTCCCATGTGTAATCTGCTTTAAATATTTGGAATAAAATATAGTAGTGCTACAGAAGAGTTAAGAGAAGTTTAATATATATAGTTTACTTAATTCCTCCTAAGTAAAAAATATTGCTACACATCAATAGATTTGTATAATTGATTTTCTTCTTTTGTTATTGGTATATATTGCCAAACCCCTAGTGCTACTGGAATACCTAACTCTATACCCCTCTGTTTCTGCCTTAAGAAGTGGGTTCAGGGCACCTGGGTGGCTCAGTGTGTTAAAGCCTCTGCCTTTGGCTCAGGTTGTGATCTCAGGGTCCTGGGATCGAGGCCCACATTGGGCTGTCTGCTCACCTGCTTCCTCCTCTCTCTCTGCCTGCCTCTCTGCCTACTTGTGATCTCTCTCTATGTCAAATAAATAAATAAAATCTTTAAAAAAAAGGAAGAAGTGGGTTCAAGGTTGTTTTAAAAATAAAAAAGATTTATCAATATCATTTTGTCATGTGCAATTGATATTATCAATATAAAAATGTTCCCTAATTTAATTAAAAGGATCTAGTTGATAACTGTGTGATTCACTTATAGAAATTAAGTCATTGGGTGTGCAAAAGGGTGTGCAAAATTTGGGGAGGAATTGGATATTATTTAAAACTTCTTTTTTATGGTCATATTCTTAACAGTGGAACCTCCTTTCATCCTTTCAAAGAGCTTCCATTGCTGTAGAAAATCCAGAGGGTGCATATGGATAGCTATGATACTCTGCTCAAACAGAGGGAAGAAATATTACGTTAAACAGAGTATGAAAATAAATACTTGCTGAAAAGTCTCTGAGGCCACCTTTGCATGACTTCTATTTAAACAAACAAATTACTCAGAGGAGAGTCTTAAATGGAGAGAATATGGAATGTTCAGGGCACGGCCTCCTATCTTTTACTTTTCCCTGTTTGTACTCTTCGTAAATAGAAACCTAGCTATTCTTCCCTGTGTGCGTTATTCTTATGCCTTTGCCATTTCTCCTGCTGGGATGTCATCCTTTGCTCTGGAGTTTACATTAACTATACCATCTCAGACCTATTCTTCCCTTAATACTTCAAGGGCTAACACAAGCTATAACTTCTTTAATTTTTCCCCCAGTGTCTTAATCCAGATGGACTTCTCCATATGCTCAGTGTTTACTACCCATGTTATCCCAGCCTCTCGCATGGCAGATAATGTTCCTTCTAGCTATTCCGATAGCCTACTGAACCTCTCCTTTATTCCTGGGATTGTGACTGATGAATCTAAATTGTCATTTTGGGAAGATATGTCCAATTCCTCCCCAAATTTTGCACACCCTTTTGCACACCCCATGACTTAAAGCCATTGGTAATTTGCAATGGCTTTAACCACCTATGAAGTCCTCCTATTTCATACAACATGGTTTACTAGATCCTTGTTAAATTTACTAGATCCTCAGATAAATGTTGATGAAAGATTGTGTTTTGTCTGCTTGCAGAATATTTTGCCAATTTTAGTTCTTTATTTATAATGTTTATAATTTTGACTTTTATAGTCCAATATGTTAAAAATACCATTGGGACTCATTTGAATATTTTATAAAATGAAGTAAAATGACCCAGATAATATGGATTCAGACATATGTGTAATTAGGCAAGATCTGATAGTGAAGTAGGATGTATTTTAGCTTTCTTTAGTATATTGATAAGTAGTATTAAAACACAATTAATGTTTTGTTGGGTCTTTTGAGAGAAAAACATTAGAATAGTTTATATTTGCATGGTAAGCATTTTATCAAAAAAAAGTTGCAGCTGGGCCAGGGTCTGTTCCAAGAAAAAAAAATATTGTACACTCTTAAAAGAGAAAGGTTCTGAGCTCCAGTATGTTCAAATGGTTGTGGCAGATAATATTCTGAGCAGATTACTAATTCTTGTATCATCCACTTTTCATTTTTGTTAGCTATACTCAGCGTGTGGTTGGCAATGGAATCAAAGCCCAATCTGGAAATCCCGAAGTCAAAGTCAGAGGAACTGATCCAATGATAAATCAAATTATTGATAAACTGAAGCATGTTATTCAGGTAAGTGCTGATACTCTACTTACTGGTATAATCAATGGTAAATAATAAGTAGTCACTTTCCATTACATGTGATAAATCTATTAATCCTATCCGATGGTCCTACCTAAACATGAGTACTAGAATAAATTATTTGTATGTATCAAGAGTTTTAGAAATATCTTTTGAGAAATTTTTATACAGAATCTAGGTACAGTAGTATCTTAAGGGAGGGTGCTCTGTATCTCTGAAAAGGAGCCATAGCCTCAGAATTTCAAAGGGTAGTGAACAATCTTAGGATAAGCTGCATCCCCAGTGAATGAACTGTAGACATGGGGACTGCCGTGATACTTAGAGAAAACACAGACCACAGAAGACACTGGAGTCACTTTTCAGGTAATTCTCTGAGCCTTGCCATGAAGGTTTTCACTCCAGTTTCAATAAAAGTTAAGTCATAAAGGAATAATAGGCATTTTTGTATTTATTTCCTGTATCACCTTTTACATATTATCTTATAATCTACCTGATGACTGTTTATGAAATACTTCTGTTTTATCTTTAGTAGCCTGTAATCAAGTGTGTACTACTATTTTTAATATATAGCATGTGAAGCATGTAAATTTCTGTCAAAAGAGCATTTCACTGCACTAATCATTTAATTCGAATCAAATATTGTGTTACATGCTATAATGGCCATCCTCCATTCTTCATCTGTTGGAGTTGGGCTAAGAAGGACTATTTTTAGGTATTCATCTCTTTATAGCAATTTATCTATGCATGTATTCTCATTTTTTCTAAGTAATAACTTGGATGGATAGTTGATTCTTATTTCTGATATTCTATGTCAGAAACTATACCTAAACACAGTACTGAGTTTTTATGAATATTAAAATACCGTAGGGGTGCCTGGGTGGGTCAGGCATCCAATCGATTTTGGCTCAGATCATGATCTCAGGATATGAGATCGAGCCCCATGTGGACCTCTACACTGGGCATGGAGCCTTTATACTAGACATGGAGGCTGCTTGGAATTCTCTCTCTCCCTCTCTCTCCACCCACTCTTCTCTCCCCCTGACTTGCACAGGAACACATTCTCTCTCTCTCTAAAACAAAACAAAACAAAGCAAACTAGAGTCATTAGTATGCTTTTCATTGTTGTCCTGCAAAACTTAATTTTATGTAGGCACAGTTCTTAGGATTCCATTTTTATGAAACTCTATCTTGATCAAAGAAAATGTAAGTAGAGGGCCCTATGTCCAATACCATTGATCTCTCCCTTCTAGGAGGCAATAATGGTTACTTTGCTTATAATATGACTGGTGTATTGAAAAAACAGAGCTCTCACACTGGATGGCAGAACCAAAAGTAAGTTCTGGGGCACCTGGGTGGCTCAGTTGGTTAAGGCACTGCCTTCAGCTCAGGTCATGATCCTGGAATCCCAGGATCGAGTCCCTCATCGGGCCCTCAGCTCTGTGGGGAGTCTGCTTCTCCCTCTGACCTTCTTCCCTGTCATGCTCTCTCTCACTCACTCTCTCTCTCTCAAATAAATAAATAAAATCTTAAAAAAAAAAAGAACCAAAAGTAAGTTTTGTTGAAAAAAGTGTAGGAGAAAAGTGATGTCATGAGCACTAGTGAGTTAAGCCTCATAGCTTCTAGTGAGTTAAACCAGTTGTCTCAGAGAAATAACTCCCAGGTAAAGTGTGTAGGTGCCTTATGCTGCTAGTAGGCCAAGGGCTCTGACATTTCTTGAACCTGAGTGGTACTAGGATTGTGTCAGGAGCTGACATGATGTTGAAGGAGGCATCAGAGTGAGTAGTATGAGCTAGTTCACAGCCTAGGACAGAATGGCTGAGATTTGAATGGAGATCTCTTTTATCTCAGAAACAGTGATATTAAGCCCATCAGTAAATGTCACTGAAGCATTTAGGAAAAGGAGGTCACTCTTCCTGTCCAATTTCTGCAACCTTGATTTTCTATAATAAGAAAAACAAAGAAGACCTCCAGGTGAAATTAATCTTGACTCTAGAGGACCTGATGGGGATTCAGGAAAATGTAGGATATTACTTTAATTCTTGAATTTCCAATGGCTCAATAAACAATCTATTAAGATTTCAACACATAAGAGACTCTGGAGGAGAGATTTGTTTGCAGGAGATTTCTGGCAGGGTGCCTTTGCTATCAATAAAGACTGGAGGAAGTAGCACTGGAAAGAGAGAGAGAGAGAAAGAGAGAGAGAGAGAGAGAGAGAGAGAGAGAGAGAGAGATTGATTTGCAGTAATAATGAAAGCTTCTTCTGAATCCAGTAGGAACTCTGTAGCTAGGACAGCCCTTTCTGATTGGCCTCAGCTAAAACAAGAAGGTGGGTTATTGGACCAGTAATTGGATGAAGGCTATTAGGATGGAGACAGGGGAGTGTTAACTTAGCTCTGAGTTACCAGCAGCCAACAATATTACCTGCAGCTGGAGGAACAAATGTCCAGTGGTCTAGCTGACACCTCATAGTGTCATGCACCATAACGTGCTATAATAAGGTATGCAGATCTAGACTATTCAGAAACTCTAGTGCATACTGATCATAAAATCAAAAGAATCAGTTCTTCTCCTTGAGATAAAATCTTAGTTGTCTCCAAAGTGGGGTAAATGTTCCCCCAGAGAGTGCGCACACCTATCTACTGGAGGGCAGGAAGGAAAAATAGAACCTCAGTGTATATTTAGTCTATCTCCTTATGTTAATTTATTTGGTTGTAGGAAAGTGTATAACATATGTAACAGTGCAATGGCAAATGTGTGTAGTGTAGGAATACATAAGTACTCATGTTAAGTAGGTGTGTGTTCACACTTTGTGGAATATGTACATAATGAAAGTGATTGAAACCTTGTAGATAATGAGGATGGAGCTGCTATATAGGAAAGAGCCTACAGAAATAAGAAAACATATTCACAAAGAAATAAGTAGATAATCAAAATAGAAATGTTTATAAAAACTCTTAGGAAGAGGTTCCCTGATATGTAGCCCATCTAGCAGAACATAACTGTCTTCTTCTTTCTTTGGTTTTAAATCCATATCCTTTTCAAGATGGCAGAGAGAAAAATCCCACTTTTTTTTTTTTTTAGCTCCTGTGTTAAATTGAATCCCTTTTGTTCATCTTTATATTATTGTACAGATCTCCAATTATTCATGCTCAATTTTTGTTCTAGGACTTTAAAATAATATAATATAAAATGCTACCTTTGAGAATCTATATCTTAAAGTCTATAGGATAAGGATTGAAATTTAGGTTTTTAGAGAAAATGGCAGAAAGTCATTTTGTACAGGTGTCATGAAAATATTCACCTTTAATGGTTGGAACATGTTCTCTCCTAAACCAGCTGTCCCAAAGGTGAAGAGATATTTTTTTATCTTGCTAAACTTCTGGCTGCTAATCATTAAATCTGTGCCCTTGCAGGGATGGCTTTTCTACTGTCACTATCAAGGGGGAATTATAAAGAGCTAGCATGGTGTCAGGTCTGAAAAGTTTTACAAAATTGTCTTCTATAAGCAGTAATTTCTTAATTTGGGAGCAGAGTGAGACAAAGGGAGGAAGTAGAGGTAGGCATATATTTCAGCATCTAGATTTAGATGATCACTTATTTGTGTTTCCATAGAATTCCATCCTTCTTGTTGTGATGGATAGTAAGGGCATTTAACAGTGAAAACGGCATCTCTCATCATAGAGATAAGTGAATGTTCCTCTTGTCCTTTTCCTTATGTAAATATATGGAAACAATCCAGCCATTTTTTATTAGCAAAAACTGGCTCCATACATTAGCCTCCAAAAGAAAGATACCTTTCTTTTTGGCCTCTCATTGAGCTCCACCTCATTTTCTACCCTGTAACCTCTGAAATTGCAGTCACTAAAAAAGTGCATAGGAATTTTACTTTGAAAAAGGGCACTTTTTAAACGTTTTAATAATTAATTTATTCAATATATTCATTCAGTACTTACCGAGTTCCCATTATGGGCCTTCATCTACACAAGACACTCACGTTAAAGGGGTGAACAAATAGACACAACTATGTTCACATGAGATTTACATTATAAGAAAAAATATGTAAGTACAATAAGTGTAGCTGAAAAATATTATAAAGAAAACAAAACAGGATGAGGTAGGAAAAGATACTTAATAACAGTGTCCCTGTGGAAGCCACCAAAAACGGGGCATGTTTGGGCTGATACTGAAGGAGAAGGGAATCAGAAAAATCCAGAAGAACTGTGCGGGAGGCAAAATGAGTACAACATTCAAACAAGCTTTGGCAGAAATAGGTTTATTATATTCACAGAACAAACAGAAGGCCATGTAGCCAGAACAGAGTGAGTGAAAGGGAGAGAAAGAGAGAGACACTCTGAATTAAGGGGAATTTGGTAGACCCCAGCAGGGTGTTTAGATTTTATCCTAAGTGAGATGGGAAACCAAAGACTGTAGGGAGAGGGTGATTTAATTAATGTTTCATAAAGATAATTTAGTCCTCGCTTTAGAAAATGCACCAAAGTAGAAGAAGAGCAAAAATAAAGGAAGTAAGTAATAAAGGCAGAAAATTCTGGTGATTGGGACTAGAATAAAAAGAGTGGTCGCCATGCAAACCAGGGAGATTTAGGTAAATATGAGAAGAGTCAATTAAGATTTGTTGAAGGATTGGAAATGGGGTAGAGAGGGAGAGAGCAAGAATAAGAACTATCTTTGGTGATAGTGTCCTTAAATGAAATAAGGAATTCTGGAAATGGAGCAAGTCTGGGGTTTAGTTGTTGGGGTTGATTAGTTATGGTTCTGTAACATTTGAAATCCTCAGACTCTTGAGAGGGGCACATCCAGAATTCAGGGGCAACCATAGAGCAGGAGGTATATATTTGGGAGCATCAGTGCTAGATAGTATTTAAGTCATGGGACTATGAGGTTGTCACCTTCTTGTTACAGAATTAATTCACAACAGAACTGTTAGGGGAGACTATAAAGCAGCAGAACATATGAAAGATGCATATTCTGAAAATCTAGGCTTGGAGAAAGCATTTATGTGATATACAGAAAGTATGTGATACCATGTGGCTATAGGCAGTTGCTGTAAGACAGACAATGTGCTTAGTAACATTAACTTTTCTTTTACTGAAGAATAACCAATGTTCATTATAAGCAGTTAAGTTTTGGGCACCTGGGTGGCTCAGTGGGTTAAGCCTCTGCCTTCAGCTCGGGTCATGATCTCAGGGTCCTGGGATGGAGGCCCGCATTGGGCTCTCTGCTCGGCAGGGAGTCTGCTTCCTCCTCTCTCTCTGCCTACTTGTGATCTCTGTCTCTGTCAAATAAATAAATAAAATCTTTAAAAAAATTTAAAAAGAAGTTAAGTTTTATTATTTTAGAACATTTTACAAAAAGAGTGGAAAATAAATGTTCTAGCACTTCTAAAATAACAAGTAATCTCAGGAAATAAGCCTTGTAGGCTTTTACTGTACTTAATTATACATATAATGAGTTCAAAACTCTGATATTTTTTGTAAGACAAAATGAGATAAAAAAGTACATTTAGTTTTGTGTCCCAAAGTACTCCCCTATATTTAAGTTCTTACCAATTTTTCATAATAATAAATACTGCTAATAGGAATATTCCCAAAGATGAATCTTTTTACAACTTTCTCCCCTTATTGATATATTTCTAGATGTTATGCCAAGAATAGGTTCACTAATAACCTTAAGGGTTTTGATAAGTATTGCTAAATCTTTATCTAGAAAAATTGTAAGAATTTATACCTGAAGCACAACTATTTGTCAACTTCTGTAGCATGTTGAGGGTCTAGTTGGGAACTTGGCAATGACCACACATTGGTGACAGGAAAATCACATGAAATTCTAGAGATGAAGGTAGCAGTCCTTTAGATTGTCCTTTGAACATGTTAGCTGGAGCCGATGTCACCTGTGGGTACTCCCAAGTATGGCCAAAATATATTCTAATTAGAAAGTGGTTTAGAAAAAGTTTCAAGGCTTTCTAGAGAAAGGTCCTAGCAAAAACAACTTTAATTTTATGTCATTGTTAAGGAAAAGCACTCTATTTTTAAATCCTACCAAAAAAAAGTTGCTCAGAAGAGCTGATATAAATGGGGGTATAGCTTGTTCTTCAGGGAGTTTCTCAGGCACTTCAGAGTCCCCTTGCTGACTCTGTAAGTTCTTGTGAATTAGAAACAAGAACCTTGGAGAAAAGTGAAAAGTCATGGTGGGCCTTCTACTGTCTGTCATTCAGCCCCTTTCTCTGTAGAAGCCATTGTACCAATATACTTTCCAGAAATTTCCTACATTTTAAAGCCTCCACTTTAGGGAGACAATGATTGTACCATTGAAAATTACCTGTGATGAGTATGGCATAGTCAAAGCCAGTGAGGTATATTCTAAAAGGAGAATTTTTAAAAGAGTTGACATAAACTTTCTCAGATGTTTGCATCAGACTGAATTGCCCTTTGATAATAGATTAGAAATAATATTTGATTTCTCTTAGTATACTGACTGAGGATATGATTGCAAATTTTAATTCCGATTTTTTTTTTTCTCTTAGCAAACTTATTTTAAAGCTTCTTGTTGTTCTTATTGACTAAGTTTGTTTAGGGCAGAGTTGTCAGCAAAAAATAATTTTTGCAGCAGCTTATCTTTAAATATTAAATAACATCTATCATTTTTCCTCAAAAACCCAAAACGATGTCAGCAGTTAAAAGTCTAACTGCTGAGAATGGTTAGTTATGAATGATAATGACTCACTGCCTAGAAATTACTTTACTTACTTTCAATATGAAACATAAAAAGTAATAACACAGCACTTTTCTATAATTCTTTTATTGCAAAACCAATAAACGCTACAGTGTTGTTAAAAGTAGTAGATTTAAGTAACATTTTATTTCTTCAAACCTAATAATTCCAATACATAAGAGAATATTATCAGTTTCTATTAAATATTCATTTTTATAGAGACTAAAACTTCTTTGGAAATATGTCTTCATGTATAAAATAAATTTGGTTTTTAAATGTGAAAAAAGCAATAGTCATAACCAATTTGCTTAAAACTACAAAATATATAGACATTTTATAATATGTATTTCAATAATCACAACCTACTGGATTCAAGCAGAAATGATGACTCTCTTATTTCATGTAGGAAAAGACAGTAAATTGCCTCTTTTCTTTTTTTCCTATTCTGTTCCTAGAATACTGATATGATAAACAGTGACTTCAGAGCTGTGATAGAGTGAGCAGTGGTTCTAATTTAAATCAAAATGGCTAGTTCTAAGATTAGTGTCTCTAAATACAAAAATATATATACAAGATTTTTAGTATGTCAGTTTCTTGATTCTGAAAACTGGAATGTTTTCATGAAAACACATTCTCATTCACATTCTAGCAACTTCTTTGTAAGAGTTTATAGCTGAGATGCAGAACCAATTGATCATAATTGCTTGGTCAGGGGTGGCAACTGATTCTGTGGATTTCCCTTACTTTTACAGACTCCTTTTCTTGCTCAAGGAATTCACCACAGCACCTTGACTCCTTGATCCTGTCTCTACTACATACCAATGTCTTGCCCCAGGCTTACCGTATTAAAATTTCAGAAAGACAGACCCCTTATGATTTTATATTTGCAGTACCGTAGTAACCAAAACAATTTAGTTATCTTCTGATTCAGAAGAAAGTATTTGAAATATACTCAATAACTTTGAATGGCCATCTAATTTAGCAATTAGTTGGTCTGAGTAAATTCGATGGAAGGTTGCCTTCTGGAGTGTGTAGTATAATGCACTGACTTCACTATTGTCCATTGCATTAAAAAAATCAATTGTCAGCATAAAGCCAACTATTTCAATTAGTGTACAATGAGCTGGAAATGAAAGGATTTGGGTTGGACATTGATTTTTTTTTATTTAGATAGTTTGTAATTGTTCTATGTTGGATAAAATTTTACTTTATATTCACCGGGCTGCTGCTGAGCTTACATGTTATTATTACCATTAAGATTTGAGCCATTTATCTACCAGGTTTTCTGTTTGTCAAATATACTGAAAGAATATGAACACCAGAACTTTTACACTTTATATTTTGGTGATTAGCCATTTACAGGCTAGGACTTTTAATCTTCTGTTTAAAATATAATGTGAAATATGGTTTATTTCACAAAATGACATTCCAAATAATAGCCACCTCCCACAAAAATTCAGATTTATTGTAAAAAGTTGAAATTACTGGGATTCAAATTTTTTCAGGAATTGTGAAATCTAAAAGATAAATGTATAGTATGATATTACCAGAAATTAGAACGAGTGAGGAAAAATAATGCCTTTGACAGTTATCTATTCATTCAGTAATGACAAAGAGGAAAAAAAAAAGGAAAGAAAGAAAGAAAAGAAAAACCCCCAAAACAAAACAAAACAAAACAAAAAATCCATTTTATTTCAACAAAGCACACTGGCCACAATATAACAATATACTAAAGAGAATGAGTTTTGAGTTAGGACAAGGCATATGACTAAATTTCAGCTCTTGTTGGTAGTAGTTATATGTCTATAGTCACCTTAATTAACATCTTTCATTATATAATCAAAAATACTAAAAAATCACAAGTGTGGTAGGATGTGGAGAAAGTGAAGCTCTCAAATACTGCTGGTGGAATGTAAAAACATGCAACTACTTTGATAATTAGATAGATTTGTGAAAGGCTACACATAAAGTTACCATATGAGCCAGAGATTTTACTCCCAGCTGTATACCCAAGAGAAAAGAAAATATGTGTCCACACAAAAACTTGTACGTGAATGTTGATAGCAGCATCATTCATAATATCCAAAAAGTGGAAACCACTCAAATGTTTATCAGTTGATGAGTGGAGAAATAAATATTATATATCCATAAAATGAAACCTTGTTCAGCAGTGAAAAGCATTTGGATATGGATATGAAAAAGATGCTACGATATAGAAGAACCTTGAAAACGTAAAAATAAAAGAAGCCAGTCACAAAAGATCACATATTGTGTGAATCTTTACATAATAAATATTAAAAAATATATTTCATTATTTTATTTGCATATTAGTTTTCATTTGTGTATAGAATACTCTCTTATAACTATTGGTAGTATATTGAAGGTTCATCCTACCTGACCTTAATAGTTTTGCTAATAATGTGCTAAATAAGATAATTACTTTTTAATATCTGAATGTCTGTGAAGTTTTATCAGTCTTTGCCCTTTTACTTTCTGACCCATTCATTGTTATTTCCCTAACACACTATTATCTGATTGCTGCCTCCATCATTCCCCTGAAATGCTCTTTCTAAGTTCACTGATTATCTTTTTCTTGTTGTTCAGACCCTTTTTTTAAAGAATTTATTTATTTGACAGAGATAAACACAGCCAGAGAGGGAACACAAGCAGAGGGAGTAAGAGAGGGAGAAGCAGGCTTCCCGCCGAGCAGGGAGCCTGATGTGGGACTCAATCACTGGTCTCCGGGATCATGACCTGAGCCGAAGGCAGTTGCTTAACCAACTGAGCCACCCAGGTGCCCCTGTTCAGAACCTTTTATCAGTTGTCATTTCTCTTGAGCATTTAATATCACGTATCTATGTTGTTGATCATCTCTTCATTCTCACTCTGTGAATTCCCACCAAAGTTTCTGATTACTCCACTCCAGGATCTTTGTGACTTTCCTTTATATCTTTAAATTAAACTCAATGGAAGCATTTTGAAAATAAAGCTAGGGAAATAGCCTAAAAAATAATAACACACACACAAAAGAGAAGGAAATAATAAAATGATGAGTAAAAAAATGAGAATTTCATTCCAAGAGATCCAAGTAATAAGAATTTCACAGAAAAGAACCAAACTAATAGAAGAAATTTATCAAACATTTTTTCTTCAGAAATAAGGAGTCAGGTCTCCAAATGGAACCTGGAAAGTGACCCTCACAATAAATGAAACATACAGCACTCACAGTAATTGTGAAATTTCTGAATACTGAAGAGAAGATATTAAAATCTTCCAGGAAAAGAAACCAACTCAAGAAAATACATGGGAATTCATGCAAAGATAGCTATTATATTTATAATTGCTTATTGACAGGAATACTAGACAGAAATGGAAAAGCAATACCTTCAAATTATAAGGCAACTGATTTCTGACCTGAAATTCAATACCCAGCTAAACTAGCAATCAGGTATAAGAATACATTTAAAAGATTTTCAGATTAATAAATATACACAAATGCATATTTTATTATTACTTTTGTAGAAAGCTGTTGGCAATGGGAGTGATCAAGAAATAATAAGATAATGGGGTTTAGGAAATTTGTATTGAAAACATCACTTTAGGGAAAGGTTGAATGTGGTAAGGAACTTTGTAAGCTAAAAAGGAAAACAAGAAACAATCAGCTTAAGGTGATATTTTGGAATGTATGGAAATTACTAAGCATTTGACAGATCTGCTAACACATTTAGGGAAAAATTAAGATAGATACATAGAAAGATGGGATAGATGCATGGCAAGTTATGTAATTGATAGATACCAGGGGAATTATAGATTATGGTAGAATAAAAGCTCTACAGGAAAAGAAATATAATCATAATACACTATTGCTCTGAAGTAAATAATATATTTGTAGACATTATAGTAATCAAAATTTTGCTAAAGCTCTATTAGTGGGAAAAGGAAATGGGGACTTGGTGGTATGACATAAAATTAGTAACTCTTTTCAAGAGTTGACAATGAAGAAACAGAAAAACTGCCTATTTACTAAAAGTTATATAGACATGTAAGGTTAATGCTAGAAAAACCAATCAGGTTGATTATTATTGCTTATAGGAGCAGGAAACATGGTATATAAAGTGCTTGGGCAGAGAAATGCTAGTTTTTCTTAACATAAGCCTTTTGGTATTACTCAGTTTTCTACTAGATATGTTTGTTACTCTGATAAATATAAATACAATTTTAAAAACAAAAGAGAAACTCTGCATCATGATTTATCTGGACCTGTATGGTCTCATCTTCCATACCTCCAGCCTCATTAGCTAATTGCTCCCCTTTTCTACACAAACCTGACTTCTGCTGTCCCCAGAGATATACTCCTAATTGTTTCAGTTCTTTCAACTGTTAGTTCTAGGTCTTTCATTCTCTCTTTAAAAACAACAACAATTTTGGGGTGGAGTGTTTTGGGTTTTCCACATACAGTATCATGTCATCTGTGAAGAGAGAGAATGCAACTTCTTCTTTGCTAATCTGAATACCATTTATTACTTTTTGTTGTCTGAATTCTGAGGCTAGGGCTTCTAGTACTATGTTGAACAATAGTTGTGAGAATGGGCATGCTTACGGTGTTCCTGACCTTAAGGGAAAAGCTCTCAGTTTTCCCTCAGTGAGAATGATAGTAGCTATGGACTTTTCATAGATGGTTTTTATGATACTGAAGTATGTTCCCTCTATCCCTATATTATGAAGAGTTTTAATCAAGAAAGGATGCTGTATTTTGTTAAATGCTTTTTCTGCTTCAATTGAGAGGATCATATGGTTGTTGTCTTTTCTTTTACTAATGTGATTTATTACAATTGATTTGCAAATATTGAACCACCCTTGTATCCCAGGAATATATCCCACCTGGTGTGGTGAATAATCCTTTTAATGCACTGTTGGATACTATTTGCTAATATCTTGGTGAGTATTTTAACATCCATGTTAATCAGGGATATTGGTCTGTAATTCTCCTTTTTGATGGGGGTATTTGTCTGGTTTTGGGATCAAGGTAATGCTGACCTCATAGAAACAGACACTTTTCCAAAGAAGACATACAAATGGCTAACAGACACATGAAAAAATGAACCATATCACTTGCCATCAGGGAAATACAGATCAAAACCACAATGAAATACCACCTTCCACCGGCCAGAATGGCTAAAATTAACAAGACATGGAACAACAAATGTTGGCAAAGATGTGGAGAAAGGGAAACCCTCTTACACTGTTGGTGAGAATGCAAGCTGGTGCAGCCACTCTGGAAAACAGTATGGAGATTCCTCAAGACATTAAAAATAGAGCTACTCTACAGCCCAGCAATTGCACTACTAGGTATTTACCCCAAAGATACACATGTGGTGAAAAGGTAGGGCACACGCACCCTATTGTTCATAGCCTCTATGTCCACAATAGCTAAACTATGGAAGAAGATGAGATGGCCTTCAACAGATGAATGGATAAAGAAGATGTGGTTCATATATACAATGGAACATTACTCAACCATCAGAAAGAATGAATACCTACTATTTGCATCAAAATGGATGGAACTGGAGGGGATTATGCTAAGTGAAATAAGTTAAACAGAGAAAGACAATTATCATATGGTTTCACTCATACGTGGAACATACGGAATAGCACAGAGGACAATAGAAGAAGGGAGGGAAAGTGCAGGGAAGAAATCAGAGAGGGCGACAAACCGTGACAGACTATTGACTCTAGGAAATAAACTGAGGGTTGTGGATAGGGAGATGGGTAGGGGATGGGGTAAGAGGTTGATGGGAATTAAGGAGGGAATGTGATCAGGAGCATTGGGTGTTATATGCAACTAATGAATCATTGAACACTATATCAGAAACTAATGATGTATTATTTGTTGGCTAATTGGATTTAAATAAAAAAATTAAAAACAACAGCAACAAATTATTATTTTTACTTGTAAAAAAAACACTCAATTTTATCAATTTTTTTCTTTGTAAGTTCTGGTTATTCATTATGTTTCAGTTTTTTCGGACAAAGAGCATGTGAATTCCTGTATTCTCCTTGGCATTCTGTAACTGACTTCTGAGAGCAATTCTTTAGAGAAGAAAAATCAAGGAATTAAAAAGCTGGGGTATCAGATAATGTCAACAGTGGCTCTTTCTCTCTACCCAGATATCTTGGTTGGTCTGTTATTCTTTATTATTTATGACCCTAATCTTTGTTTTCCTATTCTGACTCTAGTGTTTTGAGCCATATCTCACAAACATTGCTATTTTTTTTTATTTAAATGTGGCTATTCTTTGTGCTGGTTAAAAGTTCCAGAGAAACCTCTTTCTTAGCTTTTTCTGGATTTTTTAAAAAAATATTTTATTTATTTATTTGTCAGACATCGAGAGAAATAGAGAGAGAAAGAGAGAGAGAGAGAGAGAGAGAGAGAAAGAGAAAGAACAAGCACAGGGAGAGGCAGGCAGAGGGAGAAGCAGACTCCCCACTGAGCAATGAGCCCAATGCCCTCTCTGTCCCAGGACCCTGGGATCATAAGCTGAGCTGAAAGCAGGGGCTTAACCAACTTAGTCATCCAGGTGCCCCCTTTCCCTGGATATTAAAAAAATATATTTTATTTATCTGACATAGACAGAGAGACATCAGAAATAGGCAGAGAGGCAGGCAGAGAAAGTGGGGGAAGCAGGCTCCCTGCTGAGAAGAGAGCCCGGTGTGGGACTCAATCTCAGCACCCTGAGATCATGACCTGAGCTGAAGGCAGAGGCTTAAACCTCTGAGCCACCCAGGCGTCCCCTTTTTTCTGGTTGTTAATTCAAGTTCATAGTTCTACCACCTTCATTGAGCTCTATGTTCCTAGGGTCATAGTAATTCATAAGGTTTCCCAAACAGAACAGCTTTTCTCTTGTTATTCATGATTTTCTGGGCCATGTACAATCCTCTCCTGGCAATGGACAGAAATTGACTCCAAATACCCCAAAGTTTGGCATGCAAAAATTAATTCACCAAGTTTTCTGAAGTATTCCTTTGCCATACATAATATTTAGCTGGCTCATGTATATTCTTAGCTTTCTGCAGGTATATTAAGAGTCCATAATGCTTTTCAGACTCAATAAATGCATTCTGTAATTACTTAAATATCATTATGAATGTGGTTTGAAGAAGTAATTTGTCAGAACAGGGCAGTTTCTGGATATATTTCTTGCAGTTCAGGAACACTTAACCAGATGGCCCCCTATAGTTTTGGAACAGTAAAAGCAACTTGAAAGTAGACTGGCAGTAGAGGACTATGGTCTTGGGGATCAATGGGAAAGTTTCATAGGCTCAGGATATTGAAGAAGTAAAAGAAATACTCTAGATTCATTAAAAACTAAACTATATAAAAGTTCTATGATAAAATTAAAATATGTATTATAATAACCTTAAGAAATGTGATAAGTCTTATTATTGTAAGTTCTGCATTTATTATGTGTTTCACACTGATATGACGGAAAGTTAATCAGTTTCATTAGGAATAAAACAAATCATGAGTTTTATAGTAATGAGTGTGAATAGGCATTTATATACCTTTTATAAGGCAGGTCAGTTACTATTTCTGAAAAGGATCATTTTGAGATTTTGTATCTGGAAATTTATTATCAAACAGGGCTTGAAACTCACTAAACAGATGGAAAAACATAGCTCACTCCCTTTCACAGTCCTTTTCCTTTTATCTTATAAAAGCAAATGAGTTTGTCAGCTTCTAATTATACAAGCCTTATTTGAACTTACTAGATATATATATAACAAAACAAGATACTTGCCAAATTTACTCAATATTAGGGACCTTCTATTGTACAATTCATTTTTAATTTAATGATAAGAAAATCTGTTCATGATTCTTTTTTTTTTTAAGATTGTATTTATTTGACAGTGAGAAACACAATTAGAGAAGGAACACAAGCAGGGGGAGCAAGAAAGGGAGAAGCTGGCTTCCCGCTGAGCAGGGAGCCCGATGTGGGGCTCAATCCAGGGTCTCCAGGCTCATGACCTGAGCCGAAAGCAGTGGCTTAACCAACTGAGCCACCCAGGCGCCCTTTCAAGATTCTTTTTGTAAAAGAATCACATTATCATAAAAATTTACATTTCTGGAAAATAAATATATTCTTAAGGCCCTTACCAGATATTGGAATGAAAACCTTCTTCTTCTTCTTTTTTTTTTTTTTAAGATTTTATTTATTTATTTGACAGAGAGAAACACAGTGAGGGAGGGAACACAAGCAGGGGGAGTGAGAGAGGGAGAAGGAGGCTTCCTGCTGAACAGGATGCAGGGCTGGATCCCAGGATCCTGAGACCATGACCTGAGCCAAAGACAGACGCTTAATGACTGAGCCACCCAGGCAACCCTGAAAACCTAATTCTTGAGAATTTTTAAGTATTTAATTTATACCCATTAAAATGTATGGAGTTTAAATTTCATAATCCCCCATCTTAAAAAATGTAAAACATGTCACTGGCATATGGAAGTGAGTTACTGATATACTTAAATTCTGATTTAAATAGCAGTACTGTGTTTTCTCATTGATGAAAATTGAATAGAAAAATTATTATATTTCATCCAAGAACACAATAGCTTTATTAGAAAACTGACTTTCAATGTCTGTTTCACAAATATGCACATAACTAGAGAATTTGCCCCATTTCTATGCTAATTCATGGAAGCATCATATTTCAACCATTCTTAAAAGAGACTTCTTTATCTGACACTTTAAAATGTATTGCACCTCAACCTATCAACACATTTCTTGGATTTGTAACAAAGAAAAATATTCCAGTTGTTATCCATTTAAAACAAGTCTCTATATAGAATTTCATTTGTGTCGCCTTTTGACTACAGTATCCATTACGTCATGGGATATACTTGTGTTTCCTCATTGTGACTAGCAGAGGGCCTAGAAAGATGAGAAATGTTCATTGTATATCTATTGAATAAATAAATTAAAGTTATAATTAAGTTGATCACTATATGTAAAACTTAAATGGAATAGGAAAATGAATCTTTCCAATGATCAAATATGAAGAGAAACTCTTTAAAATCAATCTAACTACAAATACTATGCCTTCCAGCTTAAATTACAGTTTCAAAATTCTTGTTCTGGCTTATTCATTCATCCATCTATTCATTCACCGAATAAGCATAGACTTCATACTACTAGGTGCTAGGTATGTTAATGATACAGGGAGTACAAAATATGAACGAGGGCATTAATAAGTATGAATGGATTATAGAAGCAATACCTATAACAGTTAGGATGTGGTCTGCTTCTGAGTAAGTAGGGGGAAGGCAGGCTGATAATATATCTTTAGTTTATCCAACTAATATTATTGAGGTTCTCTTATGGATCAGGAAATTTCCTAAACAGTCGGTTTATAAAATTGTATAAGACCACACCTACTTATAGTAAAAGATTTCCATAATAAAAATATAAAGTGATTTATTTTGCAGATTTTATACTAAGATTTCTGATCTAGCTTCAGAGAATTAGTTATAATTTCAGGAACCTAGAAGGCATTCAATTAATATTGAATATAAAATGAATTACTGGAGGATGTTTAATGAAATACTGTGCTACAACTTACTTCAATTAGAACAGTTATAATTTATTTTAAAGATACTCAACACATAATAGATGTAATGACTGAATAACAGAAATGTTCAACAATAACACTTTGTAGCAGTTAAGCTATTGCCACAATATTTTTGCCTTAAAAAACCATGCAAGTGGCTCAGTTGGTTAAACATCTGCCTTCCTTTCAGGTCATGATCGCAGGGTCCTGGGTCCCATGTCTGGGCTGTCTGTTCCCCCAAAAGTCTCCTTCTCCTTCTTCCTCTTCTTGCTGCTCTACCTGCTGTGGTTTCTCTCTCTCTCTCTTAAATAAAAAAATAAAGTCGTTTTTTAAAAAAAGGAAAATTTAATGAGACGTATCAATAGGCATTTTTTTTTTCTCATTCCTGCACCTGTGGCCAGCTGCAAGTCAGCTGATCTGGGCCATGTTTGACTGGCGTTTGCTTAAAGTCCAGATCTGATGCACGAGTTGGTCATTCTCCTCAGATCACAGAACCTAAAACACATTATTGTTATGGTAGAAGTCAGGAGAACAAGCCCACCTGTGCAAAAAAGATGCCAGCTTCTTCTATGTTTGTTCCTGTAAGATACCTGTCTGGCCAAAGCAAAGTCGGACAGCAAATACCAAAGTCATGCAGATGGGGGAGAGAGTCAGTAATTTTCCCAAAATGATCTAATTTACCAAAATCTTGAATATTTTAAAATAATAATGTCATGGCATTGTTTTCATTAGGCTTTGCATAGACACAGTGTGATGCAGAAGTAGTATTTGAACTCTGCCTCTATATTCATAAGATTGCTACATATTTTCCCTTTGATTATATTTTTATAAGCCTTCTTTGTGAATCAATCTGAAAACTTTGTAGATAATTTGATCAGGAAGGGACACATCAACTTAAATCATTTAAAATGTTTCTCAATATTTTTAATGTTTTGTGCTAATGTTAATATTTTGTGGAAAAAACTTGAACTGATAGAATCTATTTCTAAGTTAGATACTGATTTATTTTAATGAACTACAAAAATCAGAATAAATTACTAACAGAGAAATTATACTTGAAATACTGGCCTGAGCTCCAAATAAGATTGGATTTTTATGTTAAACATTTGGACTCTAATTGTTTTGTTAAGATTGTTTATTAAAGTATAATTAGTAACATTATCAGCAGAAAAACATGCTGTGCTATAATTAAATCATTTAAATAATCATTTCTTGATGTCTTAATATGCTAGATTTCTCAATTCATTAAAGTAGATAGGAGTTCTCTGTAAATACAATTTATTATCAGTAGTTTGCACTTCTAAAAATGCTTGAAAATTTAGAATTCTCTTTTGAACTTTTAATAACATTATACTATTGATATTGATGTATTATGTTTATCTATAAAACATGAAACAGGACAGAAATATAGGATAATCAGAACACTTGCAATTGTTTGCCTTTGCAGTTAGGAGTAGTAGAATTCTTTTTTTTCTTTAGTAAAATGTAGATGATTTTGAAAATGCACTCTTTCCGGTTTCCATCTAGGAAAAAGTATTCATATACTTTACCTATGTTTACAGGATACCAGTGTTTTGAAAGATAATGCTTAGAATTTCTTATATTCCATACATAGAATTTGTTCAAACAGGCTTTTAAAACTAATAATATAGGGCACTAAGTGAATATAATTGTGGAATCCTTATATTGTATTTGTATAACTAATATTGTAAACTAGTATAACACTGTAAATTAATTATACTTCAATAAAAATATTAAAAATACATAAATAAACTAAGAGTGTAGAGAAACTAGTAGGTATACAGACATCTCAGAGATCTCACCATTCCTTCCAACCCATGAAATTTGTCACTGAAATGATGAGATGGAAATGGAGCTAGTGGGAATATGGATCCTTAGCTAACAATTTTTTTCTCTTCCTTTTAAGAAGATTCCTCAGTGGGCAAGAATATGGAAGTGTGCAGTGCATGATAGGTCCTTGACGTATCTAAGCATATGCTTTCCCTAACAAACTCAATAAGTAAGTAGATCCATTTGAGTGACATAAGGTCCACGTAACTGATTTTGCATACAAGTGTGTATGTATGTTTTGGGTACACACCCATATCCATGTGTTCTCAATCAGTTATTGTTACTAAACTGAATGATTGTTCTCATGTGTTTAAGAAACATGTTAACCTGATAAATGGACTGTCTGAGAAAGAATAACAAAAAACTTTCTCGTTCCTCATACTTCCCATCGTGCATCAGCTACTCCTCCTCTCCATGATGTCCCCCACTGAATTGGTCTCTAAACCATCTTTTCCACTCAGAGACACTAGTTAATATTGTTGTTGTGAATGACTTTGATAAGCATTTATTCTATGTACTTTTATCCTAATAAAAGGCTGTAAAATGAAACCAGAATAGAAGTTCTCATAGTTGAGGGTGTGAGGAACACAACTGTGGCAGCAGGCACCCAGGGGATCCAGAAATCTCTTCGTATTCCCCATGCCCCTGAACTTTCAGGAATCTACATTCTGTTCTCCTTTACTAAAATATCATTCACAGTCACAGGAATATAAAAAATGAGTTTAGAATCTAAGCTAGATAAAAGGACTTACTGCCACAGTGTGCTTGAGATCCAAGGAGCAAAAAGAAGGGATGTGAAGAGGAAGAATTCTGAGAGCTAATATAATGCTAATTAATTTCTTAAATTTTCATGACAGAGAAATAGTAACATTTCACAGATTGTCTACTCAACACCAGTTTCAAAAATGTAACTGGTTTTGAAATTTTTCCTCTTGGTCCTTTTCCATGACAGTAAAGTCCACAGGAGGACAGAGGAGCTGGAATTAGACTTCCGTACCACCATTCTCTCAGTCCTATTCCGAAAGGTGTAGACTTCTTCTGGAATTCAGTAGGCTTCAGATTTTTTTCTGAAGGCTCTGGCAGTCCCTACTTAGATCTCATTGCCTCCAATCTTAGTACTCTGACTCACCTGGACTTCTCTAAATTTTAGTGGACACATGGGCTGTTATTTTAATAATAGTGATAGAGTGGAAATTTGAAATTTTATTCTTAAATAACTAAGCTTTATTTCATGAACTTTTCTAAAACATCTGTAAGAATGTAAAAATTTCAAGTCAAATGGTCTTTAAAGTAGGGAAGAAATCCCATATTATTCACATGTCTCTTAACAGAAATGAAACATTTAGTTTTTTAAATGAATATACTTATGAACCTTGAGAGACTATGGACTCAAAGAAGCAAAACTCAGGGTTTTTGAGGGGAGGGGGGTAGAGGGATGGATTAGCCCTGTGATGGGTATTAAGGAGGGCACATATTGCATGGAGCACTGAGTGTTACATGCAAACAAACATTCATGGAGCACTACATCAAAAATAAATAAATAGATAGATAGATAAATAAATAAATAAAATAAAATAAAATAAAATAAAATAAAATAAAATAAAATAAAATAAAATGAATATACTTTGTGTCCTTCTAGAGTTTTGGCTGGATTGTCTGCTATATTGCAGAGAGTATATCAACCATAATCTTCATTTTCCTTTTTCTCCCCCGCAAGGATTCAAAATTAAAATTGGCATCGATCCACCAATTCCTTCTTTTCTCTTTATTGGATGAATGCGCCTAAATTGCTTTATGCATATCTTAATTTTCAATGTAAACCTTCAGCAGAATCTCTCATGTTTTATTGCTATATAAGCAGATGTGACTTTTGTTTTTTCCTTTTCATTGAACAGTTATTTCATTTGAAATTTTTTGCCTGATTTAGTTTATCGTTTTCTGATGGTGGATACAGCTGTTGTTACCTGCGTTTGGTTGTCATTTTAATGAGTTGCCAAAAGCTGTGACCACAATAGTTGTGCATTTTCCTGCTTTCCTATTATGCCTTTATTCTTTATTTCATGTATATTTATTTTCAAGAAATGAAACTGGTATGTTATCGTAGATGTGCTTTATGCCTCTCCAAGATTTTCTTCCATAAGTATTTTTATTTATACTTTTGGGAACCTTTTATGATTTAATTTCCTATAAGACATCAAAACTCCCTTAGAAATTTTTCAGTTTTCCAAATGCACACTGGCATAGGTTATTTAATAGTTATTACAAAATGATCTTTGGGACAATAAATTTTGATATATAAGGACAATTCCCAAATGTAATTTAAAAGTGATGAACGAGTCTTTAATGGCCTTAGAATTAATGTACATTTATCATTTTAATCTTCATAATATTTTAAGAAGACTATGTATTCACAAGTAGTGACATAATTTTCAAGCACCAGTGCAAAATGAAAATGTAGGATCTCTTTATTTAAAAGTTACTAAGGGCTCCAAAGAGATCTTATAGTACCAGGTGCATGGGCCTTAATAAGAAGGTCGAATGTATCTTTTAGGCTCATCATTTAGTTGGCAAACAAATCTTTAAATTGAGAAAAACAACACCGAAGAACATTTTTACCAGAATGTTTTAAAAGCTATATAATATTAGAACTGTAGAAATGATATATAAAGAAAGATCACATATCCAACCTAAATTCAAACAATGGAATTCTTTTATTTTTTTCTTCACATTTTTATTTAAATTCTAGTTAGTTAACCTACAGTGCAATATTGGTCTCAGGAGTGAAATTCAGCGATTTGTCACTTATATGCAACACCCAGTGCTCAACATAAGTGCCCTCCTTAAAACTGATCACCATCTAATCCATTCCCCACCCACCTCCCTCCATCAACCCTCAGTTTGTTCTCTATCTTTAAGAGTCTCTTATGGTTTGTTTCCCCCTCTCTTTTCACTGCTCCAATATGTTCATCTATATTGTTTCTTAAATTCCACATATGAGTGAAGTCATATGATATTTGTCTTTCTCTCTCTGACTTATTTCACTTAGCATAATACAGTATAGTTTCATCCATGTTACTGCAAATGGCAATATTTCATTCTTTTGATGACTGAGTAATATCCCATTGTGTTTATATACCATATCTTCTTTATCCATTCATCAGTCAGTGGATGTTTGGGCTCTCTCCATAGTTTGGCTATTTTTGATAATGCTGCTATGAATATCAGGGTCCATGTACCCCTCCGAATATGTATTGTTATATCCTTTGGATAAATATCTAGTAGTGCAATTGCTGGGTCATAGGGTATTTCCATTTTTAACTCTTTGAGGAAGCTTCATACTGTTTTCCAGAGCAGCTGCACCAGTTTGCATTTTCACCAACAGTGCAAGAGGGTTCCCCTTTCTTCATATTCTTGCCAAATCCATTGTTTCCTCTGTTGTTAATTTTAGCCATTCTGACTGGTATGAGGTGGTATCTCATTGAGGTTTCGATTTATATTTCCTTGATGAAGAATGAGGTGTTGAGCGTCTTTTCACATGTCTTTTAGCCATCTGGATGTCTTTGTTGGAAAAGTGTCTATTTGTGTCATCTGCCCATATCTTAACTGGATTATTTGTTTTTTGGGTTGAGTTTGATGAGTTCTTTATAGATTTTAGATACTAACCCTTCATAAGATATGCCATATGCAAATATATTCTCTCATTCCATAGGCTGCCTTTTAGTTTTGTTGATTGTTTCCCTTGCTATGCAGAAGCTTCTATCTTGATGATGTCCCAGTAGTTCATTTTTGCTTTTGTTTCCTTTGCCTCTGGCAACATATCTAGTAAGAAGTTGCTATGGCTGAGGTCAAAGAAGTTGCTAGCAGCCTGTGTTCTCCTCTAGGATTTTGATGGTTTCCTGTCTCACATTTAGGTCTTTCATTCATTTTGATTTTTTTTTTCATGTGGTGTAAGAAAGCAGTCCAGTGTCCTTCTTCTGCATGTTTTGTCCAACTCTCCAAACATCGTTTGTTGAAGAGACAGTCTTTTTTCCATTGGGTAATTCTTTCCTGCAAGGCATGGAATTCTTACATGACCTTCTGATACAACTTGCCTTTAGGACCTAAAATCCCACCTGTAGGTCTACTTTTGAATGACACTAGTAGCATGTCTATCTTATTTGAGCCTGAAATCTAACTTCTGTGAATTCTAACTACTGTCCCAAGTTCTGCCCTAATGAACAATTCAGATAACTATATTCTCTATTCTATTAGGTGGAACCATATGGAATTGTCAGTATTGAGCCTTTTTTGACCTATACAAAATGGTGGTTTTATGTGTTACCACCTAAGACATAGCAGCTCATTAAATATGTGAAGGCGGAGACCATATAGTCACCATCCCAATACCAAACTTATATGCATACCCTTTCCGAAAATTCTAGCAGGTCCTCTCTTACTCAAACTAATCATTTTTTGACTCTTCATCATTATTCATATAAGAAATTTTTCAGACCCTTTGACATGTTGGTTGAGTGACTCTAACAATTAGGCTTATTAATTTTCCTCTTACAGTTTGACATTCTTTTTTAAAAAGAATGTTCCAAGTGTTGACAAAGGAATCCTTTCAATAATGTCCCATCTTCCCTTTTCTAATATATTTTCTCCCATTATTTTTTTGGTTCAAAATACAACTGTTTCTGTAGAGAATCCTAGTTCTTTCCACTTCTGCAATCTGAGAGGCATTCTTTCAATGGGCTCTCGCAAACCTATTTGACATAATGGCCAATAAGTTCAGTATTGTCAGTATGATTACAGTGGGGAGTTCTGTTAGGCTGATATATAATATCAAAAGGCAAATCAGTAAAAAAGAAAAAAAAGTCTATTACAGACCATGGTCTAAATATGTAATTTCTGATGATTTCCATAGAGACAAAAATAACATTGATCTAATGTAGAGCACTGGATTTCTAAAATTTTTATCTGCTAAAAATTTCTATCAGCAAGTTTTCTATGGAAATCCAACATGAAAAAACCCTGGCTGACATGGAGCTGTTCTCTCCATTTGAGCTCTGCATTAATTCCACTGTGTTGGTCTGACTACCTACCCTGCCACTGAAAAAAAGCACTTCCTCCCCCCCAAAACAACCAAGCCAAAACAAAATCCATTAAATATGAATTCTCATCAGCTTAACGGAATCAAAGTTTATTTGTTGTACATATAAAGTCCAGCCTTGGTCAGGCTACTGTCTTCCATCTGTAAACTCTGGCCTTCATAACACAAAACCTTAGGGTACCCAAGGCAGAAGAAGAGAGAACATAAGAATGAGGCAGAGACTTTTTGCAACCTCAGCCCCAACGTGGCACATGTCATTTTAACTCATGTCATTTAGATATTTTCACTTGATCCCAACATAACTGGAAGTCCCTGAAATATCTGGAAGTTCATGAGTGTTTACTGAGCATGAAATGTTTGTTATAGACTCTCTTCTGCTTTTTCAGATGTCCCCTGACTCTTCTCCATGGGAACTCTTAATAACTCTACATAGCATGATATAAAAGCACTGATCTCAGGGGATGTCTTTGTGCTTCAAGCAATTCTTCATAAAATATTATTCTCCAATACCAAACTTTCCATAAAAAGTCAGCTGTAAAGAATCCAGTGTTTTAAATTCTGAAAGGGATTGGAATACAAAGATTTTGTGTATCAACAAAATGACAGTTGTGTTCTTTGGATAGATTGTCTAGTGTGAGGTAGGGATGATTTTTTTTTTTTTAATTTGGCTCTCTCAAAGATATTACTGAATGGACAACAGACTCAGGGGAAGTATGAGCATACCCAAGATTTCCCTCTGAAATATTTCTGGGTCTTCAAAAAAATGAAAGATTTCTGGATCTTCTCTAATGAGGGAGTGTGTCCAGAAAAGTTAAGACATCAAGAACATAGATAATGCCCTATTCAGCTTTCGCTCCTTCATATACTGTCCTGAATCTGACACCTGCTGGGTTTTAAATTAAGTTTGGTTGACATGAAACAAAATCTTTAGCTGCCTGGCAGAAAGTTCCAAAGGTCCTTTTCCTTGTTTTCCCTTCAGCATTTCCAATTTTTATTACAGATACCACGGTCATTTTGGCTTAACATTTTGGGGCTTCTATTGGGTTTTGCATGTTCTTTTGTCTTTCAAATAATCACACGCCAAGGATTGTTGCCTTGGATTCATGCATTTCTCTCAACTTTATTTCTGCAAACTAAGTCATTAATGTATTAACTCACAAGTGAACAATTATAATGGCCTCTTGGTATCCAAACTCTCCTCTTCCAATTGGTAGTTCTGCTAGAATTGTATCTTCTTAAAGCACACTTTAGACCACATTTCTCTAACTAGGTTCCCATAACACCCCAAATAAGGGATTTTAGTAGATGCTGCATGCAGGGAAATGGATATAGAAGAGTGTGTTTAGTAAATAACTTTGTAAAATCTAGGTTAAGTAAAGTTGAATTGAGTTTACTTTTTGTTATTGCTATGTTAATATATGTTAGAAATTTCTAAAAACGCTTTGCATATGCAGAATTTCTCTAACATATTAAACAAACACATCTTTTCTAAGAAATATTCTTTCAGAATTACCATAGACCAAACTTTCAGGGATTCCTCGTTATTGATGGAATCACATGAAGGTGCTTCAAGGGCTTTACTAGTCTGTTCTTGCGCCATTTCTTCACAGGTAATTTTTTTGCTGAGACCCATTTGCATTACTCACCTTGTGAATCTTCTATTCCATGCCTGGGTTCTTCCTGTTGGTTTTATGTGAAGTCACTTGCAACCCACTTCACAGTGTCGCTTTTGAAAATCTAAAACTCATTTATCATGAATAAACCCTCCCCTTCTCTGGTGAGATTTACTGAAATTTCCTGGTCCTTACATATTACAGTCAGAAGTAATCTCTACACAGAGTGTTTCCATGTAAGGATAGAAGAGCTCTCCTTCAGTGGAATATTTACTATGTACCCAACGAATTACTAGATATTTACAGGTACTATTTTATTTAATCATCTCATCTATTCAATAAAGAAATATTAATGAACTCACTGTATAGATTGAAAAGTACTAAGACATATACCATTAATGTCATTAGTTTTTCTCCAGTTATTAGCTAGGGAAGCTGCAATTTAAAGAAAACATAAATACTTCCAAAGCTTCCTTGAATTGCTTACATTACATTCCATATCATTTTGTTTTTATTTCTTTTGTAGCTTTTAGTGTGTTCTACCATGTATCAGAGTAATTTATAGCTAGAAGGCATTTCCATTATAATGCAAGCTATAAAAAGATACTGTGTCTCATTAGATGTATAACTAACTGCATGTTATATAACTGAATACATATTAATTTGAATTTGATCAATTTGGTTATATTAGCTGACTTTGTGATGTTTTCTTGGCTTCTGTATAATGTACTATATTTTTTTAATTCAATTTCATATTAAAATATCTCTGGGAATAAGATTATATTGTGTCACCTGTTACATATCTGTCCTCCCAAATGCCTGTACTAAGCTTCCCATGGACTCTCTTCTTAACAGTCTTGCTCTTGGATAAGCTTTAGGATTTCAAGTTTATGAAGGGATTTACTTTAAAAAATAACAACAGAAAAAAACTTCATAGCCTATGTCAGTATACCAAAAAGTAGGAGATTTTCTAGATTTGTAACAAGTGGACAAAATCAGACAGAGGTTATAAGAAGGGTCAACAGTAGGGGCACCTGGGTGACTCAGTCATTGAGTGGCTGCCTTCGGCTCAGGTCATGATCCTGGAGTCCCCAACTCGAGCCCTACATTGGGCTCCCTGCTCGGCGGGAGCCCTGCTTCTCTCTCTCACTCCCTCTGCTTGTGTTCCCTTTCTAGCTGTGTTTCTCTCTGTTGAATAAATAAATAAAATCTTAAAGAAAAAAAGAAGAAAGAAAGGTCAACAGTAATCCAGAGGCAGAACTTTAAAAATAGTTAATTGAAAGCATTTTTACGTGTACCTTGCTCTAGGATCAGAAGTTAAGTATCATAAAGAATGGGTTAGATATCAAGAAAAGCTCAAAAATTCTTTTCTGTGTAGGCTCAGGCATGACCCTGAGCAGTTATGCATTGCAGATTGCTTTCTAAATTATCATCTTAGAGTAATATTTGCTTTTAAATACATATTTTAAGGTAACTATTTCTTTGATGTTGGCTGCCTGATAGTCACTGCAAATAGGAATGCTGCATTTTCATCTTAAAAACTGGGTGTCTTCCAAGGTCAAACTTGGGATGTAAGTCTTATTTCAAAACAGACTAGATGGCAGCTAAAGAATTAACACCGACTCCTGAGCACTACCCCCTTTCTGGTCCATAAACACTAAGTGCACCTAGAAATAATTTAGATCATTAAGTGAGTCCTTGATCCTATTCACTCATCAGGAAAAATAAAGATTGAACTTTGAGAGTCCCCATATTCTCTGTAGAGGCAAATGAAACCCAGATGTTCTCAATTCCTACAAGTTTCAAGGATCACACCTCACTTCAAGCTAATAAGGCAGTATTCCAAAACCCTCCACTGTTGACCACAGGTCATCAGGTTTTTGTCTCCAAAAATTTATGGGAATTTTGAGAAATAGATCAGTGAATTAAATTCTGTTCCTACTGCTTTTGACTTGTCACAGTGATCTTGGCAATACTAGAATGCTTCATTCTGTTGGTCAGCTTCTGCCATCTCAAAACAGACTTTTTCAGAATGTTACTCTATCTTTGTCCCAAGTGAAAACATGGGCTTTTCTCTTTGTTCCTCAGAGCACATTTAATTCAGGTTCTAACATTGTTATTATATTATCCAGGGTTTAACTGTACCTGTAGGAGTTCTTTAGATGATGTCTTCCAATTTCCACTCCCAAGAATAAAAGTATTTTCATTACTCCCATCTAACATCATCCTCTTCTGCAGCTACAATAACCTGTACAGAAGTAATTTTAAGCAATAAAATAATAGATACCTTTTCTGTTATTAGCCAGAGAGGCTTATCACCTCCCTGACTCAAACCTTTTTATTTTAGAATTAGTTATTTACTCTTCTTCATTCATAAATCTAATTGGTGTTTGTTTTTCTCAAAGAAACAAATTGTTACCTCTCCGCATCAGGTTAATTCATTTGTTCAAGAAAACAATATACTGAACTCCACTTCTTTGACAAGGACTTTGAAAATTCCATATAGAAGGAATGATGGATATGAATCAAGTGATAACATGTATGACTGCAACCAAGTTATATATTATGAAAGAAGGGAGCATGGTACTATATGACTATATAACTTACTGAGGAAATCATCCTGGTCTGAAAAACAATTAGGGGTTTATTAGGCAAAAAGAAAGTGGCATAAAATGAGAGTACCAAAAAGCAGAAAAGGGAGAGGAAGAGAAGGAGAGAGAAAGAAAGAGAGCCCAAGTGCACATAGTGTGTGATGAGAAATGTGAATAATAAAGACTGAGAAAAACAGTGTGATCTGAGCACAGGGTACAGGGTGGGGAATGAGTAGAATGATATTGGAAGTAGGCAGGAATAGGACCTCACGGGGCCTGGTAGTAGATGATAAATGGTTTATGTCTATCAAAGAAGAATAAAAAGTCATACAGAGTTTTAAGTTAGGGCAGGCATTAACTAGATTTGTAGTTGAAGAGAAAAATTCAGTAGAGAGCATGTAGGTAGAACAGATTGCATGGAACCTGAGAAAACTAAGAAGCTATTTAGTAGATTCTAGCGGCATTCATAACGGTACTGTGGACTAGGATAGTAGGGAAAAAAAGGAGACAGATGGATGTGAAAGCCGTGTAAGAAGTAAACTTGTCTGAGTTGGTCATTTGGCCCTGAGAAGGGTGTGAGAGCATGACAGGAGCAGCTCCTAGTTGTTTGGCCTACACAACTAAATGGACAGTGGTAGAGCATCCCAAAATAAAAATCAGAGGGATAAAATCGATTCATGAAAAGAAACATTAGTTTACTCTTGAATATGTGAACTTTGGAAAGGTTTTCAGAGTTGATATCAAATAGAAAATTGATTTTGCTGGTTTGAACTTCAAAGAATAAGTCTGAATTAGAGATACAAACTGTGTCATTATCAATCAATGGAGATACTAGATTTCTTGGTTGTGGATGAAATTTTCTGAGGAAATACTATACAGTGACAAGAGAATTGAGTGTAGGACTGAGCATTGAGGAAGACAGCCAACATATACTATGGCCAATTAGAGAAGGCTCAACTTCTGCAGGGAAGCAAAAAGAGCAACTAAAGATTCAGGTGAATTTATATTTTCACTGCCAGAAAAAACAAGGAACCAAAAAACTGTCTCATCTATCTATCTACTTATCAGTCTATCTAAGCAAGTATTCATATCGTGATTACAGTATTCCATGTACTGTTCTAAATTCTTTACAAAGGTCATCTTACTTAATTTGAAATAGCATTTCTCCTATCTCTACTTTCCTATTGCAACAGCTTTTAGTCATATAGGTATAAAAATTTTAGGCATAATGGCAATTGTATTAACTAGGATAAGTAAACTACTATAATAAACAATATCTACATCTCTGTGGCTTAATCATAATAAGTTTATGTCTCACTATAATATTCAATGAAGGCAGCTCATAGGGATTTGCCCTGAAGAGTCCTTTAGGGATGAAGCTTCTTCCATCACGTGACTCACCCCTTCTCTATGTTTATGGTGTTCCCTCCATTCAGCCAGTCAGCTGGGAATGCACAAACTTAATCACACAAGAGTTTTTAATGGGATCAGCTTGGAAGTCACCTACAGCAATTCTTCCCATTTCCCACTAACCAAAACTCAACAGCATGATCACTCACTGCAAGGGAGGCTGGGAAAAGTGGTTTTACTATGTGACTAGGAGGGGAAAAATAGGTTTTAATGGCCACAAAATATTATTTTTGACATAGAAATCTAACCAGTTAAAAAATCATGCAACAAAAGTATGTTTGTTTTTCTTTTTTTTTTTTAAGAATTTATTTATTTATTTGACAGAGAGAAACAGAGCTAGAGAGGGAACACAAGCAGAGGGACTGAGAGAGGGAGAAGCAGGCTTCCCGCTGAGCAGAAAGCCTGATGTGGGGCTCGATCCTGGGTCTCCAGGATCATGACCTGAGCTGAAAGCAGTCGTTTAACCAACTGAGCCACCCAGGCGCCCCTGTTTTTATTTTTCTTAAATCATGCAGTCTTACTATAGAAATCAGTTCATCACATAAGGAGATGCACCCAGCATGTTCAATTGTTTAGAGAAAATACTTATCTCATTATTTTAGGACTTTCTTTGCCCCAGGATCTCAAATAATACCAGATATGTCTCTCCTGCAATTGGCTCAGGTTTCTTAGAAATGAGACAGAAGGGAACACATTTAAGTCATGGAAGTCAATTTATTGGGAAGTCTGCCTGCTGTCTTTATGGGGCCTGGGGAACCCTCCTCCGCAGCCTGGGGATGAATTCCACTGTGGCTTTGACATTTTCCAAGCCAATAGTCCATTCTATCCTGGGTACCATCAGGATTCTCAAAATTATGCAAATTCAACCACTAGAAGCAAGATCGTCTTCTATACTGCTGATAACTTATCTGCTAAGCACAGTGGTGGAGAACTGCACCACACAGTGTTTCATTAAGCAGATGTGAATGCATCCTGGCTCATTCATTGCTAGCTTATTCATTTTACCCAGATGTATCCACAACAGAAGCAACACAATACATCTTATCTTCCCTAAACTAAATTACAAATTTTTGGTTATCACTGCTTCTCCATGGCTCTGACCCTTAGCAAACTCAGACAGTTGGGTCAATAATCAGGCAATAATCGCATCAGGGAAAGGTGCTCCATTGGTTTGAGAGTCCCTCTTTCTCCCAAGTTATTTTTGTTCAAATATCTTTACTTTGATTAACGTAAACACACATTATATGATGGGAGAGAAAAATTAGTGCAACTAATTTTTTTAAATGTTAAAAATACCTTGAAAAATAAAGATCAATTTTTATGTGAGTTTATTATTAGATTTAGCTCTGTTTCTACAGAAGAGTAAGTCAGAAAGGGGCAAGCAAGTTAAGAATCTATGGTACAGTGTTGAAATCCTCACAGGTAAATGCCTTCTTATTGATTTTTTTTGTATGGGTTTGAAGATCTGTCAAGAAGATCTATTGACTTATATGGCTTATGATGAAGATTCCAGATACTTTTTCCAGATTGTATTTCTCCACACAAGGTTTTACAAAAATATAGCTGGACTTGTTTTGAAAGATACATTAGGAAAGAGAAAGTATATTTTCCAAGACTTGAGATACAGAAATAGTAGGTTCAGTTCCTGACTTTATTTCTAAATTTTATGTAGGTTTGTTTAGACTGAACAAGAGAAACACATGTAAGTGGAAGTTAGAAAGATAAATCTGGGGACATGGGTGGATAGCCAATACTCAAAAGACCCGGGCATTGTGATATCTAGGCAACCCCAGAGTCTAAGACCTTCCAGTCTTCTATAGTATGAGGGGATGAAGACACAAGAGTACTTAGCCATACTCCAACTCCATTATATTGGCTGGATATCTAATACTTACTTGGAGTTATTTTATGAAATTATAATTTTGAGACCACTTTGAAATACAGTGGGAATCTTTGGAAATATCTGGAACAAGCTCAGTCTGGATTTTCAGCAGCCCAGAGCTCAGGGATCTTTACTAAGGGCCTTCTAGCTAAGAGTTGTAGTGATTGGTGCCAGTTTACAAAATGGGGGTCATGGCCATTGCCTACTGGTCAATATTAAAGGAATATTGTGTATGTAGAAGGTAGAAAAGTGGAAAATAAAAATGTAAGCATCTTAATTTTTTTAAGGAAGGTACTTTCCTTCCATAGTATAGTTTATCTAGTTATATAATACTTGCTTCTTTTTTCCTTCAGTTTTCTATGAACAATTGACTACTGTAAACATGTAAAATGTTCAAATACAATTTAAATAATTTCCTATTGCTATACATTGAACAAAAAATTATATAAAGTTCCTTTGCAATGAAAGTTTCCAGTGTTCTTAATAACAATGAAAAGTAGTATTACTGTACTCAATTTTCAGTTTATTATAAATACACAAAAACATAGTGCCTGTAGCAGTTGAACTCTGAATTTTTTAGATGACTGTCATCATTATTTAGGGGTCACAACATTTTAGGAGTTAAGTAAAAATGCAGCTATTAGAAAAACCCTTGATTTTTGTCCTTACCTTTCTGGTAATGCCTATCAATAAATAGTTCTGTAATTTTTCATGATAAACACTTAGGAATTAGCTTCAAGCAATAAAAATGAAAAAAAAAAGCATCTTAGGGGCACCTGGGTGGCTCAGTTGGTTAAGCGACTGCCTTCGGCTCAGGTCATGATCCTGGAGACCCGGGATTGAGTCCTACATCGGGCTCCTGCTCGGCGGGAAGCCTGCTTCTCCCTCTCTCACTCCCCCTGCTTGTGTTCCCTCTCTGGCTGTGTTTCTCTCTGTCAAATAAATACAATATTTTTTTTAAAAAATAGCATCTTAGTGGAGTAACCTGATAGATACCACTTTAATTGACCAAAGTTAATACCAACTTGATGGTAAGTCATGTTGATATCACATAAAGCTTGATATGACACAATAATATTATTGTTATTATGTATTATTCTTACCCTGAACCTCTAATTACAGTCTAATCATGATATCAATTACATAAACTCACTGAATTTATCAATTACATAAATTTCACTGAGTGAAATTCTACAAAATCTGGATTATTCCCACTACTCATCAAAACTGTCAAAATCGTTAAACAGAAAAGATGTAAAGACTAAATGCAATGGGCTATCTGGATTTGGATTAAACCCTAGATAAAGAAAGGACTTCCGTGAAAAAAAAAAGTGGTGAAATTTGAATAAAGTCTGTAGTTTAGTCAGTAGTATTGTACTAATATTAAATTCTTAGTTTGGACAAATGTACTGTGGTTATATAAAAGGTTAGCATTGACATATGGGATCTATTGGGTCTTGTGTATCTTTGCAAAATTTTTATTAAGTCTTTTATTTTAATTCCAAGGTAGTTACCATAGAGCATTGTGCAAGTTTCAGGTGTATGTTAGAGTGATTCAACAATTTTATACAACATTATTATTCTGATACAAAATGTTAAAAAAAAAGAGAGAAAGAGAGAAAGGGGATTTCTATTAAGGAATGCTTGTACAGAAGAAGAAATTTCTTCATGTTCATTTTTATGCAGACTGCCTTGCTATGGGATTATTATCTCCATATTACTGGCCATGTTTCTGACAATGAATTAAAAAAATGACAGCATTTATGGACTAGAAGCTGTCTCAGAAGTAACTTATTTTAACTCTCTACATACAGGATGCATGAGTATCTCAGAAGCATCTGTCTTCAGCTCAGGTCATGACCCCAGAGTCCTGGGATTGATCCCTGCATCAGGTTCCCTGCTCAGAGGGAGTCTGCTTCTCCCTCTGCCCGTCCTCTCTCTCTTTATCCTTCTCTCTTTTTCTCATAAATAAATAAAATCATAAAACAAAACAAAAAACAAAACAAAACAACTAAAAAAACCTCCCTACATATGATGAAACCAAGACTCAGAGAAGTTTCACTTATTCTGAGGGTATTGGGTGATTTGTAGATGATCAGAGTCAGAGTTCAGACTTCTGGGTTGAATTTTTTTCTCTCATATGTAACACCAGTGAGCGAATCTGTGTGCCAGACGCCACTGTATATCTTACCAATATTAACTCTTTTCATTCCCCAAACAGACCTTTGAGTTAGCTGCTTTCTAAAAATTTTTTATAATAATTTATTTTATTTTTTCAGTGTTCCAAGATTCATTGTTTATGTCCCACACCCAGTGCTCCGTGCAATACGTGCTCAGTACCCACCACCATTGTGCCTGGCATAGAGTCATTCATGTTAATCATTTTTAACACCGGTTTAGGCAGGTAAACAACCTTATTGGATTTCCATTTTTTAAAAGTTTGCTCTGGGATTTTAAACGCTATGTTGGTTTGAGAAGAAGTGAGATTAGAGACAGAAGTTCTTTCAGAGACTCCAGCAGAAGATACCACTGGTGTATGAGGTTATCAACCAGGGCTGTGTCACTGGAGCTGAAATGGGAGTTAATGGAGATACCATTGACAGGAATTAGTGATTTATGGAACACATGAGATAAGGACGCCCAAAAACCTCCACCTCTGAAATCAGAAATTCTCTATCTCTATTTCTCCTTACAACCTTTCACCCACTGGTTCTACTACATCTGATTTGGGGCTCTATTTCAACCTCTCATCCCTTAAGGCTTATATGGCCTCATATTATTTCTTTATCCATTCAGCCTAGATGCCATTGTCTGCCATTTGTCATTGTTGGCAGCATTCTGAACCCCCACCATTCTGTTGGTTCCTACCTGACAAACCCTTCTGGATTAATGCTGCTTTCTAAACCTGTGCTGCTAGGAAGTCTTGGAGAAAACCATGAAGTCATGCAAAATGGAGCAGATACAATTGTTTGTATCCCATTTCTTTTTCTTTCTCTCCTTCCTGTGAGAACCCTAAGTTAGCCCCTCTTCTTCTCTGGGGCCAATTCATCTATCTCCACATGCACTGGCCTAATGCATTAACTATTTTTTGTCATCAAAATTTTTTTATAATAGACTTTTTCTTTTTCTTTCTTTCTTTCTTTTTTTTTTTTTGGACGTATTAAAGTTCTCTTGCAATCTTCCCTCAACTCTTTATTTCCCATCATTTATGAGCCTGTCTTTATTTTCCTCTTCTAGCCAAGCTGTTGAATCATCTTGATTATGCTATTTTCTCTCAAGATTATGTCCTAGGTCCTCTCTCTTCTCAGTCTCTTTGACATTTCTGGACAACATTCTGTGGACAACTTCTGTGGACAGAAAGCTTTACATGTCACACTGGTGCCCCAGAAGTACAACTGTGGCCACAAAAGAATTCTCACATTAGCTCCAATGTCAGTGTGTGGGGAGGGATTGTGTTTTATCTAGGTTTCTGTCTAGTGTCCAATGCCTGGCTCAGAGTGGGAACTTGATATACATTTCCTGAATTACGTGAGTAAAGAAAACAAATAAATTTCAGTGCTAAAGCCCAAGAGTCATATTTATTTGCAATTTGATGAACAACAGATGTGATTTGCATGCATATTTTCTAGAACATCTCCTTGATAAGGCAAGGCAAAGTTATATTCTTCATCTTATTTAGATATGTTTTCAACTTCCTCTTTCCTATGAGGATTGATTTCATCATGTACCTGACTTTTCAAAGCACCCTTTCTACTCTGAATACTGTGGCTCTTCTAAAATTTGGTCTCTACCTTTAATTTCAAAATAGACTTAATTCTTCTATCTTTACTTGCTACCTCTCTAGTCATAGTCATTTTATCATTTAACCTGGTGCAAATAGTCCATCAGGTTTCTAACAAGAGAACAATGACACAAAAAAATGGAAATCTATACCAAGAACAGGTCCTATATCAACCCTTTCTGATTAATTCTCCCTTTCTTCTCAACGTCTAACTCATCCTGACTGAATCAATCAAAAAGCTATTACTTTCATACTTGGAAGTGTTGCTTTCAAAATCAATAAAAACACAGTTCATTTTTAATATGCAATATATTACAAAAGTGAAAATTCCCATTTACTTGAGGTGGAAATTTATGAAAATAATGTATGGTTGTTGGAAATCTTGTTGGCTCTGTGTGTGTGTGTGTGTGTGTGTGTGTGTGTGTGTGTGTATTTCTTCATCTCAGGCTATGTTTTTCATTTCATTTAAGATTTTCATCACTATTAAATTTTGTATTTATATAAGTGTGTGCATGATATATGATTTAAAAAAAACAATGGGTTGCTTTTGGTGAATTGTTGCTTACATCTTATGCATGTGAATCATAGGCACAGAATGAGTCAGCATCTTCTGTAGAGCTGACTACATAGCTAATTCTGTATTGAAAAATTACATGAGTCCTCCAATGATATCTAGCAAAAATCATGTGAAGGTCTTCATGAGGACATTAAAAACAGCTAGCTGTGTAATAATAAATAATCGTATCATTCACTAGTAAGTAATAAATAGATGTTCTGGCTTCTATTTGAGAATGATTAATTGGTTTATACATCTGTATTTAGGAATATTTATTTCATCTGTACTTCTGCAGTCATTATATATGTTTGTAAGAAAGACCATGATTAAAGTCAATTTTAAGTATAAGATTCTTTAATCTCTTGTTATTTATTTTATTTGAAAATATGCAATGTGGTATGAGATTACATAATCATTTATAAAATAGTGTACTTGCTTAATAGAATACCTCAATGTCAGATTATGTCAGTAAAATGAGCGTTATATTGTATAATGCAATTTATTATTTTGGGATGTGGTGTATTTATTATTGTATTACTATAACCTTTCTTATTGGCCATCTCATGAACTTTCTGTATTCTTTCTTTGGATGTGATCACAT
Organism: Spilogale gracilis; assembly: GCA_004023965.1. Classification (NCBI taxonomy): domain Eukaryota; kingdom Metazoa; phylum Chordata; class Mammalia; order Carnivora; family Mephitidae; genus Spilogale; species Spilogale gracilis. Next base: position 408,575 of record PITA01000026.1, read on the forward strand.
GGCCATGGAAGAAAAGTTCTTAGATCATCAGAAGTGACAGTTTTCAATGTAGTATGTGTGCTTAGTATAAGCTTAGTATAAGATAGAATTGAATTTGGTATATGGGTGATGGATGCAGTTTTAGTGAATGATGGATAACTGCTCATTCTGTTAATGACATTCCATCTATCAGCTACTTTTAATATGGTTGATCACAAGATGTTGCTGACTCAATTTTTGTGGATTAACTGAGGTAAAAGTGATACATGTTTGAAGTTTCCTTAATACAAAATTTCTCCTCTTGGGAGTAGGATGGATTATATTATCTGTCGAGATGCTTTTCTATGTAAGTTCTTTACTGTTAACTTTCTTGTTCCCTCAACCATATCTCTTCTGTATTAGATGAAATAGAGCTTTATATCATTAAATGTTTTTCTGTGTCATTGAAAATTTATGACTCCAAATCTGCATTTCTTCCTACAAGTTAGAAGTGAGAAATAACTTAAAAAAAAAATAAGGTGGTTTTCTGGTTCTCTATGGCAGAGTAAGCTCCCAGTAGTTTGTCCTTCACATTGATTCCAACAGAAAATTTGAAAATATAATAAACAACTAACTGAGGTCTCTGAAAAGTAAACAAAAGTGGGAGGATTATAAAATGCACTCAGAATTTGGGAAGGCAGCCTATACCGTTGTTTTTCTCTCAATCAAAAAGCAGAACAATACAAAACTAACAACAACAAAACACTCAAAGAAAATAGATATTATGAGAGAAACATTAAAACAATAAAAAAGGTTAGAATTATCAAAAAAACAATAAAAAAGAATTAATTTTATATAATCAAATTTTAGAAAGGAATAAAAACATAAGCAAGGAATAAGCTACTATAAAAATAGTTTCATAATTCATTTGTTTGCTTTTGTTGTGTTTGATTTGTGGACTTTTCTTTAAAAATTTTTGGATCTCTTTTGTCATATTTTCTTTAAATATTATTCAATTAAATATTGCTTTTGAATATTATTGGGAAATATTTTTTAATTAAGTAATAATTTATTTTTATTGATAGGGCAGATACATTTTTCTAGTCGTTATTTCTACAATTTTACCTGCATCTTAAATTTCCCTCATTATTCTTAAGACAATACGTAATAGCTCTTCACTATAGCTCTTGACAATAAAATTAGACTCAGTGCTATTTCTTATTTTCTCTACTACTCTTGCACTATTCAATTTTTGTAAATGGACATTTATTCTTTGTTTTGCACTATTTAATATAGTTATATTATTATGGGTGAATTGTGAGCTTTAAAAATACTGATTACTCTCAGCCGTACTATATGAGACAACTAGGAAGCTAATTCTGTCTATATGCTTGTGGGGCGCACGCTGTCTTTCTCTCTGTCTCTCCATTCCCCCCCTAACTTTTGAAGCTGGATCATTTGTACATTTCAGAACTGACAACAAAATGTGTTTTTACATTTTCTATACCATTTTGTCCTTAAATTTATAGATGAATGCATTCCACACCCACTTCCAGGCTTCAATGACTATTCCTCCCAAGCAGCACTAAGTTGACTGAAGTTTCTTCTCCAGATAATTCCTCAAGAAGATTTTGGGGGAGTAGAATATTTTTTTTATTTATCCTTCAGCATTCTTCTGGCTGGTCTAAGAATTAAATTGACACAGACAGATTAATAGGAGAAAATCAAATATAAGTTCATGTATATGGGGAAGCCACATAAACCTAAGAGATTCCCAAGAGAGGAAAATGACGTATATATGTCATTCTGGACTAAGGATCAGGGGATGGGGTCTGGGTCTTCAAAGAGAAGAAGGGCTGGAAGAATGGAAAGAATACATGTTTGGTAAACCAGTATTTTTCTGGGCATTGCAGAAATGATGGGACATAGAGGACTTTGATCAAACAGGTCTTGCTAAATTCCTCCCTGTCTAATTCATATTTTACAGTATTTATACACTGATAGTTCTCTTTCTGGAACAGGTCCTCTAAATACTTTTTGGCAGGGAGAAGAAAAAGAAAAAAAGTTGAGTCTTGTGTGTCTTAATATTAATCAGCCAGAAATAATCTACATGCCAAAGAAATACAATTTGGGGTACCAAATTTTGTTACCCTACAAAATTTTACTGAAAACAATGTTCTCTGTATTTATAGGTGTTTGTAACTATAAGCTTTATTAATCAATGGTTATCTTGGGAGGATAAAGATAAAGCCATTGGCTTCCTTCTCTTCTTAGTTAACTTGGAAATAGTTCCTCCTATATTCTGCTATCAATTTTTGCTATAGAAAATTCTGATATCCCATTGATTCTCCTTTCTTATAAGTGACTTGACCTTTGTATTTAACTTCCCAAACAAGAATTTCTTAATAATGAAAGTCCAACTATTATACAAGGCTTTATCCTGGAGTTGAATGTTCTAATAATACAAATAAATGTGCCTATATGGTCTACCTTTGCCCAACATAGACAATTTTTCAATTGCTTTATCTTCTATATTTCTGCTTCAATGGAAGGATGAAGAGAATTCATTTTGTTTTTTTCTCTTACCATTTTTTTTATGATTTTTACTTTTTTTGGACCCAGTCTTTCTTGTTTTGTTTGTAATTTAGTTTTTTCTAAAATTATTTCATCTTTAAGCCTATTTCTTCCATGAATCCTACTAGCTTTCATCTCACTCACTGTCTATCTCTTCCCCAAGGTCCTGTATTTCACTTCATGGTTCTTTATGTTTTAAATTGTTAAACTTTATGTTGCCATATATAAATGTTCTTTGGATTTTTCATCTGTTTTATAGTAAACTGTTTCTGATGATCAAGAGATTTGATATGTTCTTTTAAAATCTTTGTTTTTGGGGCACCTGGGTAGCTCAGTTGGTTAAGCGACCGCCTTCAGCTCAGGTCATGACCCCGGAGACCTGGGATCGAGCCCCGCATCAGGCTCCCTGCTCGCCGGGAGGCCTGCTTCTCCCTGTCTCACTCCTCTCTCTTGCTTGTGTTCCCTCTCTCGCTGTTTTTCTCTCTGTTAAATAAATAATTAAAATCTTAAAAAAAAAATCTTTGTTCTTACAGTATTTTTCATGGATGCTAAGCAAATGCCTTTACTGTTGCTCATATAAGAATGTTGAATTTCTTTGACTAGATAATAGCAGAAGTTTCTTGCAGAACTTGGGAAACAAGTTATAGAATTTGTGCCAGCATGGTAGCCCAAGGGTTCTCTTATTGTTTGCTCTAATGATAAACTGTCGCCTGTGTTTGAGCCTTTTACAGAGCCACTGCTGTTCTAATTCCTGGAACCCACACTGGTTCGGAATGGTTTCCATTTATAGGCTTATCTTCTGTTTTCTGCTGCCCTGCCACAAGTGGTACAAACATTTTTTTCCCCCTAGAATGATTCACTCAGTGAGCATTTTGCTCTGTATTCTCTCTACTTCCCTGAGGACTTCTGTCCTATTAGCTCTTAACTCTGCTCCAGCAGACCATGTCCTCTGGGTTCATACATTTGCTTGTGGATTTTCTAGCGATCTACCACTGACTGCTAGGTCCTCATACTTTTAGTTGCTTCTTCTATCAAAACCTGACTTCCCTAGGGTGCTTCTTACTCAGTTCAGAATTGTTTGTGACAGCACGTTGCATGATTTGTTGGAGACAGGGGTCTTTGTTGAAAATAATGCATATAGGTTTTTTATTTCAATAGCGCCTTTTTAAATTAATTTTTATTTTTTCCATAATCCAGCCACCCTACCTCTTCCCACCTACCCCCCAGCAACCCCCAGTTTGTTTCCTGAGATTAAGAGTCTCATGGTTTGTCTCCCTTCCTGGTCCCATCTTGTTTCATTTTTTTCCTCCCTAGCCCCTGAGACCCCCCACCCTGCCTCTCAGATTCCTCATATCAGAGAGATCATATGATAATTGTCTTTATCTGATTGACTTATTTGACTCAGCATAAAGTCCTTATTCTTAGTTTTTTCCTTCTCATTTCTAAGAGAAGATGATTTAGAACTAAGGTGCTACTGTGGAAATATACAGATCTTTGCACATCTTTAAATGATAGAAATATTAAATTTACCATTACTCCATATGCATCTACATCTACCTCTTTTCAGAAAATTTAGTTTGTTTTAGGTTCTATTCTTTTACATGATTATATATGAAATAGTATTTCAAAATATAAGAAGTTAAAAATAATCTACACTCTTTTGCGGGGAAATACTGAACCCTGATATCTTCAGAAGATTTTTTTTGGTGGGGAGTCTCTCACTTCTGAGTAGTTGCCTTACTTGACTGCCTTACCTGTATAGGTACAAGATTATCCCTAGCCCCTCAGATAGTACAGGTTACATGGCAGGCTCAGTAAGTCTAGTCAATGGACAGCAGATGTCACTGTTGAATGAAATGAGCCATTCATTCTATTAATTCCATCCTTTCTGTTCTGAAGTGCCTTTCCTGGGTCCAAATCCTGGGATTTACTGATAAAGAGAAAAAAAATTAAAATTAAACTCAGAACCCTGAGTCAGTTTCATAACTTGGCTTGGCACCTTAGGGCATAGGATGTAAGCCAGCTTTGCAATTAACTGAATTTCTTCATTTGAAATTAAAGCACACTTTTTCAGAGATTACTCTTGTGTGGTGGAAAACAATTTGTGATATTCGAATTCTGATTTCTTGTGTCTTACTTTGTGCAATTGTTTCTCTCTCTATTTTTTTTTTTTTTTCAACACGTAGTTGCAGGTTTAACTGCAGCGGCATTCCATCTGTTCCCGCAGAGCTTTTCAAACTGATGTGACATTGGGAATCATCATGGCACATAGAAGAGTCATTTAGTATTAAAATGTAGAAATGAGCGAAGTCAGACTATTTTATTCTAGTATAACTGTATCCTGAAATTCTCTTCCTAGCACCTTTTACTATATAACATTATATTTTGCAGGCGCCCATATTTCAATCCTTATTTATACTGAGGATTCAAATACTTTTATTTTTCTGATAGCATTCATTCTTTGTAAGAAAAGAGAAAACAGCATTTCTTGAATGTTTCTAACGTATTTAAGTGCTTAATTATGTTTTTGCTAGGGCCACCTGCTGACGTTTTGAGTAATTTCTTACTTTTTCAATTGGAAATTCTTATGGGTTACACCTTATGTCCAACATACTGTTGCTAATTAATTCAGTTTGGTTTTCCTATTCAACTATTTTTTTTGTTTCACAATCTTTTCATAGAAGAAACACCAATTGAAGTAGCATGACATCTTCATATTAATCTTGTCAGTTCTTACATGTGAAATTTACGTAATTCTTACTGCCTAATGTGCCAGTATCGTGCTTGAGAGAGTGATCTAAAAAAAAGTGCCATGTGAGACACAGTCTGTCTTCAGGGAATACTGCAGTTGAAATTATGGAATGGATTTCTGCCACTATTTACTTTGATCCCAATTCTGCATTTAAATTTTGCTCATTGAGAATGGAATAGGGAGAGGTAGAATCTTCTTTTCCCCCCACAGCGCTGAGCACAATGCTTAGCCAAGAGTAGAAAATAGTTAGTGAACTAGTGAAAGAATGATTGAGGTTCTATTAAATACTGTGTTGTTTATTCATAATGAAATGAACAAAAGTAGAATTTGAAAAAGAAAGTGATAGTGGTTAATTGAGATATTAGGGTACAGATTTACTCAGTCATCCACTGAGTGAATTTTTACTGGGCATCTACTGTTTGCTGAGCACTGTTCAGGGCAGAGCATGTATTGATGAATCCCTCCCTTGTGGATCTCTCACAATTTAATTTGGGAAAGGCTCTGGTGACTATGTTTGTGGTTTTGGTCTTTCCTTGAAAACATAAAAAAACAATCAACTAAAATAGTTCACCAAAATAGGTCACCTTTGTAATCTTAAAAATACCCCAGAAATTCTTAAAATGTATTTTAGGGGACAAAAATCAATCTAATCAATAATATAACCATTTACTCACTTTACAGTTTCTCTCTGGTGGTTGGCTTTTGGTAGACATGATGTAATAGGTATTATACGTGGACCCATATTGCAACAAACTGGGTTAAAATGGTTTTCTAATATGTAAATACCAATGAATGGAAACGCTGCAAATTCAAAGTGAATTATGCATGCTATGGCAAAATGCAATTTTAGTATGCCTTGTTAGTATACATGTCAGCTATGTTTTGGTTTTCCCTCTTTATACAGTTATTACCATCCAGGAGAGACATATGGTATGTCAATAGTATAGCTTATTAAGGTGTTTGAAGAGGAATTATTAAGAATGTTCTCCAGATGGCGTTTAGCTCCATAAGAGCACAGATGATTACCAGATAGTTGCTCCTCTCCTTGATATTCATATATAACTTGAATAGTACTTGTGGAAACATTTTTTAAATACCGACGTCTTATCTTTGAAGAGCTCTTTGTATGTTACTGTACATTTGTTTGGTGTTAACTGACTACTCCTATTATCTCTGACTGTAACATGTCTCCATATATTTCCAGAATTCTAATTAAACAGAAATCTGATGCCACCTCCCAGGGCTCCCATTCATGCGTTTGCATTCAAAAATGAATATTATAAATACTTGGCTTTTATTATAAAAATGGTTAATTCATAATTGTACAAAATCAAACAGGAAAGGAAGAACAAGAGGAAAGCAAAAAATCTAAAGTACAAAATCTACTTCAAGAAGTTACATATAGGTGGCTCAGTTGGTTAAGCACCCAAGTCTTGATTTTGGCTCAGGTCATGTTCTCAGGGCCATGAGATTGAGTCCCACATTGGGCCCTGCCCTGGATGTGGAACCTGAAGATTCTTTCTCTCCCTCTGCCCTTATCCCAACTCTGCTTGTACTCTCATGCTCTCTCTCTCTCTCTCTTTCTCTCTCTCTCTCTCTCTCTCTCTCTCTCTCTCTCTCTCTACTGAGAAGTTATATACTGGAAAGCTCAGTGAATGAGTTGTAAAAGAAAAAAGAAAATAACATGTGCTATGCTGTATGGTTTAAGAGGTAGCTTCATATAAAGCAAAAAGGGACCAAGACTAGTAGCCTGCGGTAGTGTGTGTTAGGACAAATTAACATGGGTAAAATCAATAATACCCCCATTATGTGATGGTAGACAGACAAAGGATAATAGAAAGTAAGAATGTTTCCATAACCACTTAAGTTGTTAGATTTGTGAAAGTGGGAAAGCCAGATGCCTTATGGCTAACTGCAGGTGGAAAAGTAACAAATCAGAGATCAACCTAATGATATTGTTAGTGTAAAATTAATGCAACCACTTCATAGGCAGTATGCATCTTTTTTGTGAAAGAGAGAAAAAAAGTTCTTGTATTATGCCATGATGAACATGTGCTTTTTTTTTCTGTGCTAGATTCCCAAGTTGCTATCAAAATTTCATTGTCTTTGATCACCCTTTAGAGAATCTGATACCATGTGATGTGGACTGAGCTAGGGGAAGAGCCTTTGTTGCGATCACATGCTGAGGTGGAGTCAGTCACCTCAACTATGCAAATGCTTCATCTGTCAGTATCAACAGGAGCAGCCTATCTAGACAGAAGCTCAAAAGTTGGTCACAACAGATTCAGAGTTGGGCCCTATTAATTTCCTAGAAGTTGGGATGAGCCAATTCTGTAGATTTTCGCTAAAACTCTTGTATGACCTGCCACTGCAACTTTCATGCTCCATTTCCCCTCACATCGGTGACCTAGAACTTCTCCCTCGTTACTGAAACTGCCACACTTTTCCATGGATTAATGTCCTTCTCATGCTATTCCCTGAGCCTGGACTGAAATTCTCTGCTTTAGTTATACCAGCTAATGCATGTTAGTGTTTCGGTTTCCAAACCAAATGACCCACCTCCCATAAGTAGTTTGCAAATTGCAAGGAAAACATCTGTTGCCCCATCCCTCTGCTGTCACAGCGCTCGGTTCAGGGTATGAGTAACCCGCAGAACAGATCGGATTCCAGTTCTCCAAATTACTCATTGTGTGACCTTGAACAAGTCACTAATATATGTGAGCCTGAATTTCCATTTGTATCAAATTAGAACAAGAACACTAAGCCCACAAGGTTTTAGAAGGGTAAAATGCGATGGTATTTGTAAAGTACCCTCTACAGTATCTGAATCCACAAAATGTGCAGTGTTTATGGTTCTGATGCCAATGAATAATTCTGGTGCCTGCTCTATGCCAGCTGTTCTTCTCGGGGAACTTTATGTGTAACAAGTCATTTAATAGTTACTGTTGCCCCCTCTATTGTAAAATATGTACACTGAGCACAGAGAGACCTAAAAACTTGCCTCCTATCCCATGTCAGAAAATGGCAGAGGTAGAATGGGACCGAAGGGCTGTGGCTCTAAAGCCCACACTTCCCTTGTCCCCTACCATGACTACTATTTGCCCCATTATTACTCCTTCTCCTACTAATGTGACTACTCACACACTGCTTCAATGCTTATCGCATTGCTTTATATTTTATTACTTTATATGGATTACCCTCCATGTAGTTTAAGAGCTCTTTGAGGATGATTTTTATTTTCTCTTCTGGCCATCTAGCATGCCTGGCCCATAATAAACCCTCATTAAATATTTACTGTAGAATGAATTAACAAAGCCCAATAAATAGAACATTTTAAGAATTATAAATGAGTTAGAAGACTCTGTACTGATCTATATTACTATACCAACATGTTTTATATTTGAATATATAAATTATAAGAATTACTAAAATTGACAAATTTTGCTTTTGTGTATATATATATATATATACACACATTATATATGTAAAGACATATATGTATTTATATATATATATATATATATGGAAATAGAGAAAGCGAAGATCTATTTGTTCTGTCTTTTGATTGTGAATTCTAAATAGAAAATACTAAACAGTCTTGACTGTTAAAGTATATTCGTGGTCTTACACCTTTTAGCTCACTCAGTTTACTTGGTTTTGGCATGTCTGAAAGTTGTGTCAGAAGAAACAAGCCTCTTGACTGCCTAAATGGGATTTTGTTGATATTTGTAAAACATTAATAACAAACAAGCAGATGATTCTTTTAGGTATTAATTTTCTGCCAACTAACCACATGTTTATGGACATTAAGGTTATTTTTCATATGGTTGCCATATGGTCAACTATGGTACAAGTAAGAGGTAAAATTAGAGGATAAATTTTAAGCTTCTTCTCTTATAGTTTTCAAAAACTATGAGACGAGAGTTGTACTAACCCAATAAACTAATGGGAATTTTCCTTTTCTTGTGGAATATTCTCTAGCATATGATCAAAGTTAAGGAGAATCTTTAAATAGTGGTAATGGTGAAAAATAATTAATTTGACCTAAAAATATATTTTGCTCAGTGAATTGCAACATGTCTCATCAAAGCTGCATTTCATTTTTATAACTAGAAATCTGTATGTGGAATTCTAGTAAAATCTTTATGAAACTGAGTGAATGAAGATGAGTGAGGACAAGTTTTTCTTTTTTTTTAAGATTTTATTTATTTATTTGACAGAGAGATTGTAAGTAGGCAGAGAGGCAGGCAGAGAGAGAGGAGGAAGCAGACTCCCCGCCGAGCAGAGAGTCAGATGTGGGGCTCTATCCCAGGACCCTGACATCATGACCTGAGTCAAAGGCGGAGGCTTTAATCCTCTGAGCCACCCAGGGGCCCAGGACAAGTTTTTCTTGAGGAAGAGCACTTCTCCTCATTAAAAATTAGGGCTAAGACGGGGCTCCTGCGTGGCTCAGTTGGTTAAGTGACTGCCTTTGGCTCAGGTCATGATCCTGTAGACCCGGAATCAAGCCCCACATCGGGCTCCCTGCTCGGCGGGAAGCATGCTTCTCCCTCTTTCACTCCCCCTGCTTGTGTTCCCTCTCCAGCTGTGTTTCTCTCTGTCAAATAAATGAAATCTTAAAAAAAAAAATTAGGGCTAAGTGAATTGTTTGGGTATAATTAGGTATAATTTGGCAATTATGTAATTGAAAACAAACACTTTTGAATGGCTACTCTATGGTATGTGCTGTACTAGGTATTACCAAATATAGAAACTAATCTTATTATTATGACTGTTTGCTTTTAATAACAGCTACGATTTTATGATTGTCATCTCTATCTAAGTACAATAGGCAAATATACTATGGAATGTTCATATAAATATATGGCAATGACGATTGTGCCCATTGCTGCTATGAACATTGGGGTATATATGGCCCTTCTTTTCACTACATCTGTATCTTTGGGGTAAATACCCAGTAGTGCAATTGCAGGGTCATAGGGTAGCTCTATTTTTAATTCTTTAAGGGATCTCCACACTGTTTTCCAAAGTGGCTGCTCCAACTTGCATCCCACCAATAGTGTAAGAGGGCTCCCCTTTCTCCACAGCCTCTCCAACACTTGTTGTTTCCTGTCTTGTTAATTTTGGCCACTGAGAAAAGATAACTATGAATTAACATATCATAGATGGTTCTCACTAGGGTAATTATGAGCTAACGAAGTCAAACAGGTGTTATTTGTGGTTCCTTAAAATTGAAAGAACAGGGGCACCTGGGTGGCTCAGTTGGTTAAGCGAGTGCCTTCGGCTCAGGTCATGATCCCGGAGACCTGGGATCGAGCCCCACATCGGGCTCCCTGCTCTGCGGGAAGTCTGCTTCTCCCTCTCTCACTCCCCCTACTTGTGTTCCCTCTCTGGCTGTTTTTCTGTCAAATAAATAAAATCTTTAAAAAAAAATTGAAAGAACAAAATTAAGAGATGTCAGGATAGTGCTTATGTCTGCGGAGGGAAGGCTTTAATGGTGGAGAAGAGAGTGCATTCTAAAAGGGGCTTCAGATCTGCTGGTGATGTTCTTTTCTGTTTTGTTTTGTTTTATTTGTCTGATCAAATTGTGTCCCACTGTGGAACAAAGTTCCACAGGACTCAGGTGTGTTCACTTTGTAAAAATTTATTAAGCTCTAACTTCCTAGAAGTATATAAGTCAATAAATTTTTATATTAATGATAAAATAGGAAGTGAATCGGAAAAGAGATGACCTTAACAAAGTATGGAGAATGTAACTAATGTGGTCACATTTAGATGAGCATTAAGATACAGTTATTAAATTTCATTAAGTAGGTCATTGGTAAATACTAAACTCATAAGAGCATTTTCATAAGAGCATTTGTTATGGAGTGGTGGGCTTTGAAATCAGATTTCAATATTCTAAAGGATGGATTCATCAGATGACAGTGTTAGGGAATGCCTTCTTCTGTTTGAAATTTTAGAATCATTCTTTAGGCATAAACAACTGTGTTGGAGATACACCAGAGTTTTTTCTAAATACCTTGTTCTTTTGTAAAACTAGCACTGTGTTTAAATCATTAGAGATAAAGATAACTTTTTCCTGACTTAAATGTAATCAGAAGAAATAACTATTTCTATCTGGTGTAGGCTGTGTGAGCTCTGGCGTAGACTGGGCAAGACGCAATAGAATGCTTCTATATATTTTGGGAATTTATACAGAGACTTCATTATTAAAAGTTTGGGAGAGGATTTTCGTATCATCTTATTGGTTTAATGTATCTATCTATTCACACCCATGACTTTAAACATACATATGAAAATTTCCATTATGATTTGGCCAGGGTGAATAAAATGTGCTCCCAGTAGCCGTAGCTATAACTGATGCTTTATAGACATTTCCCATTGTGAAAAAAATAAGGCTGATTCTTGCATCTCAATAGGAGCTGTCATTAACCATTCGCTAGAGCTACTGAAAGCCAGTTTAGAAATTATTCTATTGGTAATGAAATCATTAAATAGAGTACAGGTTATATAATGATAGCCTGTGGGTCAATTCGGCATACTGGTGAAGTTTCATTTGCCACACTCCTAGTTATTGTTTGTGGTTATTATATTTAAATGTCATAATGCCATAAGGTAGCATCTGTGCTTTCTAAATTGCCACAATCCCTGGTGCTTTATTATTTCTTCCTTCTAGAGTGGAGGTACAGAATAGTGACTACAAGTGTGGGCTCTGGAGGCAGTCCACCTGGGTTTGACCTTGGCAGTCACTTAATATTTCTGCACCTTTGGTTTCTCATCTTCCAACTGGATATAGTATAGTTTTGTGCCTATTGGGTAGAAGTATAAAACCAGAAATTATAGATCTGGTGAGTGAGAATTGAAGCCATGTGGGGATGCCTGGGTGGCTCAGTTGGTTAAGCGATGGCTCTTGATTTCTGTTCAGGTCATGATCTCAGGGTTGTGGGATTGAGCCCCGCTTTAGGCTCTGTATTCAGCCAGGTGTCGGCTTTTCTTTTTGTCCCTTTTCTCCTGCCACTCCACCAGCTCACTGTCTGTCTCTCTCTCTCTCTAATGTAAATAAATCTTAAAAAAAAAAAAAGAATTGAAGCAATATGAAGATATAGAAACACTGATTCCTTGCTGCTCGAATGAAGTAGATGGAGCTAATCTAGAAAACAAGGCAGCAGATATGTACATGCTTTGAACTCATTAAGCTCCTGTGTATATATATCCTAAAGAAATTTTCATACAGGTACATAAGGGAACATGTAGCGGACATTTATTGGAACATTTGCAACAAAGGGAACAAGTGGAACAAAAATTGAAATATTTGGTTTTGGTGGCAGAAATAGGAGGCAACCTAGATGTCTGTTGCTAGGGGAGTGTATGGCCAAAACCCCCAAGTACACACCAAGCGATACTCTGCAACAGTTCAACACAGTAAATGCAGTGCATCCATAGTAACATGGGCAGAATTTAATTGTCTAGTGTTGATTGAGAAAAGTTAGAATGAATTCTAGAGCATAGCACCATTTATAAGAATGAACAATACAGGTACAAAAATATACCTTTTGCAAATTTCCCCTGAAAGATATAGATCAAATACATTAGAGTCTTAACTATAAGTGGAGGAGACAGAAAGGACTGCCAGGATGGGGTAGTATAAGGCTAAATAGGAATAACACATAAAACACAGAGAATAATGTTGATATGCCATAATCTGATGACTCTGAGCTCATTCCATTACACCTGAGGAATGGAATCAAGTGAAATTAAATGGAATATGAATCGTATAGTGCTTTCTTCATAAAAGAGGTGATGAGGATTAAATGAGTTAATACTTAAAAGCACATTTCCAGTATTCCCTGGCACAGAAATACTTAATAATAGCCACTATTCACTCCTATATGTAACTTGCTTGGTTCCAAAAGGCATTTTAGTTGTGAAGCCAGGTATACAAGAATTCTCATTGGGAAACATATTTTAATCTTAAATTGCTTATCTGTTTTACCATGATGTCAATAAAAAGTTAATGATTAAATATTTATAACTTTCCTAATTCTTCTTATATCTTCATTTAACCAGTTCTTTTTTCCTTATAGCTCTAAGAATTTCAGATACTCACATGTAATTGTATATATCTTCAGATGCATTGAAAGAAGAAAAAGACACATTTGCTTAAAGCATAAGGGATTTTAGCCAACGTCAGTGAATCAGAGGGTTTTAATTCACAAGGGCGCAAATTCATTTAGGCCTGTCATATCCTACAAAGGAAAATCACCAACCAGAAAGGGGCAGTCAGGCATGATATTAAACAGCTGAATGTGTCAAAATAATCACTCTGTGGTTATGGAGTCCCATTCAGTACTTCTGAGCATGAGCTGTTGCCATTGTGTGGGATTTTGACCCTTCTTGATAAATTAACCTGTTTTTTTCTAATATAATTATCATGAAGTTTTCTCTGAAATGCAAATTTAAATTGAATAAGTCCACTGAGTTATAATTCTTGAAATATTTTACTTAAATATTAAATAAATTCAATTTGTAAGGAGATTTCCCTATGGGGGAATGCAGGGACATTTTTGTTTTGTTTTCAGTTTTTTTGGTTTTTTGCTGTTTATTAGTACTAGGTACAATTGGACATACTTAGTAAAGAATACCTAATTGCCTGAACAGCTAAATAGACATAATTAGACTTTTAAAGATATGTGAAAGCCACTAGTTTTTTAAGCCTAGCAGTAGGCTTCTAGAAAGGTTCATTTTCAGGTCACTCAGCTGCCTGACATCAGTGAACTGAAAAATTCACTGAATTATTAATAAAGAACAACTTACTTTAACGTTTCCCTTTAGAGTTAGTGAAGAATAGCAGAGAGAAAAGTAATAAACTTCTATTATGTAATCAAAAGTATATATTTGGAGTAATACAGGATCAGAAAAGAAATTTGTTGTCAGTTTTCACAGGACACAGTTTCATCAAGAGGCTTGGAAACATTTTGTTTTATTTAAGTAAATTAAGAGGGAGACAGACTATAATAAATTGCTCCTTAGTGAAGTCTTAGTCTAATACTAAAGAAAAGATTTGCAGAGTTTGAGACAGGTATATATGTATTCACTTTTGAATTACATCGATTTGTAAAGTATATTTGCTCTAAAATATTTCCTTGCAACTTGGGTATGTTTATTATTTGCTGTTTATGCTGTTAACCCTCAAAACGAAACTGTCAGTTATTTTACTGGCAAAATGGTGTATTTGGGAAACAACAGAGAATTAAAATCTGGGACAAGCAAGCTAAAGCAAAAAATAGGCAACTGCAGAGAATGAAGGAGAGGGGAGCCACCGTGAGGGCTGTTAAGCAGAAGAAATCCATTAGAGTAAACTGAAAGTTTGAAGTATAATGCTTTTACATTGGCTGAGTTGTGACCGTGGTCTGTCATTGGCTGGAGGACTGTTGCCTTGGAAGGAGGACAGCATTCTTCCACCTGCTGGCCTAGTAAAGTACTAGCCAAATAGTACCTTCATGAAAGGTGCCTTTCTTCTTGTTGAGTCTGCAATTGAGGAGTGACAGGCGGTAAGCACTCCCCCCTGGGAGCCTCCTGACTCCATTTTATTTTATCTTATTATTTTTTTAAGATTTTATTTATTTAACAGGCGAAACACAGCTAGAGAGGGAACACAAGCAGGGGGAGTGAGAGAGGGAGAAGCAGGCTTCCCGCCCAGCAGGAAGCCGGATGCGGGGCTCAAACCTGGGCCTCCGGGATCATGACCTGAGCCGAAGGCAGTCGCTTAACCAACTGAGCCACTCAGGCGCCCCCTGACTCCATTTTAAATGAGATTTCTTTTTATTAATTTTCACAGTTTTTAATGAATCAAAATTCATCAGCAGTCTAATATCCCACTGACTTGGAAGCCAAAAATTTAGTTGACAGAGTATGCTCATACATTAGTCATTACCCAAATTATTATGGGACTCATAAAAACCTTAATGCATTTAAAAACTTATGCCAGTATTTAAAAAAAAAAAAACCAAAAACATAAAAAACAAAAAAACGATGTATCACTGCAAAAATTCACTGGTTACTATGAGATCTTAGATAAAAACAAAATAGTATAGGGCGCCTGGGTGGCTCAGTCCTTAAGCAGCTGACTATGGCTCAGGTCATGATCCCCAAGGTCCTGGGATCAAGCCCTGCATTGGGCTCTGCTGAGCGGGAAGCCTGTTTCTCCCTCTTCCACCCCTCTGCTTGTGTTCCCTCTCTCACTCTGTCAAATAAATAAAATCTTT
Source organism: Spilogale gracilis (assembly GCA_004023965.1). NCBI lineage: Eukaryota > Metazoa > Chordata > Mammalia > Carnivora > Mephitidae > Spilogale > Spilogale gracilis. The sequence goes on from PITA01000026.1 coordinate 424,127, forward strand.
AAAAAAATTGCAATCTGATTATATAAGAAATGAATAACATTATAACGTGTTATAAGAGCTTGAAATTAAATCTTTGGAAAGAAACTCTATTTCCCATATGTTCAAATAACACAATTGCTTTTATCTTGGTTATTTTTACCGATACTTGTATTTAAAGTATTTGTAGTCTTCATATTATGAGGGAAACATTCTCATTTAGAAGAAAAATGTAGGGGGCACCTGGGTGGCTCAGTTGGTTGAGCGACTGTCTTCGGCTCAGGTCATGATCCCGGAGACCTAGGATAGAGTCCCACATTGGGCTGCCGGCTCAGTGGGAAGCCTGCTTCTCCCTCTCTCACTCCCCCTGCTTGTGTTCCCTCTCTGGCTGTGTTTCTCTCTGTCAAATAAATAAATAAAATCTTAAAAAAAAAAAAAAGAAGAAAAATGTAGGAGCCCCTGGGTGGCTCAGTTGGTTGAGCGACTGCCTTTGGCTGAGGTCATGATCCCGGAGACCAAGGATTGAGTCCCACATTGGGCTGCCTGCTCGGTGGGAAGCCTGCTTCTCCCTCTCTCACTCCCCCTGCTTGTGTTCCCTCTCTGGCTGTGTTTCTCTCTGTCAAATAAATAAATAAAATCTTTAAAAAAAGTAATGGTTAAAATTATCAATGAAAATACTAGAATAACCCATTAGTTTAAAAATTATAAATAAATTAAAAAATTAAAAAATAAACCCATTAAATTAAAAAATGATTTTACATTTATGTTTTTTGCTCCCCTTTTTTTCTGTTTTAAAAAATGAAGTTAAAATTATATTCTATAAGCTTATTTACTATTTCTAAAAATCATATATCATGAAAGATTTCTAAAAGTATAAATGTTTTAAAATATATTATTTCTACAACATAATAACCTAAATAGTGTGAGTATTCCATAATTTAACCATTAATAATGGATATTGTTATTTTTTAAATTTTTTAAACATTAGCATATGAAAAATTCCAGAATGGAAACTTCTAGAATAAAGGACATACCTTTTTAAGTTTCTTAATGCTATCAATACAGTCTTTTGCCACCAGTTAATAAGTTTGCGAGTTCATACCAAGTGCCTGCAAGTCCTATTGAGTACAACTCCATACTGAGTGCCTCCTTAAAAATTATTTTAATTTTTTTATTGTTTTCATTTGTATTTCTGTAATTCCTACTGAAATTCAATGTTTCTATCAAATGTTTACTATTTGGAATTTTTCCTTTTTTAAATTTTCTCTTAACATAGCATTGGATTCTTTATTCTTTAAAGGCCTTATGTTTTTATTCTAATTAATTTGAAAGAGTTCCTTGTATTAATGTTACCTTTTTTTGGTTACATTTGTAGAATACATGTCTTTAATCTTTTTCCTTTTATCTCAACAATGTTTTTCACTTTTATGAATTTGTCTTTTGTTTAATTATATAAAATGATCTTTTAGTCTTGAATGATTGTACACAGATCTTCCCTCATTCCAAAATCAGAATTATATTCATTTACTGTTTTCCCCATTTAAAAACTTTCATATATATATATATATATATATATGCATTTTTAAAAATATTTTATTTATTTATTTGACAGAGAGAAACATAGCCAGCAAGGGAACACAAGCCGGGGGAGTGAGAGAGGGAGAAGCAAGCTTCCTGCTGAGCAGCTTCCTTCTGGGCAGGGAGCCCAATGTGGGGCTCGATCCTGGGACACCAGGATTATGACCTGAGCTGAAGGTAGATGCTTAACGACTGAGCCACCCAGGCACCCCTATACGTATATACATACATATATATATATACATATATATGTGTATATATATGTATATATATATATGCAGCTGACTGTGGCTCATATATATAAAATATATTAATCCCTTAGTTTTTCTAGATATGATTGTGGTGTATACTATGAGACATATCATCTAAGATTTCCCTCCAAATATTATTTTATTATCTATTATTTTTTTACCCACTGATTTAAATTTTAAGGCAAATACAGTATATAAGTAACTTAAGGTTGGTTAGTGTAGGTTCATTTATATACTATATTTTAAAATGATCTTTCAAATGTTTTTCTAATAATACTTTACAGTCGTACTAATTGACACTTTGGAGGATGTATTAATATACTGTTGAGCCAGCTCCACTGGCTACTCATCACTACTTCACCACTACCTCCTCTTTTCCTGATTTTAATTTTCTTTTCCCTTTCTTTCTCCTCTTTCCCCTTTCTGTCTCCCTCTCTCTGCTCCACCTTTTTCCTTTCGTCACTTACTTTGCCTTCCTCTCCTATTTCTTTTTATCTCTTCTTTCTTTCCTTTCCTTTCCTACTTTATTTTTAATTTCAGTTTGTTAGTTTTTAACTTATTAACTAGCTTGCAGTACTAGCATTATTTCTAAAAGTATGTGTGTGTGTGTGTGTGTGTGTGTGTGTGTAAATAGACATACTATGGTTCTAAGGAGGATAAAAGCAGTTAGGAGATTTATTTAGAACACCCCATGTATTATACTGTTTTTGTAACTCATCACTTCATACACACATAAAGATACACAAGTGGAAATCGGCGCTTATAATGAGTACTGTACACAGTACTAAACATTCCTTCAACAGGAAAAGAAGGATAAAAAAATAGTCTGTTATAATTAAGCAATTGAGATATGCCCTTTTGGGACAGATACTCTTTTTTCATGCTCAATCTCTGTTTTTGACCTGCCAAATACATTAGTTAAAAAACAAACAAACAAAAAAATCCATCTTTAATAACAGTACCTCAGCATGTTCTGATAATTTTTCCAAATCACATTACCAGGAGTAACTGTGCTCTGAACTTTAATTTGATTTTTCATTTATCCACTCATTGTACAAATATTTACTGGATACCTCTCAGGCACCTAGGATACAGGCCCCGTTTTCCTTGGGCAGTATCTGAGTAGGGGTAGGATGAGGAAGGAGTGGCCCAGGCACATGTAACAGGTGTATGTATAAGATAAGCACTAACTGTAGTGAGCATTGTGATAGAAATAACACAGGCAGGTATGTGTAAGAGAGAAACTCCCTGGGGCACAGCTACTTTAGACAAGTAATAAGGGAATACCTTGCTGTTTGATCTTTGATTTGTAACCATTTGACTTTTAGGGAGACATCAGATTTCCTCAAAGTAGAGGTGGAGATTAGGGACTGTTTGATCAAGTCTTGTGAGTCATGAAAGGGACTTTGATTTTATTAATATAGGGACTGGAATCACACTTTGATACATTACATTATAGTACTTTACTTTTTTTTAACTAACAGAATATTTTCCCGGCTTTAGTGAGATATAATTGATATATTATTTGTGTAAGTGTACAGTGTAATGATTTGATACATGTATATAATGTGAAATGATTTCCACAATGTTAATTAACACATCCATCAACTTTTGCGGTGAGAACTTTTAAAATCTACTCCCCTCGCAACTTCCAAATATGCAATACAGTATTGCTAACTATAGTCACCATGCTGTGCGTCACATCCCCAGAATGTGTTCATCTTATTGGATGAAGTTTATACTCTCTGACCATCTTCAGCTGTTTACCCCCAACCCCACCCCGCACCTGATCACTGTCATTTGCAACCACCAATCTGTTCTTGGTTTCTGAGTTCGGTTTATTTTAAGTTCCACATTCAACTTATATTTTAGGTTTACTTGAAAGTGCTGTTTCCCCCTTTTGAAATATCCTGTTGATAATTTAACAATTTTTGCTGAAGACTTTTTTCTGTGAGTATTATGGGTATAAGATTTACTAGTATTGCAAAATGTGTGATACACCTCCCCAGACTATGAGGAGCTCATGTATCGCAGCCATTGAGAAATTTAGACATGATCGTAATTCCATAGCTCTTTCATTTGAGCTTATTAAAATATATATCAGCCCAAAGACCCTGATTCCTTGTTCCAGGTTCTTTATGTTTATAGAAATTCCTGTAGGCGCATGTGTAATATGATTGCAGAGGTAGTGTTTTTTGTCTCTGGAATCAACAGAGCCTAGATGCATGCTTATGTGATCAGAGCATGTTTGAAGAAAGGTATTAGTGAATATGATTATGTAAGGCACTGATAATCAGAAATCACTTATATAATGTTTCCCACATTCAGGACACACCCCTACAGTTTCTTTTAACCTTCACAGTGAAACAGTGAGGTAGATGAAGCAGAGATATTATAGATGAGGTAATTAAAGTTAAATGAATATAGTGTAGGTACTAGCTTCGCTATTTATTAAAGAGCAGATCTATGACTGGGGGGAAAAACAGCCTCCAGAGTTTAGTAGAAATTCTATTTGAAATAAAACACTGTGAAAAAAAAAAAAAAAAAAAAAAAAAAACACTGTGAAACAGAAAGCAAAATGCAATTATTTAAAGCCTGTAGCATACTTACTGGAAAGATTTTGAAAATAAAAATTAGTATATATGGCATCTAGGCCTGGTTCTGCCACTTATATTAGGTATATGTCACTGGGAAAGGCATATTACATCCATAGGCCTCAGAATTTTTCATCTGTAAATGAAGAAGAAATGAACTTCATTCCATCATTTATTTATTCCACAGACACTTGATTTTGTGCTAGGTACAGTTCTTATCACCATAAAACTAGTACAGAAGACAGACTGATTAAAATGAAATGTTATCAGTACATTGAAAGAGATGTGCACCAAGATGCTATAATAATTTGTGGGTGGATGTAATCCTGACTCATTCATTCATTCAGAAATATTATGTTCTAAGAACTGTTCAGATGCTAAAAAGGTAAAGGTAAATATTGAAGGATTGGAAAAGGTAAGAGTGAAGAGGAAGTGATGAGAGAGTGAAACAGAATGTATCAGGACAAAAAAAAGACCTCTAAGCACAAAAGCAAACTAGTGGGAGGTGAGATTGGAAAAGGAGGTAGGAGTCCCTCCAGGGACTTGCTTTGGTAAGTTGTAGATATTGAATCTAAAATCCACGAGGAACTGAGGATGGCAGGTTAGATCTACATTGAACAGTCACCCTGCGGCTTTGTGAATACTGGATTAGAAAAGCCAGTCCTAGAGGCAGAGGGGTAATTCAGAAGACTGTGCTAAGGTACTACTCACCTCATTTCTTTGGAGGTATCCATAAAGATGGAAAATCCTCATTTTCTTAAACCAGTTGCTTCCATTTCCAGGAAATGATCGCCACAATATATTCAAGAGTGTTACGGGGATTCAGGACTATTTGAAGGAGAACATTAAAGCAAAAGGTTTTGCAATGCTCCATGGCTGGTTGTTTAAATAATAAAACATCCATACTTATGGGGATGAAAAGGATATTGCAGATACATATACACTGAAATGTAATAAACAAGAAGCTGTACTGTTGAGTGAAGAAAAAGCAAAGAGAAGCAACAAAGGTATTTATAATGAGATGATGTACAGAGTTAGCTGCATGGGGCCAGCATACAAAGATGAATGGAATAAGAAAATATAGGTGAGGAGATTTAAAATAAGTGAATAGAAAAATAGAAAAATGGCAAAAGAAGATTTTTAACTAAACATAAAATTATGTTTTTAAACAGAAGAACTGACAGATGGGGCGCCTAGGTGGCTCAGTTAGTTAAGCGACTGCTTTCGGCTCAGGTCATGATCCTAGAGATCCAGGATCAAGGCCCATATTGGGCTTCCTGCTCGGCAGGAAGCCTGCTTCTCCCTCTCTCACTCCCTCTGCTTGTGTTCCCTCTCTAGCTGTGGGAAATAAATAAATAAATAAAATCTTAAAAAAAAAGAACTGATAGATGATCTTAGAGTCTACTGTGATGCTAGTCAAGGCAGGACTAGAAAATGTTTCATGAGATCTAGTAATAGGAAAGTCATAGGTCGTTTTGATAATTGTTCAAATAATTTAGGCCTGTAGAGTTCCTGGTTTTTGCTTCTTTTAGCAACTTAAAGAAGAGGTAGGCATCTAGTAAAACACAGACATATCCATCACTAACACCATATGTATGGTATGAATATAAAATAAACTTTATTAAGGGAATTTCACACATAGGGCGCATTATCCCCTGGGCTCTCATCCCACAGAGCACTATGCTCAGGTTAGTACAACTGAAATAGCCAAATTATGGAACGAGCCCAAATGTCCATCAGTTGATGAATGGATAAAGAAGATGTGGAATTTTTTTTGTGTGTGTGTATATACACATAATAGAATATTACTCAACCATCAAAAAGAATGAAATCTTGCCATTTGCAGTGATGTAAATGAAGCCAGAGTGTATTATGCTGAAAGAAATAATTCAGGCAGAGAAAAGACAAATACCATATGATTTCACTCATTTGTGGAATTTTAGAAACAAAACAGACAAACATAAGGGAAAGAAGAAAAAAAAAGAGGGAAGCAAATTGTGAGAGGCTATAACCATAGAAAACAAACTGAAGGTTGCTGGAGGGGAGGTGGGCACGGGATGGGCTTAGTGGGTGATGGGTATTAAGAAGGACACTTGTGATGAGCACTGGGTGTTATATGTAAGTGATGAATCACTAAGTTCTACTCCTAAAACCAGTATTATATTATATGTTAACCATCTGTAGGTCAAAAAGAGGGAGGCCTTATCTAACCTTGGGCAGAGGTCATAGTACTCCCTACGATCTCAGGGCATTATGGTTATTAATGGGCTACTGTTATATTGTGATTTATAATAAGAGATATATAAGTTGGATTTTGTCCAGTTCCTGTCACAGAGCTCCTAACACTCTTGGATTTTCCTAAGTGATGAGAGCAACAAAGGTGTCTCTTGCTATATTCATGAGGTGACTTTTGAATTTCATCTAAGTTTAGGGGCTGGTGGTTAGGTGACTCAACCCTGTGATCAGAGGGATGAAACTTTCAGTACCACCCTTCCCTGCCCCAGAGCTCTGGGGAGGGGAGAGTTCTGAAGGTTGAACCAATCACTGTGGTCAGTGACTTAGTCATGATCATGTAGTAAAACTTTCATAATAAAAGCCCAAAGGACTGGGTTAGGGAGAGTGGTGTACCTGGAGAGTCTGTGGAACCTCTGAGCCCTTTCTCTGTGACTCCACCTGTCCATCTCTTCCATTTCGCTGTTCTTGAGTTCTATCCTTTTATAACAGACTGCAGTCTAGGGGCTTCCCAAGTTCTGTGAGATGCTCTAGCAAATTAATCAAACCCAAGGACAGGGTCTTGGGAAACCCTAGTGTATAGCCAGTCTTTCAGAAGTACACAAAGCAACATGGACTTGTGCTTGGCATCCTGAGTTGGAAGGTGTCATTGGAACTTCCTGTTTGAGCGGTTAGGTGACAGCCTGGACTTGTGACTGAGTGGGGGGAAATGGCAGCATTGCAGGACTGAACCCTTGACTTTGGAATCTGATGGGAAGCACCTCCCAGCTTCAATACAGGTGTTGAAGATGATTCCAAGAACCTAACTGAGCTACCATTCCATATCTTTAATAGGGAGAGGGAATTATTCCTTGATTTCCAACCCCATCCTGGGGTTGAATATATTCATGCCCAATCAATCAAACATTTTCATCCCACTTTCAGAATGAGCCAGGCAGGCATTCCACTCTTTATCTGGACTTGTGAGTTCTATAAGGCTTCAGGAGATTGTCACTTTGTCATCATAATCAGTCTCTACGAATGTGTGAGGGTAGCCAAAGCAGCACCTAAGGGGAAATAACTATCCAAATTCAAGTTGATAAAATTATCTTTCATCTGAGCAAGGTATTTGTCAAAACAATTTCTCTTGGGTCAATTTTTAGGTCCCTTCTGGTAGTGATGCCATGGTGGAAAGAGTTAAATATTGTTTTGAAGAAACAATAGGAGAGAAATGACTGTTGTACTTGCTTGATTTGCTTTCCCATCCCAAATATATTTTTAGATTTGTTTCTTTATACAGACATGTATATGGACAACTTAAAAATTGAGTTTGTGACTAAAATTGTTCTATTGATTTCCATTAACTATAATTCAATCATGGATCAATAATAAAAGAATATGATGGTAGCATCAGTAAATCTGATAAAATTCTATAGCCATCCATGATGATGCTAACCTTCTATCAGCCAGTAACACAGGGCTGAACTTCACGTGATACTCTGGCTTTAGAGAACATAATCCTAAGGCCCATGGAGGCTGCGTTACTCCTGTGGCACCCCCCAACATCTAACATAAAGATCAAGTTGGTGATTATGTCACTATTCCTATGAAAGGGCTGCCTGTTAGTATTAGCTCTTCTGGCATGTGGTCATATCAGCTGTGGTTTTAATTAGCATTTTCTTGATAACAAATGTGCATATTTGTCATTTGCATATCCTCCTTTTTAAAGTTCTGGTTTAAAGTTTTCTTTGCTTTTCATTAAAAAATTTATAAATTATTTAACAATGGTCATTTTCTAATTATCTTTGATGTCAGGTTTAATTATTTTGTGTTCAGAGACCATATTCTCTAATCATATTCTCAAATAATAATTTGAGTGTTTTGGGGACTTACTTTGTAGTGTAGAATGTTCAAATGTGCACTTAAAATAATGTGTACTGTGCACTCATTTGCACAGTTCAAAATGTGGCAAATTAAGCAAAGTTGGTAAATTATGCATCTCATAAATTATCTCTCACTACTGACTTTTGTCTGATTTTTTCACTTAAGGTATGTTAAAATTTTCAGCTATAATTATATATTTGTCTATTCCATTTTCTTTGATCAGTGTCTGCTTTCTGTGTTTTGCAGTTACGTTATTTGTTATATATACATTTAAAATTGCTTTCTTTGTGTTGAATTGTCTCTTTTATCATTAAAGCAGCCAGTGTATCTCTTACAATATTCTTTCCTTAAAGTCTATGTTAGTGTTGATACAGCAGCTTTCTTTTATTTAATGTATATACTTTTTCATTGTTTACTTTCATTTTCTTTATGTTCTTATAGGTGATGTTTATCTACTAGAATTTAAACAGCATATTTTCCGTAACCGGTGTGACCATCTTTGTCTTTTCAGTTAAGTATTTGGTTCACTTACATTTAAAGAAATTACTGTTTGGGTTTATGTCTGTCATCTTGCTATTTTCTGTTTGTTCCTCTCCTTTCATTCTTTATTCATCATTTCTTGACTTCTGTTGAATTGAGTAGTTTTTGAAGTGATCTCATTTTTCTCAACTGGCTTTTTAGATACTCATTTTTATTATTATTTTCATAGTTAAACTTGATAGCAACATACATTCTTGATTTATTGTAGTCTATTTTAAAACAGCCCGTTTACTACTTCTCCAACAATTTAAGAAACTTTCTACTATTTAGCTTTATTTTCTTATCTCTTTTAGCCTGTTGTGCTATTTTGTCATATATTGCATTTCTACATATGTTTTAAACCCTAGAAGGGAAGCACAGCTTGCAATGACTAAAATAAGCACATCGTATTCCTCCTTAAAGATAAATTAGTAAAGTTGCATTCTGAAAATTCTTAGGAGACACAGCCAAAAATATGGGAAAAAAAACCCAATCAAATAGCAACAAAAATCTCCCATAGTGTTATGTAGTCCTTGGCATCCAGCACAATTGTAATTGTCACAATTGTAATACTGAAATTTATTACCCTAATAGTCAAAACCTTTATAAATGTATTCTAATTTATTCTTAGTCTAAAGAGCCCACCTAGTTCCTACTCTTTACCCTTAAACATTTTAGGGATGCTCAACTGTAATTAGCTTTTTAGATGCATTATGCTGTCTGTTTTTCTGCTTTTGTTCTTACTGTTTCCTCTTCCCAGTGCTGTATTTTCATATATTTGAGCCATTTGCTTACTTCAGGTCCCAAATCTCATTCTATTCCCTCTAGGTAGCCTTACCTGACTCCTCTTCTGGGCATCTCCCTCCTGTCTGAAGTTTAAGAGTAACTCTCTTATATTTTTATTTTCAATCATTACTTTGCATAATAGTTATTTATGCATATAATTTCTTTCTATATATTTTTTAAAGATTTCATTTATTTATTTGACAGAGAGAGATCACAACTAGGCAGAGAGGCAGGCAGAGAGAGAGGAGGAACAGGCTCCCCACGGAGCAGAGAGCCTGATGCGGGCCTTGATCCCAGGACCCTGAGATCATGCCCTGAGCTGAAGGCAGAGGCTTTAACCCACTGAGTCACCTAGGCGCCCTCTTTCTATATTTTCAATATCACCTATCACACTGCCTTACATAGAGTGAAAGCACAATAAAGAATAATCATTTATACAGTTGATGTTGCCTGTATGGTATACATTAGAAAGAGCAATGGTGTTGCTACAGCATTCTTAAACCAAAGCTCATTTTCAAGACTGCTTTGTCAATGGATTCTCATGTAGATACAAGATGACTGTACTTGAATGTTTCAGTAAGAAATGGGGGTTTTGTGCTGGAGCAATATATCAGAGATTGATTGTCACTTGGGAAATAAATTAGACAACAATCAAAGTAACGCAAAAATTACACTTTCTTAAGAATAAATGGTAGCTGGGAAGGCATAAATGAACTGATAATCAGGTGGGAAGATGTTACGGCAAAGGAATGGGTTTCCTTAAGCAACTTTTATAACTAACAGAGTTTTAATAAGATATTACCCCCTGCTGATAAAAATCCACTGGAAAAAAATAATGAAATCTACAAGGGTGATTGCTGCCATTCCTCCAACAACCACAGAGTCTCCACGGGTGGTCTGCACAGGCTTCTTGCCTGCCTCTCCTAGTATTTACAAACATAATTAAAATGAAAATGAATATGCTGCTTGGCTGCTACTGTAACAGGGCTGTGAGAAGAATATTGTGTTAGCTTGTCAGAGGTGACCTTTATGAATTTCACTGTTGATAGAAAACTCGGGCAGGTCAGTCAGTGTTTTCATTTCTTCAAGAAAGATTTGAAAGTGTTAACATGGGCCTCTTTTCAAATGACTCCTTGGTGAAATGTTGCTTTTCCATTTGCATTTAGTTTGCTTTGTTTTATTATTTTATTAAAACCTGTTAATTTATATTTATTAAAAATGAAGATGAGTAAGAGAGATTGAGTATAATTTTCCAACCATCTCTGACTGAAATTCAGGAGGTGTTGGTCCATATGTTATGGCTAGTCATTGTATTATGTAATCAGTGGGAATCACCAACTTTCTAGTTCTTCACAATACTATAAACCAGGTCAAAAAAAGGTTTTTTGGTACACATTTTCAATCCCATTTTTATGGTAACATTTGAAAGAGAGGCAGAAGTCTTCACAATTCAACCTAAGATCAAACATTCTTTTTTTTCTTCTAAAGTAAACATTTCAGAGTCACCATGTTTTCTTACACATAGAGGAAACATTTGGTCTAGAATCTTATGAATATTCTTGTATGTGAGAAAGCCAGAAGGTCAGAGAAACACCGAGAGAACACTCAGAATTATTGATACGAATCTAACGGTGTTTCTTCTATGTTAGAACTTGGCTTTTCCTAAAGTTCGCTGCCTATGGAAGTCAGAAAGCCCCTCAGCTTGAAATCTTTGTTTTGACTTTCAGAAAGGTCTTCAGACACTTTCTTAAAGCTTATTGGCTCTACGAGGTTCTAAATAGCTAGGTTATCTGAGTGCTCAAACAACAGCTAAGTAGAGGCAGCCAATTAGGAGAAGGGGTTGCCATAGGCAGGCTGAAGGTAGCACACCAGCCTTCCGAACTCCTAACATCTAGAAAGACAAATCAAGCATCCTGTATTGTAGACCAGCACAACTACTGATGGTCATGCTTTTGATATTTGTTACAGAAAAATTAAAATATATTTGGTAGGTGAGGAAAATAAAGAACATGGACGGGTAAACACATTTCCATCAAAGGTTTAAGCTCCCTTATCTGGAATATCTGTTCATGAGGAATACTCTGATGATGGGTTTCCTTACTTGATTAGCATTTTCTCCAAGTCTTGATGCTGGAGATGTTTACAAGATTTGAAGTAGTCTCACATGCATGATCTTATTTGAGATCTGTGGTGATCCTAGGAAATAGACAAGGCAAGTATTATCATGCTCATTGTATAAATAGGGCTTTTGAAGTTCAGAAAAGTTAAAGAGTTATTCATGTCACAAAACAGTAAGAGCAAAACAAAAGATGAAGTCAGGTCTCCTTTATTGCTTTTCCTTCCAGTCTTCATGGCTCTGTGACTTCCACTGAGAACTTGTTTCACTGGAGACACAAAGGCCATGCCCCTTCTTATCGAGGGAGTTTGGGAAAATAGATTTTTTCAGTGGGTTCTTTCAGGATTATGTGTAAAGAATTTAGGATTTGTTAATGAAATACTATATATGTTAATTTAAATATAACTTCTATATTCTTAGACTTCTGTTTTTCTCTCTCATGTCTCATTCCCACTACTCTAGGTATGTAAAATGAACAAGATTGCCTTTGTCTTTTAAGGCACTGTTGTAACTAAATGAAGTATCTGTAGAATAATTGTAGAATCACCAGCTAAAACACTGAGATGTATTTTTAACAAATGTATGATTATTGCTTTTGTGGAAATTCTTGCAATCAAAGATCACATATATTTATAGGCCTTTGAGTGTGTGGTATATGCTAGGTAGTGGAACTAGTTTATTAAATATAAAAGGCATGCCATCTTTCTCTTAGAGGGCTAAAGGTATTGCTCTGGTTGCAAAAGCAAATGTTACTAGCAAATATTAATATGTAATAACATGCAATCATCACTCTGCAAGGATATCAATTATATTATTACCAATATACAATCATTATGATGAACAGTGTATGATTATAAATTGTTTTAATTAATATAAAGTTAATATTAATATTGTTAAATATACAACTATTATGAATATAGTTTAATAGCATACATATTGAATTGGATTGACAGTAAGTGCCAGAGAAAATGTAAAGATAATCAGGGAAAATAATAACTCCACTTTGCTTCTTTGTGTAACATATAAAGTTTTAATATAGTTTAAATAAGTTATATATATATGTATATAGTTATGGTAGTAGTAATTAAAAATACCTCATGTATAAAAGCATCTCTTTTCTCAAAGGATTGTGAAGATAACGTGAATTATTATTTATGATGTGAGTGCATAAATGATAATACTTGGGGGTTTTGTGGTTGGTGGTTCAAATTTAAGGAAATAAACCCGTTTCTTTATCGGTCTGTGTACGGCAACCATTGTACCTACAAGAGCTACAGGTTAAGCTATTTGGTTGCAAAAATACTTGCGATTCTTAAACTTGAGTAAAGGTGAACAAAATGTCAAGAGAGGGCAGTACTGTGGTTTTAAAATGTCAGAGACATGGATTTGAACCTCAACCTTAGATTTCCAAAGACATGTGACAAATAGGCCATTTGGTTTTATTCTCTGACCCCCAGTTTTCTCACTGACGAAATGGGTGGCTATGCAAAGGAAGAGTGGGAGTGTGTCTAAAGAATCCTCTGCAGTGCCCAGCACATAGTACACACTGAATAAATGGCTATGACATGACAACAGATGTCCAGGAGGGGATGGACTGCTCTTGTGTCTCTTTAAAATTTACATTACTTTGTGGCATTTTCTTGTAACCAACTCTTAATATATTTAATACATTTCTGTTATGTTTTGCCTCTTATTTTATACTGAGCTTCAGAAAATGATCATTATCTGGTAGCTGTTATGCACAATGCATTGTGCCACATGCCGTGCAAAGATGAAGGGGAATGTAAAAGGCTCCCAGATTCACAGAGCTTTCTCAGTGAGACATTTCTCTTCACTGATCAGCAACTCAGATGTTTATAGGAGGGTCAAATGCTCAGCAAAATAAAAAGAAACATATAAGTCTGCTGCAAATGAGTACATGATTTAAATTTCAAATCTCTCACTTATTGAGTTGTACTCATGAATTAATAAGATTTTTTTTTCCCAGTGCAACTTATTTAATAAGGATTGTGTCCACCAGAATTACAATGTTCCCTTTCATTAAAACTATGGCCATTAAAAATGGTGAGACAAAGTGTATTTTTTGTGAATGAAAATTTCAGGGACCTCAGTTGTGTTTAGCATTCATAGTAAAAGCAATGGAACCTCCCAGATGTATCAGTCAACAACAATGCAGCTTAATTGGACACACCTGTGAATGGGGAAGGCTTAAATTGGATTCTGTGATATATGTAGCTCATATAATTGTGTCACTTGTAGTCCCATAATTTTTGGATATATTGGTCAGGTAGCTCAGTTTTTTGGTTCTATTTTGTTGTAGATAAACTGATTATTGAGAGGGTGTCAGTTGTTTATTTTATTTGACCGAAAATAGCAATATTGATAATAACTGAGGTCTCATTCTATAATGAAAGCATATTACTTTTTGCTGGTCCAGCTTAAGAAAAGCAAAGACCACCCTTCTAAGCATCACAGAAGTGAATATATGAGTGGGCTGCCCATTCAAGGAGCCCCATCCATTAAAGCACAGTGATCATTTCAAGGATAGGCACATTACCCAAGTAGAGTCAGACTTTTTCCTGAACCTCTTCTACTAGAGTTAGCAAGAACTTCAATAAAAGACATAGCCTTCATTCTTTATGCACTGCAAATTCTAATTTTGGCAATATTTAATTATTTCTCTTTAACCTAGACTTTGTATCTCTATCTCTACACCAGTTTGTAGTTATATTTGCTCTATGAGATGAGATATCATCTTTTTCTTTCTTAAAGATTTTATTTACTTATTTGACAAGAGAGAGAGATCACAACTAGGCAGAGAGGCAGGCAGAGAGAGGAGGAAACAGGCTCCCTGCTGTGCAGAGAGCCCGACATGGGCCTTGATCCCAGGACCCTGAGTTCATGACCTGAGCCAAAGGCAGAGGCTTTAACCCACTGAGCCACCCAGGTGCCCGAGATATCATCTTTGATCAGAGACAGATTTAATTTTGTGCACTTAAAAGTCTCATTTTTCTCAAGTACACCAAAATAATATTTTATTGGTAATACTATTAAACATCCAACCAGTCAACCTTAATTCAGGAAATTGCTGTTTAATTGCATGGAGCCTAATATCACATGGTCTACACACACATTCAGATTCACAAAGTGAGAACATAAAAATATCTCTTAAAGATGTCTTAAAAATTACTTAAATTAAGTAATGTGAATACAATTGTAGCATCAGCTTTCACCTCAAGGAGGGAGAGATTGAGGATCATTTTGTTCAGAGGTTCTTGTCTGGATTCACTGCCTTGATTTTTTCAAAAAGTTACTTCTTAATTATATTTTCCTTAGTTGGCTTACTCACATCTTTCCCTTTCCCTTGGGTTCAAAGCTGTTGATTTATTTGGAGATCTGTGATATTTTCCCCTTTCAAAGAGATTAGATATAGACTGAAACCTTTTTTCCAGAAAACAAAAATGAATACCCAGAGAGCATAATCAATAAATAATGTGTTCTCATTTTATCCATTTACTGTGAAAACTCATCCCAGCCTTCTTATTCAGTTAACTGTAAGAGATGTTCCTAGATTCCCAATCTCATCATGTTTGCCAGATTTCACTGCTAACACTTTAATTATATTTTATGTTTATGTATAAATGAATGGCATGATTATAGAACCAAAAATGTATATTAAAACCCTGATTTTTATTCAGCTGGGGCAACATTGGATAAATTATAGCTTTTCTAAGGCCCAGTTTCTGCATCTGCAAAGTAGGAAAATCTGGAATGATTTTGAAAATTAAGTAAGGGCCATGAATCTGTATCTAATGTAAATTATTTTAATGAACTGAAAACTAGCCAGTGATCTTTATTAAAGGGACTTAATTCTCAAGGAGCTTATATTCTTGAAAATGAAACTAGACCTAACATTTTCAAGAATGTAATCCATAAATAAAAAGCTTTAGAGACAATAATAACTACCATCTGTTTCATTCTAGTGGGAACATACTTAGGTATGCTGTTACTATTCCTGGGAAGTAATTTTCATTTCTGTTACTCTCAAAAGAAAATTCTCAAAAGCATGTGCTTACATGAAAGGTGTGGCTTTTCTGAGGCACCGGATGCAATCACTGATATGCATATTTGAGTTTTTAAAATCTAGTACTATATCTGGAGAGAAGAGTCATGGAGAGGTAATAACTACTAGCTTTTTATTTTTGAGATTCAACTATTTTCAAAAAGAAATATATTGTTCTTTAAGCCTTTAGGGAAGACTCACATTTTCTTAAGTCTTATCCAAATAGGAATGTCATTATAATATTTTTATTGCTTGATACACTTAAAATTGCAGTCACTGCTTGAAAAAATTTTAAGAATTTCCAGTATTTTTTGTGGCATTGCGCTTGCGTAGATCTTAAATGACCTCAAACATGTATCGTTTCCCTAATGGAATGTGCTGTAATTCAGAAATGTGTTTTCTGGGTGCCTTGCTGGTTGGCTGCAATCCTCTGGGAAGTCCATCAACTATAACCAAAGCAAGGTGTTCAGCACACTCTCAGACATAGGTAGGTAGCACGAATATTAAGCAGCACAATTTCCTGGTATTTAGCATGTCACTAAAACTTAGAGGAAGGACATATTTTACAATTTTTGATCAATATAGAACAATATGCCTAATGCTAAACAGTGTTACACTACGCAATTCTCGAATGTTCTCAGATTGGCCATATCATATGCAGGACTCGGAGACAGCTGTGCAGGAAGCCATGGATGTGAATCAACAGTGTCAAGACAAAATCTATGAAGAGTCTACCATAACTGTGTTAAGTGTTCACCAGAGGAGTACCTTTCACATACCATGCTTTTAGCACACCTGTCTTCCTGGGATAGCGAATATGATTTTTGTTTGGTCATGTTCAGCTTTGCAGTTCCAGAATTAAAGGCTTATCATCATAGCTTGCTTATTTTAGTCCTAGACATTAAATGTGAAGGAGTCAATTGTTGTTTTTTTTTTACTTTAAATTTATTTTATTTTTTCAGTGTTCCAAGATTCATTGCCCATGCCCCACACCCAGTGCTCCATGCAATAGGTGCCCTCAGTACCCACCACCAGGCTCACCCCCTCTCTCCAAGTCCCTCAGTTTGTTTCTGTGTCCAAAGTCTCTCATGTTTCATTTCTCTCCCTGAATTACCCTACTTCCTATTTACTTTCCTCCTCCTACTTCTTCTATATTACCCCTTATGCACCACAAGTAATTGTTTGATCCACATCCATCCTCTTTGAAAGCTTTACTTGACCCCATGAGTTACTTGGAAAGGCAATAGTCTTGAGAAAACTAACTACTTATATACTTGCATTACTAGGAAAAAGATTTTGTTTTACCCTGTGAAGATTATTATGCGCCATGGCTTTGCACTTATGTAAGTGCCAAGTGCCAAACTCTAGTGCCAAGACTTATTTGAGGGCCAATGGTGATAATTCAATATGAGATTGTAGTTAATATGTCAGAATTCTATTACTAGCTAGTTAGTTTCCTTCACTATTATTATTCTTGTATTTTTTTCTAAATTCCTGTGTTGCCAGTTTTTAAAAAGACATTTTTAAAGACATGTCAGAATCTACTAGGAAATATGAATAAAGGAAGTATGTTAACGTTAATAATGAAATGCTAAGATTGATTTACACTAAATTTTTAGAAAATAAATGACCAAAAAAAAAGGAAAAGAGAGGACCAATATGGTAACTGAAAGTAAAAGCTTTTAATACTTGATATAAATAAAAATGAAATTAAATTTAAAAAGTATTATAAAAATCCACTTAATTTAGGTATGATTATATTTTATTTTTATGCCTATACTAAAAACATTTTGATGAAGATCTATGGTCATTTAAAACAATTAGTTCTTACTTATTGCAGTTGAAATAATGAGCAGTCGAAAAGAAAATTCATTTACGGAAACACGTAGGCATTGGATTCTAGTGATACTTTCTTTCTGAAGGCATTTTAACAAGTTGGTCATCATTTACATTGGATTATAATGACCTTAAAATCACATGGTCTGCATGATCTCAATATAAAAAAAATATGAAAATATATATATTCAAATTAACACACACACACATCCATTGGATATATATATCCATAGATATATACATTCTGTGAAAGCATTTCCAACACTTAATTTACCTGATTGGAATTAATTTTTTGCCTTCCTAGTTTGATATCCATTTTATACTGTTGTGGCATTTGGAATGTAGGTCTTAAATTTTTGCATAGCTGAAGACATGATATAGCATTCCAAAATAAATTGTAGGAAAAAAAGAATAAACTTTTCTGTGTCCCTGCATCTGTTCTCCCGACACTAAAATCTCAGTTCACATATTGAGGTGGTAATTATTTTTTTTTTTGCTTTTGTCTTTGTGAATACTTACTGAAAACTCTTGAGTAATTGACAAAACACTGATATACTTCTCTGAGGGACTTACAGATAGGGGATACCTGTGTTTTCCCTAAGGTACATAAGCAGGAAGGGCTGAAAAGGAATGTTTCCATACCACCTGACTCAAGAGGTCTGTGATAGGGTCTGCTATTGTCATTCCCTTCATGATTCTGCTTCTGTGAAAGTAATTGTCTTCACCTTGACTCCCAATCAGATATTTTGTACTCATCACCAAAAGGAATTACAATACCCTCTTTTTATACTCAAGATCAGATCAGAACACAAAATTCCCAGAACTGCACAGGACTTAGTAAGCCACATTACCCACCAGGAGAAAAAGATACCAGGGTGGGATGATAAGCAAGGTAGACACCAGGAACATTTTGTTAAATGTTCTGGAGACGGAAAAAATTGTCGCAGTAACATCTGATAAAGACTGGAAATAGAAAGATTAAATAATCACATAAAAAGAGAGTAAAAACATATTCAAAGAATAATGAAAGTACCAATCCACATAAGTAAGGCTGTATTTAAGGTAAACCAGAAAAGAGATGGCAATGGAACACATGAAAGGGACTCAACAGAGACAATTCCGCTGGCTCATGCTTCTTTGAATTTCTGCAAAAGCAAAGATGGACTCTTTCCTTAATGGGTTGAGTATGAACAGAAAACTCCTGGTTATACCTGCACCTGAATCTTCCAAAGGGAGGCTCTACCTGCTGGGCAGAAGAGTGAGACCCCAGCAACTATAGTTGTCTGCTATCATGTTGCTTAGCAACACAGTAGAGCATTTAAGAACCTTGAAATGGATTAGTGGGAATCCCTGAGGTGATTAACACCCTTTTAAAGTGGCCAAAAAAGTTACTAAGTTTGACATTGTAGGTAAACATCTAGATTTTGCTCTAATCTGTAGAACGCTGGACACTTGAAACCTGATTCAGATATTTTTTCCAATGTAAGGATGCTTTTTTTTCCTTCAATGAAATAATTAAGGAGTCCAACTCTATATGCAGAGTTTTAGATACAAACATAATATTTACAAATTACAGGTTGTCAGAATCTCAAATCCAATAAGACTAAACTGTACATTAAATGGATGCATAAAAAATTTGTTTTGGTTGGTTTAAGTATTTAATCTTGATTTTGGTAGTGCACATCAGTTTGTACTTTGTGACTATTTTTGTTGTAATTAAATTTCTTCCCTCCCTTGGCTATTAGACAAGTAAGGGGGAAAAAAAAAGAAATAACAGCTATCTTTCACATTTACTGTGAACAATAAAGCAATGTCATGATTGGTCTTGGTCCATATTGATGAAATGTTACACCTCAGAATTCAGGCAATACAACTACAGAATGAAAGAAAATTAAAATCATTAAATCTGATCTGTGAGAAGATTAAAAACAAGCATCCTATAATTGCTTACTGCTGCCAGAAGTAGATTAAAAAAAATTGAAAGGCTCTGCTACCACCTCACTAGGAGTTTAATGAACTCTACACCATAAACATCATTAGAATTTTGAACAACAAACTGATAATTTAGCTGACCTATTTTTCTGTAGAACACATCTCAGAATTTCCTTCATACAAAGGCAGTTTTGATGTTTACTTTCTCAAATCTTTGAATATTCTCATGTACTTGGTAATAGCAGTATAGTTTACCAAGCAACTATGATTGCTTATGTATAAAGGTCTGTCTCTACTCATACAATCAGAGTCATGGCTTAAAGCAAAGTTCACATTAGAAAGAGCAGAGTCAGGGGTGCCTGGGAGGCTCAGTCGTTAAGAGTCTGCCTTCGGCTCAGGTCATGATCCCGGAGTCCTGGGATGGTATCCAGCCTGGCATCGGGCTCCCTGCTCGGCGGGAAGCCTGCTTCTCCCTCTCTCACTCCCCCTACTTGTGTTCCCTCACTAGCTGTGTTTCTCTCTGTTAAATAAATAAAATAAAATAATCTTAAAAAAAAAAAAAGAACAGAGTCACAAATTTAGTACAAGTTCCTTTATGTAAAACTCCAGTGATGTAAAACAGACCTCCAGTAGTCTAAGATCCCCCCTCACTGACTTTCATGCTTCTATCAAGAGGAATGAAGAGTTAGCCTCAGAAATTTCTTGTACTTCACAAAATAGTGACAAACTCACACCACTATCAACCTTGAGACCATCAAGATTCATCTAACTTTACCTTTTATTTGTGTTTATATCTGTTAAAACTATAAGCTAAGGACTCACTCTTACTCAAACCATGCTACCCTGCCCAATTTTCTCCCATCATAGCATCTTTTTTTTTTTAAGATTTTATTTATTTATTTGACAGAAACACAGCTAGAGAAGGAACACAAGCGGGGGTGGGGGGGATAAGAAAGGGAGAAGCAGGCTTCCTGCCAAGCAGGAAGCCCTATGTAGGGTTCCATCCCGGGACTCCCAGATCATGATCTGAGCCAACCCAGGCACCCCGCATCATGTCTTTGCTTTGGTTGCTTCTTCTGTCCTGTCTGGAGCCTTCTTAATTCTGGTTTTCCAAATTATACCCTCATGATCTGCTGGTCTTATACCTGCATCAGATTCTCAGTGATGTCTCGCATAACCACACTTTTAAAAATGTTATCTCCCCTCCTGTTGCTGTTCCTTATCCTCTCCCTATCCCTCATGTTTATCTCTGGTATATATCGCTCTTTACATATAAATGTGTATGTGTATATAACATTATTATTATAAATAAATTACACATTTGTAACTTATTTGATTATTTATATTTCCTTGCAAGAATAGAAGTTCCAAGAAAATAGGAACATTGCCTATTATGTATCTCCTACACTTAGAATTTTAATTTGTAATCAAATATTTGTTGAATGAATGAATGAATGATATTAAATTATTTTCTGAGTTTATAGCACTCTTAGGGAAGATTTTTTAAATGTCAATAAATTATTATAGGTAGTAGAAAAGCAAAATCACTCTCAAATGATGAACACATTTGTGTATTCTTAAAGAAACTGGCTCAGTGGGTTAAAGCTTCTGCCTTCGGCTCAGGTCATGATCTCAGGGTCCTAGGATCGAGGCCCACATCAGACTATCTGCTCAGTGGGGAGCCTGCTTCCTCCTATCTCTCTGCCTACCTCTCAGGCTACTTGTGATCTCTCCCTCTGTCAAAATAAATAAATAAAATCTAAAAAAAAAAAGAAAGAAACTAGAAATAGTAATATTAAACGCATCTTATAACTATGAAGCACTCACAAAAGTCTATAATGAGCACCTATATAATACTTGAAGGAAAGGTATTTTCCTTTCTAATTTTTTCACTTGTGGAAATGCCTAGTCCATTTACACCCATGTAAAAGGCAAATTGTAACCCACAAGCTCTGTGTATTGTAACTATGAATGTTCATGGCTTTCATGGGGAAAAGGTGCAAATACAGAATAGTATTCTCTGTCTTCTTTGCATTCAAAATGACATAGTCTGAAACAATTATCTGTACTAAAATTGGAAAAATACACCAAGATAATTTAAGTAGACAAATGGTAACTAAATATATAGGAATCGTGGAAGGACAGGCATACCTTGTTTTATCATGTTCCGTTTGATTGCACTTCACAGATGTTACAGTTTTGACAGATCTTACACTTTTAGTCG